>OZ026609.1:5838273-5915773 GCA_964020085.1 Micromussa lordhowensis
GCCATGATGACAAGGTGCTCGTATTACGTGGTGGTTACCACGGTAACTGTTAATTCTCCTTTTGTAAACTTTTTTCTATGTTTAGAAACTTTCAACCTTGTTTAAGTTGGCGAAGGCTCCTTGTTGGAGATGGACGTCATGACTCTATTTACCCTGTGCATGTCAGGTATAGCTTTCTCTATCATATTCTTTATGTGCCTTAATTTTGCATAAGTACAAAGTGTGCTTTGGGAATTATCACGGTTTTAACTCTTATAACATCTATATCAAACATTTTCAATGCGGTTTTTTTTCGCAAATATGGATAGTTTTAACCATCAACCAGATCACTATCTAGTGGATAAGTGTTTACAAATGAAACCAAAAACGCCTAGTAACGCTCTTCAATGCATAGTGATTTATTTGCAGAGGTGCCAAGAGCTTACAGATTATGATTCCGACTTATCTTCGAATAATAGCCAGGCATTATTATATTTAGTTCATTAAGTGTGGTTAAACAAAGGAATGGAAATAGCTGAATTCGTCCCCAGGCCATCTCGGTTATTCAGATGGACGAAAATGAAGAATCATAGTATCCGGTGTACTTCTGTTCACAATTCGTGCGGAAAACAAGTCTAAAGAACTGAAATTAAACTCTAATGCCGGGAAGTACGTTGCACAGGTGAGCACAGCTCGTAATTTATTAGACTAGCTTTCATTTAATTGACTAGCGAGCGATGACAGCTCGTATAAGTTTTAATAAATATACAGTCTATTTGCCATTTTATCAAATGAAAACACATATCGACGCCATTTCGAAACCATTGTAGTCGAGCGGACGGTGGAACGCCCGATCAATTGAAAAGCAACCATTTCGCAAATTGCCTTGTACTAAAAACTTCAACGAAATGCGCCATGGAGCACTTAATAATAACGCATTTGGAAGATCCAATCGTTGTTTCCCTAGGGAGTAAGTGAGTTTTCCACCAGTCGGAAAAGATATTGTAGTTGGGAGGTATAGCAAAAATAAACAGTTTAACCGTTTGGAACAGAATAGCATTTCAACTAGAATGAAATTCTTACAATGTTACCCCTCCAATTGTCAACATGTTTTCAAACGGTCTTTTCTAAGCCACTTTGAAGGCCAACAGAATATCAACTACAGTAACTTGAAACCCGCCATTTCGAACTCTCGGAGGAAACGAAAAATAGCTCGAAATAGCGGGAGTTCGAAATAGCCGGAAGTGAATGACTGAAGAAAAAAATTCAGGGGCAATAGTTTTGAGTTCGAAATAACCGAGTTTGAATTAGTGGAATCCAAATGTACCTCAATTACATCCCACCAACCTAAAACCCTGTTTTAAGGTTGTATATCGCTTGAAATTATATAAAATAATTGTTTTTGTTTGAATTTAGCCTGTGCTATATCTCTCAGTCATTCCCAATCCTGCACGAATGAAGGAGCTGAGGTTGAGAATTCCTGCGGGGAATCATGTTTTTGTGTGAATGGGAGAATGCAAGAATGTTGCCGAACTCGGAGGGATTTTCAATCGATGACGGAAGCTGAACGAACACTGTACGTCAGGACTGTAAGGCGCGTTTCTACCAATCGTCGTTACAGAGCTGAATATCGAGCACTTATCTCCATACACCAACGGCTTTTCCCAACAGGAATTCACCAGAAAGATCAGTTTCTACCGTGGCATCGATGGTAAGTACACGGCAGGAGATATAAATGCTTGATGTTGGCAGAAATGACAATTAACCCTACTTAGTCTGGGCTTCTTTTTCATATGCTTTCGTTCCTGAGCCTGCAAGTGGGGGCGGGGGGGAAGCGGGGGGTGGGGCAAACTGCGCAGACGACGATAAGCCATCGCTGAATCTCTGGAACTCAGTGGTTGTGACGGACTCATTCGACGGCAAAAAAGCAAATCATTTGGTATAAATTTTCTCATTAGGTTCATTCTTCGCTACGAGAACTTATTACGTCGAGTGAACTGCAGAGTGACTCTCCCGTACTGGGACTGGAGTTTGTTCTCAATGAGTCCTTGGAACACTGCCAGGGGTAGAATATGGTATGGTGGATCGTCTGGCTTTGGTGGTAACGGTGCTGGTCGCTCTCGCTGTGTCACAACTGGATTATTTCGTTCAAATAGATGGAGAATGACAAATGGGCGATGCCTTGCGAGGCGATTTAACGGTTGGTGGCGTTTAGTTGTGTAAAGATCTATTTTGATAGGCCTGCATTGCGAAAGAAAGAATTATTGTAGGAGCTCCTATTTTTAAAAAATAAATAGATGATATAGTATACAACGGCACGAAAGCATGAAAATTATTTTCGAGTGGTAAAATACTTGTTCTTTTGTTCTTGATACGAGAAAATATAATTTAGATATTCAAGCCATCGTGAATTTTTCTCTTCAGGAGAATTTATCAGTTCACTGACTTTTGGCACAAAGAGTAGTGAAAAAGCAGGAAAATTTAGTTTACTCAGCAAAAGTTGAACAGACTCGCAGATTACAATTGTGGCCAAAATACCACTGATTAATTGTACCTATATCCCTCCCGCGATCGATGGTACCCCGAGAACGCAAGGCTGTGGAAGGGTCCACTTGGGGAGCAGGGATGGCGCAGTGGTGAGAGCACTCAAATCCTACCAATGTGTCCCGGGTTCGTTCGATTCCTGCCCTACGCCATAAGTGGGTTGAGTTTGTTGTTGGTTCTTGCCTTGCTTCGAGGGTTTTTCTCCAGGTTCTTCGGCTTTCCTCCCTCCACCAAAGCCTCACGGTTAGCGCGCTCGACTCCGGAGCGAGCGGTCCGGGTTCGAACCCTGGCCGGGAACATTGTGTTGTGTTCTTGGGCAAGACACTTTACTCTCACGGTGCACCTCTCCACCCAAGTGTATAAATGGGTACCGGCGAATTTAATGCCTGGGGTAAGCCTCCGATGGGCTAGCATCCCATCCAGGGAAATACTCCTAGTCGCTTCATGCTAAGGAAACCGGGATAAGCAGCTCCGGCCTGATGAGCCACATTGTTCCGTGTGCAGACTTTACCTACCTTACCAAAGCCAATATCTCCAAATTTTCAATTCGCCCTGGATAGAGGACCTGCATGAAAACAAGATAAGGCAGATGTGGCTTCCTCTCTAAATAATCCAATTGTATTTTTTTAATGGTCTGAATTCTATCCACCATATGTCTACTGAGGGAGCAAAGGACACAGTTGTCATCCTTCTTACCTAACTGAATATCAACTTCAAGTCGATAATCAGCCAATTAGTGTTTAATTTTCCCGCCAGCCAAGCACAACAGTTTCTTTAAAAAACAATACAATCTTTTTCTCTTAATGCGATATGTATTTTTATTTTGTTCCTTCAGGGCTACCCCCCGACATGATAGCCGTGTATTTAGCTCAGCTTCGCCCCAGTTCCCCTGCTGGCTTCCACGCATTTGAGCTCAATCTACGAGTCAATCTCCACGACACAGTCCACTGCAGAGTGGGAGGAACTATGTGTAGGAGTGTCTCAGCTAATGCTCCAGAATTCTTCCTTCATCATGCTTTCATCGACAAGATTTGGGCGAACTGGCAGGAGTTCAGCACTGAACGCATGACAGTCCATTTCCAAAACATGAGAAACATTATGAGAGAAACGGGGTACAGTCCGTCAGATTTCATCGACAGCGTAGACCTTCCAAATCCCGGCAGGTTTGGACGCAGGACTGGACGAAGAACGTGCGTTTTATACCAGGACCCGACGACCCCTGTATTCAGGGAGGTTATCGAGCGTTTGGACGGAATGACACGTCAACAGATCCTCGCTGTTCCTCGACACTCTTTTGCTCCTCTTAATAATCGGCAAATGAGATTTTTTAATGTAAATCGTCAAGAGCGACGACAAGCCAGACGGAACTTGCGCCGTGAATTGCAGCCGCGCAATGAGCTAATAGGCAATGCTGGCCTTACAGGGATTAACAGTAATCTTGGATTCAATGTTGATTCCCTTCCATTCAACAAGAGAAAAAAACGATCGGTACTCAGAAGGAAGAAAAACTCGATGCGTGAGAGATGGATGGCGAAAAACAGAGATAGAAACGAAAGTTCTTCATACTTAAACGTTTATTAGTCGAAAACAAATTTATTGTATGACAAAAAAAAACAAGACAACCACAGCTTATGACCGTCTCCATGGAAACTGTCTGAATGGCAAAATCCCGGCCAAGAAAGAACCAATCAGAATTTTCAGATTTCTGTCATGACCACCTTGCCATATAATAATGATTTATGTTTTTCTTTGATGCAAATTCATTTCTGTAATCTAGAACCTATAGCAGTTTGGAAAAATTGTGAGTCCAACTGACGTGCACACGAGGCATACGATCGAATAATTGTAAAGCCAAAAAAAAAATCAAAAATCTCCCTTTAAGATATTAAGAAACCCTGTTTTTATTTCAGTCAGAGGTTGCATGGTTTCTTCATTTTGTGTCGGAATATCGCATTATTCCGGCGCCATGCATTTTCTTGATAGTAGCTCAAGCAATATGGCAGCTTCGAAGTTACCTTCAGAAATTGCACTTAGTACATTAAAGGTCTCAACAAAGTGTCCGAATTTTTTTGTCCGAAATTTGTCCGAACTGATGCGATAAAAAGTGACCCAAAATTAAACGTCTGAATATTTTTGCAAGTAATGTACCAACAAACAGTGGCATAACTGAAATAACGTGGGTTCTTCGTATTTTAGGTGCATCTTTAAATGTCACAAATTCTATATTATCGGCAAAAAACAGTTTCAATATATAGACCGCAGATCAGAATCTGGTATATTAGGTCGATTCGATGCGCTAATTAAGTGCACGGAAGAATATTCACGTTTTATGACATTGATTAAACGGTACTGAAACAAAACCTATGTACATAATGATAGAAAGTCATTTTTAAAAATCATCATTTTTTTTCAAAATTCTGGTCCAGTCCTGTTTAATGTCGAACATTTTGGATAGTAAATCTTAGATATTCCGCCATTCATTACAATGAGAAGTCCGAAAGGAGAAATCAATGAAATATTCACACTTTCACGCACAACCATTCGACGAAAAATTATACTTGCAAATTATTCAACATTTCTCGCTTTGTGCTCTTCGGCACCGCGATACCTTCTACGTTTAAACTTTTATCAGGCAGAAACCTAACTGTGTCCTTGCCAGATTCTACGAAATTAAATCAGGATTCCGTGTGAAAATGATTCTTAAGTTTGGAGCTGTTACGAAACATCCGTAAGAAGAACTTTACTTCAAACAAACTCCTTTGGAAGCGAGTTCTTCGTTTGGGATGTCACAGTGCATTCTTAGAAACTGGATTTTTAAATCTTCAAATGGTAAGAACTGCACATTAACTTGTTATTGTATATTGTAGCCTTGGCTTAGCTTTATTTTCTCGGAATTAAGTTGCACAAAGTCGACGGCGTTGGTTAAGTAACTACAGTGACTTGTTACGGAGCGTTAATTTATTCCTTGGCCGTTCCCGGTGTTTTGATTTAATTATCTGAGTAACGTTGCTGTCGAGCATCTATGCTTTAGAAAGTGGATTAGTTAATTTGATTGTCTCTGTACACATTAGAAAGATAGACGGAAAAATCCCACAATTTAAGCCATTTTATAAGGCTAAAAATCAAGAATTTTGTTCCCCAAAAAGGTTCCCTTGATCGTTGTTCACAATTTTTGACTTTGCTAAATTGTTGAATACTCTGCAACTCCCTCTGTTTCAATATAATTTTTGTGCTGCGTAAATCAAGGTTAAGAGGAGAGAGAAGTTTCTTTCTCCTTGAACTTGGAGAGCTGTTTGGGAGTCTTTGCTTATTTGTGAGTATGTTATTTTGTTAATTTGTTTGTAGATTTCTGTTTTAACTGAGGGAAAATATTTTCAACTAGCAACAGTGGTGAGTTCATGGTTCTCAGTTTTGTTTTGTTCTGTTTTGCCATTTTTGTTATAAAAAAATAATAATTAATATTTATTTTAATGATGGTGATGCCGCGAGCCTTGTCATGCCCTTAATCAATCGGTATAATCATGCGAAGGACTAAATTGTTTTGATGTTGTTGTTGTTGTTCATGTCATTCATATGGTGGTGGGTGATAGACTGTAGAATATAATTTTTGACGTCATATGACATCAGATGACGCTGCATGACCAGGAAAAAATACTAATTTTGTGGAGCAACCCGATGGCTACGTTTTAAACGCTAAGAACATTTTTGATATGTCTTATTGCAAGAGAGTCCAAGAGGGAATTAACCCCTATTAAACCCTCCTGCACCCCCTCCTCCCTCGATCTCTTAATAACCACACTGAGGAAATTCCATGCGAGAATTAATACAGTAAATGGGATCTAATGATGACGTTTGTTTGGTTACCAGGCAAAACTGATCTCACGACTGGCGTCATAAGGCTGAAGAGTGTTCTCGTGATTGACATGGGCAGACAGACAGCGGCACGATCATGTTCCAGAAACGGCAGGTTAGTTTTATCGTCATATCGATATTTCTACTTTTGCCAGAAGGTTTTAGGATTTAGACCTTCTGGTTGGAAATGCGTTCTGAATTGATAACTAAGTTCTCGTTCGGCTAATGATGTTTATTATTTGCACAAGGGCATTGAAATTGTGGGCCTTTTTGGAAAGAGAGTTTGGTTATGTTTTTTTTTTTTTTTTTTTTTTACACAGCATTCAATTCTGTATGGACAGGTAATTGGAGAAATAAGTCCTAATTTTAACATGCAAAACCAAATAAGTTACGTTACAAGTCTTACAAAAATTTGTGAGACTTGTAACTACAAGGCGAGTTAGACGAAATCACCAGCTGTATGCGTGCTAGTTTCGGGAAAATTAGAATCTGCGATGACCTGTACCGTACTGTGGCAAACTAAGGGACTGGTCAAGAAGAATTGGGGGTGGGCCGGAGCAGAGAGGGAGGGGGGGGGGAGGGTAGTTATCAGTTTAAGAGTCCTTGGTAAGGGGTGGGTCATTCCATTTTATAATAGGAATTGATACACATTCAAATGTGTGTCAATTTGAATGTCCCGTACGTCTCGTATGTTTTTAATGATTGGAACTTTTTTAAAATTATTTTATTTATTAGTATATAAAGGTGTCCTCAATTAGCTTTCTGTTTACAGTAGCTAGAAATGTTGACACAACAATAAAGTTTATTATTATTATTATTATTATTATTATTATTATTATTATTATTAATTAGTAAAAACGTTCTCTGGTTAAAAAGATTATCAGTCTATAGCCTTTAACGAATATATACAAAAAAGGGGTGCGAAAAATTTTTATAAAATAGATACAAAAAAAAGTATGAGAAAGCCTGAAAAAAGGTAAATAAGTTCTAATTACAATAAAGTGGAGTATTGCCTAGGCAACGGTCTCGAGTTATTTTCCGCGTCGACAGTTTTAGCTGTGTTCCAGGATTCTAGTGTTTTTCGAATGCGGTAATTGCCTTTGTCAATAACACAAGCGTTTTCGAAGTCAATGGGGTGGTCGTTTTGCCACGCATGGTTTGCAGCATTATAGCCCATTGCATAGTTTCGTTGATGTTCCTTTTTTCGGGTTTGGAAGCATCTTCCGGTTTCTCCCATGTAGTTCCAAGGACAGTCTTTGCATGGGATTTTATAAACAACATCACATTGGAGATCTGAAGGTTGTCTGAACTTCGGAGATGGGAATTCTTGTTGAAGGGTTTTGAATGGTTTGTTGACCACACGGATTTCATTATTGCGGAGTAATCTCGTGAGAGGCTCAGTCAGGCCGCTGATGTAAGGGAGTTTGATGTAAGGGGGTTTAACCAGAGAATGCATTTTCCACTATAATATGTCTTATCCTGGCTACAGTTCTATTTTTACTCTTATTATTATTATCGTTATAATCGTATCTAGAACAAAATTCTCGATCGTGATTGGTTCTCCGCGCGCCTATTTGTCACGTAATCGGCGCGCGATCACGTGGGTGTCCAATTACAGGTGTCCGATTTGAACTTTTTGTAATCGGACAGCTGTAATTGGATACCCACGTGATTTTCACGTCAATTGCACTCACTTGAATGGTTTCCTTAACAAAGTTTTCTACAGTTTTCAAACTTAGGAAAAGCTGTACAGACGTTTTCGCTCAAAAGAAGTTCTCAAAAGACATTTTTAACTTCGAAATTTGTTAAAGATACGATTAATTAGTAATTGGACCTGGTGTCGTACAATTCAGGGAGTAATCGTGCTCGTAATTTCAAATTCAAATTACACGCTCGATTACTCCCTGAATTGTACTCCACTCGGTCCAATTACTATTACTTATTATTATTATTATTATTATTATTATTATTATTATTATTATTATTATTATTATTAATATCATTAGTATTAAACATGATAAAAATCATGCCGTTTCTGGAACATGATCGTGCTGCTGTCTGTCTTTTCATCTAAATCATTTTTTATTTATTTTATATAAAAAATTATTATAATTATTAATATCATGGATTCGCGCTAAAGTCTCATTCGCCCTCTTGAGGTATACGCTTCTATGCTTGCAAGGCTCACGTTGTAGGCGAAGAGCCCCGCTGAACGTTACAGACAACGACTTTGAAATCGATAAGGAACTAGCGAGTCTTAGGATTAGATCGTTTAATATTCTTCACATTTAGGATAAGTAGGGCCTTCGGAATCGGTAGCCAAATATATTATGTTTGTAGGGGATGGTCATGTAATTTTCAACCATTTTCAAATCTGGCTCAACCCCCTTATACTTTTTTGACCAGTCCCTATATGATAGATGGGAGTTTCCCCTGTGCGAAATATTTTTCTTCTTTTTTGGCTAATAACTACCAAGCTATTTTTCGCAAACAGGTTATAGCTATCATTATGACTGTCAAAAATACCCTTCAAGCTCCCTTAAAAGCGACCTTTGTAACTGCCCCTTTTATTAGGGAGTTTTAGGAATGACGACGGCGACGCCGAGGACGACGCCTTGTAAAAAAAAGTATTGATATTTTGCCTTCGAATGTCGCAACTGTCTAGATCTATTCATTTCGCCTATCGGTCTAAAATCCTGCTCAGGCTAAATATGTAATGACAGCGTTCAATTCCAAAGCAAGACACGAAAAATTAGCCATTACGACGGTACACGTTCTCCAAAAACCTTTTGTTTGGCGACGTTCTCGTTGCCGTCGCCGTCGTGGTTTGCTAAAACTCCCTATTAATGAACTGAATACGTAGTGTGTTATTCAAGGTACTTATTATTTTGCAAGGAGTTAGTTCAGGCAATAATTGATTTAAGGTAGCTTCTGTCGCAATCATCTCGGCTTCTACCAAGGAATGATTAGGCAAGATACTGTCATCCGGGATACTACTCATACCCTCACTGTGGTACAAGGCGCGAGGATGACGGGGAGGGGGTGGATAGAAGCCCTCTCCTGCTAGGGTTTTCGTTATAATAAGACCTATTCTCTCAGAAAATCAAGAAATCAGGAAATCAACAGAAGAACTATATCAACAATAACTACAAAATAAAAATGACGCAGCAATTTGTCTTGGAATTAATTTCCCAACAAGTGAAGACGATTTCTAATTTAAAAAGAGTCCTTATAAATTTAGAAGAAACATGATACAACTTGAAAACTTGAATTTTAAATTTTAATTTTTAAATCAATTTAAGTTGCTGTAATTCTCATGAACACGTATAGACTGTTTTCGCATGGCTCAGGGCAGCCATATTGGTGTTCCAAAACCATGAAACGGCGGCCATCTTGGTGTACCAGACCAATCCTGTGGGAGTTGAACTCTTTTCTTATGAGAACACTTCATTTTGTTTCATAAATTTGCATGTGTGTTAGCCACGTGGGTGAAAACGCTATTTAGGACTATGGTTCAGCTTATATTTACATGGGTCCGTCTCTTTCTAGGAAATCAAGAATAAAATTGACAAAGCTGGAAACCAACAAAGCTGCTCGAGAGAAACACTAGAGATGAACCTGTTTATCTGGTAAGTTGATTGATTAGATATACTTGCTGTAGGATTAACTTAAATTATTAAATTCTCAACCTCGGATAATGCAATTCTAGCTTTCTGATTGGTTCACTAGATCTCGGTTACCAGCCATTATACCTGCGTTTGACCTTATATGAAAATGAATGCGGCAAATGTCGCTCGGCGTAAAATTTTCAGCATTTCGTTTTGGCGCCCGGAAGTCACTTTCCGGTCGTTCTTAGCCTTTAATAAAATTTAGAAAAACCGAAGGTTGAGAATTCAATAAAACAATTATTCCATTCGCGCATGTTGGATATGAGATTGGTTATAGCCTACTTGGCCCTACGGGCCTCGTTGGCTATTTACCATCTCATATCCAACGCGCGCTCATGGAATAATTGTTAAGTAACACTTCAGCGCTTTTAAGAGATAAAAGAACCAAATTCAAAACGTACTTTAAATCTCGGATTATTTTAATGCCAGTTTTGCTTATTCGAATTGTTTGTTCTTCCATTTCATGTCGTGTTCTATAAAGGATCATCCCTTTTTTAGCAAAATTTTGCTTTCGGATAAGCATGAATATGATTAAATCCGAAGAAAGCTGTTCGCCAGGGAGTCTTTAATAAAATAGGACAACAGACAAACCAAACTAAACTAAATAGCTCGAACGCAGCTTTCAAATTTTAAAATTAGCAAAGCTGAGCGCTGTTCTGTAGCAGTAGCTGAATTCAGTTTGAGTGTGTTAAGTTATTGATTTTTAATCTTTTGCAGGATGCCGATGTCTTCGATAATCCAAGAGCCTGATGTTCGTTTGAGATCAAGCAATAGCCAAGCAAGAAAATAAACATTCAGCCAAGCGAAGAACAAGTTTAATTAGAGGTAGAAAACAAACTTAATAAATCCATTCGAAAAAAATAGAGCTTAGTTAGCTTTTTCTGTCCAAAGCAATTCGCCCAGTTAAGATCGCTTTCAAGAGGAATATATTGATCAATGACAGTTGTTTGTTAAATAAGAGTTCAGATCAAATTTTATCAGTAACTTGCAAATTAAAATTGTATTGCTATAAAATTACTTCTTAGCATCTGAAAAAAGACTTAATATTTTTACTTCTTGTTCACATCTATCTGTTTGAACATTTTCAATTTTCCCGCCAAAAGACTTAGAAAACCTACGGCGCTCTAAATACGCATGCGCCAATTTTTTAAAAAAATTTGTAATTTACGTATATTGTCAATAAATTGCATTCATGAGTCTATTTATTATATTGTTGTTAACTGTAGTCAATAAAGTGGACAATACTTTTCCTTGTAATCTTTATTGTCTTCTCTAGATCTTAAATACTTCTCAACAATTAATCACTTCAAATATTATTTGATTAGTTAATTGAAAATGCCATTATATTAATTACAAAGGCGTCATAATATATATACTAAGTCTTTTGGCGGGAAAATTTGAAAAAATTTGCACAGCGTTTCCCATGACAACATTTTCGTGAAAAAATTCAAAATAGCTCCCCTTAAAAATTTCCCGCCAAAAATATGCAAACATAACCTCATGCAAAATCAAAAAACGGAAAAAAATTTCTCCACCCTCTTTAAAGCCGACCATACTTTAAGTCAATACAACGATCTCTTTCCCTTCTGAGCAGTTTTACTGATATTTCTTACACATGGTGATGTTTGCATGTCAACTATCTAAAATCTAGAAGCAACATGGCTAGTTGTAGCTTTCTATTTGTCATTCTGTTCTAATAGCCTGAGAAAACAGAAGACCTTTTATGGTATCACTAGCGATTCTACGGAGGTGAAATACCGCGAATTGCCTCCCGTTAAAATCAGCCTATATTTCCATCAATCCCAGAGCTACAACCCTTATGACTTGCCATGTTACCTTTAATAAAAAATCTTTCAACTGTCAAAGCTCGTATGTAGCACAGGAACATTTCAACAACAAAAAACTATTTGTGTGAAATGAAATGATTATCTTCGGAATTGTTGGCGAACACTTTAGAGGGCTATTCAAATATTTTTTAGCCACAGTATATAACAATTGAATTGCTTGGCCCCATTATGTTCATGTAAACAGTGTACTCGAGATGTAATCTATTTTTGATTCTTATTTTATTGAAAAACACTAAGAAAAATAAGGACCATTTAACCAGTTTTAGCCACAATTAAAATTGTAACAATTTAATTTCTTCGCCCCGTGTTCTTAGTACAAACTTTCTAGTGAGAGAATGTTTCCTGTCATCGATTAATTTCTAACTTGAAATTCAACAACGTAATCCATTAGGCCTTTTTCCTTTACGATCACTTAAGTAAAAGTGAGGCCTTGTAATTTAGCCACAGAATGTAACAATTGAGTTTCTTGACCCATGTTCTGAATTAATAAACATTCTGGTCAAATTTAAAAAGTTAATTCATCTGAACTTCTCTTTATATTTGTCCTGTGCTACAATGAGTGCGAGCTGTGAAAGGTCTTGCAAAGCAAAAATTAAATTAAAACATTAAAACCCGGTGTCTGGCCCAAGCAAAGAAAGCTCTATTCTCACTGTTCAACCCTAAACTCGATCTTCTTTCTATGAATTAATCACTTCACAGATGCATGCAAAAAACTAACAAGATATCATACAGACCACGTAAAAACAATCGAATGGAACAAAAATCCTTTCTTTTTAATACTATTGCCTCCACTTCCTTTCAAGTTTTGTCAATTGGAGACTGCTTGAGAAGGGAATATAAAGAAAACAGCGTCTTTAATTTCGTCGTTGCAAAATTTAATCACTTGTAATACAGTGTCAAGGTTTGCCTTTTGGAGATGAATTTTGACCAGACCAATGAAAAAATCGGACTCCATAAATTGTTCAGAAAAGTATTTTTTACAGTATTAATTACAATTTCTCTACATTCACTAGTGTATTGCATCATATCTATTAATATCAACTTAAAATCAGGAATGACAGTTGTGTAAAAAAGATCACGACTTGATCATTGTAGAATTTAACATCGGTATCTCGATAAAGAACTGTTATTCCGAAAACATGTTTACAGTTTTAAATCAAAAAGAGCAGCCCTCCACTTGAAAATCGCGCAATTAAACAAGACAATTGTGGTGTGACTGGTAATTTACCATCAATTAAGATGGTTGATTACAAAACTTATTTTGAACAAACCCAATTGTTTTCAGAAACCTATTTAGAATTTCAAATCATAAAAGCAAACCTTTACTTGAAAATCGCACAAATAAACAACACAATTGTGGTAACTGTTAGGAAGGCTACCTATTTCTGAAAAATTAAAGGAAAAACTGTTCTTAACTTAGCACAAGAGGCATAACTGTTTAATTTGACAAGATAATTGTGGTGTGGAACATTTTTAAAGTTAAGGTGACTCCAAAAAGCGTATTTTTTTTGTCATCACCAACATATTGAGTTAAGTTTCTCACCGAAGTTTCAGCTTCTAAAGTGCATTATATCCCAAGAAATTTGTCTCCAAAGAAGCCCAAAATTTGGCATTGGCAGCCGCCATTTTGAAACAAATGCTCAGCGGCCAGGCCGGGCTATGCCACTAAGTGTGACGTCATCTTGTTCAAGAGATTTTGTCTTGGCAAGCGAATTTGTATGCTCGAGGTCATGGCTGATCTTCAACGTTACCGTTTTGAGACAGAACGTGTTCCTAATCCCGAGGATAGCGAAAGCGAAAGTGAAAAGGAAGAAGGAAACGAGTGGTTAGAAGGCACATTTTGGTGTTCTTGTGAGTGATGCCAAATCATGCCAACGCAAAGAGAATGTGTTTGTTGCCGAGAACGGCCAGAGGAAGAAAACAAAATTGAAGGTAGAATTGTAAGCTTATACTGCATTGGTCGCAGTGAATGGAAGAACGATTTTTTTTGTAAATTGCTTTAAATATTAAAAGGTGGTTTAACTTTTACTTCTTGGCGGTGACACGAAGAGATTTCTTGTATTTTCGATGGTTTGTTTGAACCGCATCTTGTTTTAGTCTCATCTTTTTGCGTCTTCCCACCCAACATTGTGTGTCGGTAACTGACTTCGAAACAATTCTCTGTGAAGTGTTCATTACAAACGAAGACATTCTCGAGTTTCGACGAATCTGGTCCAGCCACTTTTTTGTCAGCTTTTTGTTTCTAAACGGCAAATTATAGAAACTTAAACGTTTTTCTGGATCTTTATCCGATCGATTTGAACAACTAGGGGCAGAACACTATTTTCACACAAGGAACCAGACAAGAAAAGCCTGAAAGCGTATTACTGCTGCACTTCAATCTTCCCGCCAAATTTAAGTTCGTCAGTATGAAGTCACGCTTAGCGGCCTGGCCGCTGAGTACCTGTTTCAAAATGGCGCCTGCCGATGCCGAATTTTTGGGCTTCTTTGGAGACTAATTTCTCGTGATAGCATGCACTTAAGGTGGTATTTCATGAAAATAGAAGATTTAAGACCCTTGAACACTTGTCAAAGACACTTTCAAACAATCTTGCAGAACTTTCCTGTAGACGAGTGTGAAACTTGAGGAAAGTACACAGAGGTATAAATTTTTTACGTAGCAACGGCCATAGCAACGGTTGTTTACTATAAGACCGTGACCAAAAATGCAAATTAGTTTTAACATATATGAACGAAACTTTGTAGAAAAAGCTTCAAAGACATGTAGAACTCGATTGATTTAACTACTTGTGAAAAGCGTTGCCTCGAATTGCCATCACAGGCTCATTCATTTCCCTTATGAAAACGAATATTTCCTACAACTGCAGTAACTTTTAACAAAATAGAACAACCATTACACCCTCTCCCCCGAGATCCTATCTGAACCCCCCTCCTCTATTTGTGGCTTGTTAAATGATTAATTCTTCGTGTAAGAAACTTAAAGTGCATTTTTCTCAAATGTCTACTTTTGCACCGACTGACTTCACGCCAACATTTCGTCTTTGCAAAGTATTTAAGTAGACTTTCTGAAACTTGGGCTAATCGAAGACCAATAGTGTCGTGATGCAATAAACCAAAAAATCGTAACATTTTAACGCCTGTCACGTGACATGAGATGATTTGTCCACTGAGTGTGGTGTAAAATAAGGTTATTTCCAAATAAAGCCTGTTAAAAGCACTGAAAACACGAACTGTCAAAACTTAGGTTCATTGCACAGAACAAAACATAAACTTGCACGATATGCCTGTTTGACAGTCAAATTTTGTTTTTTAAAAGAGCAGGAAGTGTTGGCGTCCATACTATAAAACACTACCTCAAAAGGCTGTGGCTGGTTGCCATAGCAACCATTTTGAGTGAAACCTTCAAAATTGATTTTCTCTTTCCGAGTGCAATCACATAATTGACCTTTTTTCAACATATTTAAACTAACTTTTTGGTTCCCTTTAGGGTACCATTCCACCTTAACTCGTTTTAAACTTTTTGTTGGTGATGACAAAAAGATACGCTTTTTGTAGTGACCTTCTCCTTCAAATAAAATCGAACGCTGTAGCGATTTTATGGTAAAGTCTTAAAAATGTGGTCTGTATAATGTAAACCCGACTTAGCTAGATCTTCGTTGTAACACTCGAGCCAGAGACTTAAGGACGTTCGCGCCCAAAAACTTCCCACGCACAGATTTTTTTTAAACTTTGACTGTAGGTAGAAAATGATAAGATTAGATTAAAAACGTAAAAAAATCGGGGGTCACCGAACTCGTTTTGAAGATAAGGCGTATCACAGACCATAGCATTTCTAGGATTTCCAGTCATTCGAGGCGATTCTGGCCGGATTCATTATTATCGGCATATGTTTAAGTTGAAGAATCATATCTAAGTTATGTGTCTTTAACGCAGCATATATAGGCCTATATGATAGATCTTTGCTACATATGTCATAAAATCAGCTAGAATTAGCCTTAAAAAATACAACTTTAAGTCACGCACACCTGTAATAGGCGTACCAATTCGACCCTATTTGAGTAGTATATGAGAAATAATTAAAACTTCCCACGCTCAGATTTTTTTTGTTTTTTAGTATAACGGAAAGAATCAGAAAAGGAATTGATCGGCCGAAAAAAAAGTGGGGGTCACCGAGTATCCAACAAAAATATTCGCACACAAAGTTAACGCAAAGGTCATCAGCTCTATATTTTGTTGAGTTTTGGACTCCGTGCGCGCGCTTGAAAATGACGTGGCACGTGCGTGACCAATGAATAGCGTGCGCACTGGAGATGCGCAGTAGCAATGGGCGCGAACGTCCTTAAGGTTTGAATATCTTATTAAAGCAAGTGATGAAAATGCCTTGAGCGATCAATACAACAGAATTGAAAACTCCCTTAAACCTGTGAGTCCAGGATTCAGTGAAGTAATATTTTTGGATATATCAACACAATTGCACATTGTGTTCAATGATATGCATGGTTTAAACTTTTGCATCCATGATATTTTTTTGGTATATCTAGGCAATTGCACCTTGATTTTCTTAGGTAAACTACATCAGAACATTGACTAACAGCCTGTGCTCTAAAGTAAAGGATGATCGCTCAAGGAAAAACTTGAAAAAAAAAAATGGTGGCCGAGACTGCTTTTATTAAAGTCGTTTGTGCCATATTCAAAGTATAACGTTTATTTGTTTATTTGTTGGTTTGCTTCGTTTTTTTCCTTTTTTCATTGCTCGATGCAAACATTTAAACAAAACGACCTGAAAAACTAATCAAATTACGTTCCGTGAAATAGTTAGCCTATCTAACAGCCACCATTTTTTTAAAAAAAAAAAAGAGTAATTTGATTCAAGAGTCTTATCTTTAGCAGCCCAGTGATTCCTTCCAAAATTCCTTTTGCTTTCCTTTTGAAGAACTTTGTTTCCCTGAAAATATAGATGAACATTTCAACGATCAATAAATGCATAAAATTTCCACAGTATGTTGATTGTAACAAAAACTTCTTAATGACCGAGTAATACAAGTGAGCGAGTATCGCGTTAAGCGAGTACAATCGAACACCAATTTTTGTTTTTTGTTTAATTATATCAAGCAAGTCAGTCTAACACAACAACAAAGCAAGAAAGAAATATCTCTAAGCTAAACAGCGAAAACTTAGCGAAGCTTTGCGATCTTTACGCAGCACCACAAACAGACTACATCAAACTTGAAACCAGTTTTCACATGCATAGTGACTGGATTGAAAATTTTACAAGTTTGTGCGGCTTTGAGACGCCGACACGTTTCTTGCTGCTTACCGCACCAAACTGTCAGCAATTTTTCTTATTTAATATACAGCGACAGTTCGTAATAAAGACTCTTCTTCCACGGCCGAGTTGTGAATGTAAGATACTGTTTTGCCGTGTCGGGTTTCTATTTGGAAAGACGTTTTAAACCGAGCGAAGTGACGCGCGATAACCTCACTTGAACTCGTGCTCGTTTTAAATAAAATTAAGCTAGCATTTTCCAAAAGCAATGCTTACCTTCCGTCGAAAGGCATAAATTATTCTATTCTTTCCCAGCCAAAGTTTCTTCTCCCAAGCATCTTCTTGCTTCCAGAATAAAGACACGGCTACACATCTTCACACGTCAACAGACAGCATGGTTTGATCCAAAACCTGCAACTGGTAATGAATATGGATTAAAAAGTCAAGCCAATCGCTGACAAATACGTCACATATTTGGCCCAGCCTGTGGCATGAGTGCACGCGTTTTTACCAGCGAATCAAAAACTGCAAGAGAACAAAAATTCATTGTCCGGGTGACCATATTTTGATAGAATGTTCGTTCAGAAATATGCAAAACAATTTCCTCAGTGCTTAACATGCAGAACACGCCGTGACAGTCCGCGGCTTAAAATGGATTTAATTTGTGCGAAAGATTGCTCAGTTGTTTACAACTGTGCCTGTATATACTTGTATAATGCAAAAAAATCAGTACTTTTTTAATAATTTTGCATATTCTGATCTCCTTATTATGGCTGCATCAGACTTCAGTGTCAAAGCCGTAAGTCGGTTAAAAACAAAGTTTTTACCATTAGTAGTAATTTTAATCATCATCATTATCATTATTATTATTATTATTATTATTATTATTATTATTATTATTATTATTTTTATTTTTATTTTTATTTTTATTTTTATTTTTTTTTTATTTTTATTATTATTATTCAGGAGCCCATTACCCTGTTATTATATATTGTTATTATCATATTAATTTCTCGTAACATTACAGGAAACATTAACATCTAAAAGACTTAAAACGACGTTTTGTAGTAAATAGCCAAAAAGATTTCCCAGCAATTTTTCTATTTTATGGGAACACAACGGAATACAAATCTGCGTAAAAGACTCCTAATTATGTAAAACGAGGCTTTGAATAACGGTGAATTTCTTCATGCTCCACTGTCAGTGTTTTAGCCCTGTCTTCCCCGTGTCTCCTGCTGCCGTGTGTTTTCCCGCGCTTTCTGCTAACCCAGTGCATTCTCCCATCCATTCCCAATGGGTTCGGCCACTTTTCCTGTGCATTCGCCAAGGGTTCCCTAATGCGCTTGCTTTTCAGTTCTGGCATGTCTTTCATGTGCGTTGTGTAAAAAGCCAACTGGTCAGCCTCCCATCAAAAGGCATTCTCGACAGTTTTTGTTCTATTTTTAATATTGGTTTATTTATTTACACGGTTTCCCCAATTAGCACAACAGTGCTAAATAAAGTTATCATTATTATTATTATCATTATCATCATCATCATCGCCATCATCATCATCATCATCATCATCTTCATCATCATCATTACTATTATTATTATTCCGCCTACCTTCTCCGCACGTTTCCTTCCATTTCTAGTCCATTCCCCATTGCATCCTCTCGATCGATAAATTCTATACCCACAAGCGCGTATTTCCCCCACTGATACCCTTTTATGTTTCCCATGCATTCACTTTTGGTTTCCCACGAGTTCGTAAACCGTGCTTTGTTTCTGTGATTCCTCCAACGGCTTTTCTCATGACTCCCAAAGGCAATACTGAGTCCCATGTGTTCCTCGTTCCTGAATTCGCTTACCGGTTTGTTCAAAAACACAAAATCACTGGACCATAAACTCGTGGCATGCCGGTGAGTTTCCTTTTGCCTTCGCCGTGTATTTTCCTTGGCACCCGGCTTTCCACTTGTTTACATTTGCATTCTTATAACAAACAGCGTATGTTTATTTAACTGATCATCTCAGAAACCTTTAAGTCCATACATTATAAAGAGTTCATTTCATTTGATTCATATTTGAACAACAGATGATGAAATAAATAGTGAAACAACATCATCTTCCGCCACATGCGAGACCAAAATTACAAGGGTGTCAATCAAATTATTTTCGGCTCCTGACCAGCAGACGTGAGAAAATGCACGGCTATTGCCCTGGGAAAGCGGGGGGGGGGGGGGCGAGAGGAGGGGGATAAGCACTGCTGGAATTCATTAGCTCGTTACCTCGGCACTGTGTTGTTTCGCTGGTCCTCTCCACTTGAAAAAAAGTTTTAGTTAGAGATAGACACGACGATCCATCCACGCAGTTTAAAAAGACCTATAAATAAGAATTCATGTGCGTAATTTTTGTGGAGTAATAAAATTGAACGCGAGAGCACCCGTGGTGAAAGAACCATGACTTTCACGTGACATTTGCTGGTTCGAATTTCGGGAAGTAGTGGCGATATTACAAGAGCATGACTTTCAAGTGACATTTGCTGATTTGATTTCGGACAGCGAAGAAGGCGTTTAGACCTTCCGTTTAAACGCAATTTGATCGCCGTATTACTTTTGGATTCACTGTATCAAGCATGGGAAACCAAGCATCAACCCGAGGTGGGGGGACGCGGTACAATTATGATGACAAATATCAGCGGAAAAAACCCTCAGCAACATACTCCCGTCACTCGGGAAGTGAAATGGGCTACTTTTCAAGTTGTCAAAGAACAAACAACTCATGCCTCATTGGCCGTGAAAGACTAACACAGGTAAGAGAAGAAAATGTATTAAGGCTTCGTTATATTCTGATCTGTAATTTGTACAAGAAGCAACATCAATTTGAAAGATTAAATATGCAGTTATTTACTCACATGACCATGACGAACAAAACATTCCGTTTCTCGAAGGTCCCGAAAAGTTTTCGCACCCGGAAAGCCATAGCAAAATATCGAAGCTTACGATTACAGAGCCGTTTTATTCACGTATTATTAACATAAACAGAGGTTCTCTTCACAAAAGAAATTTCAGGCGTATACACTTCTCCGTTTTCAGATACAGACGAACTAAAAATGGCTATACAGGCCCGAAACGTTTCCGTGGCACAGGCCCGGGTTGTTCGAAACGTGGATAACGCTATCCACCGAATTAATGACTATCGAGCGGATAGCGCGGTTTGTTTTGTCAACGCTTATCCACTGGATAGTGATTTATGCGGTGGATAGTGTTATCCAGCCTTTGAACACCTGGGCGAGTTTAACATCCCACCAACATTCCATTACTTGAAATATACACACTCACTTTGTTCAAATTTAAACTGCAAGTTGACCAAGTTGGTGATCACCTTAAAGCGACCAGGTTGTTGATTTCGGAACCACAAAGAGCAAACCAGCTAGAGACGAAACAGTACAGTCTGCCAAAAAACTTCTTTAAATTTGAGGGGTTAACTGCAGATCACCATGCCATGTAGATCATATTGATGAATTTTAAATTGAACTTATATGAATGGGCCCATAGTTTACAAGAACGAAAAAGCTTCAGAATGACTCTATCAAATTCATATTCATAACAATCTCCCTGGCACTTGAAATAAATTTCTTTCAGAGCTCTTTATTAATAGCATTGCTGTCGTGCTCTTTTAAGAACATTGGAAATCACTTTTGAGCAAAAAATCGTCAAACTTCTAGTTAGACATTGAATCTAAAAGGTTTTCCTAAAATTATTTTTATCATAAAGTTGCTTTATGTTAGCGAAAGTCCAGCTTCACCGATTGAAACGCACGTAACTAACTGCGGAGGTGGAATTCTCTTGCAACCTGTTTCCCTTCGTGACGGAGAGAAAGTGCGACAACGACAACGGTTGACCTTAAATCGTTTTGTCTAAATCTTTTTTTTTCTTGACAGCAAATCAAGCTCAGAGATTATGTCTCAGAAATTACTGGTCCTCAGCTTGGTAGACTTCTTGTGCGGAAATGTGGAAATGAAGGTGAACATCATCGCCTCGATGAAGTGCGAAAAACAACTTAAAGTTTCAGCAAGCCTCCATTTCTTTCATCCCCCACGCAAAGGCTGCCGGCGCAGATATGCGGAATACGTCTTTCATATTTGCCCAACCGGGAAGAGAATTTGCTATAATATCTGGGAAAGGAGACTGGGAATTTTATTTCTCCCAGGATGGAGATGGCCGCGTTTCTGGCGTCTGTGTTCGTAAGTCGACGTTTCGCTACATTTGGGATGGCGTTAAGTCAGCTTTTCGGCTGGTCTGGCCTGCTATTCCTCCTGTCCTTGCGTTGGCAGCCCCTTGACAGCCACATGAATTGCTAAATGTTTTGAAGGCTTTTGCTGCTGGTTTAGAAGAGAAGTAAGAAATATAGTGAAGACTTGCCAAGCCTTAATCTCGTCCTACAGATCAGTATAAACTCTTCAAAATCATCACTGTTTGGGACATAGATAGAGATTGGGATAGAGATTGTCCTGCTTGCGAATCAGTCGAGTTCTGGCCGGAATTGCGACAAAACGAGTGCTATTTAATATCACTCTCGCCTTCCTCTAAACTAAAAAGATCTGTTTAAGCCACAAACTTGGGGCCGTTTCGGTGAATTGTATTACCTATACGATTACGAGATGTAATTTGGCTATCTAAATTATCGCCAAAATAGTCTAATTTTTAACGGCCTGTAAATGGACCGACGAAATTAAAAGTATCGCAATGTTGATTGACACTCGAAATTCTTACTCGCACTGGATTAAAACGATTAACAAGCCCGATTTAGCGATGTATAGGCTACTATCTTGTGATATAATTTCCATTTCCCTTGGAATATTATAATTATGTTTAATTGACAGTCCCATTTTCTATTGTTTAATGTTTAACGCTGTATAATCTTACCTAAAGTAATTCAGTTCCTTTAATTAAACGCTGGTCATCGTGCCACGCTGCCTTCGTGACCGAGGGAAAAATATAATCTCGTTGGCATAATTGGTGTTTATTCATCACTGCGTAATCTTACCGAAAGTTCAGATTCTTTAGTTAAAACAAAGGTCATTTCAACTAGAATTCTATTGTGTAAGACTGCCCTTTGCAACAGAGGGAAAATTCCCTTTAAAGATAAGGGAGGTATTTGGAGGTATCCTAATAAATCCTAATAACAAACGACAGATCATCTCAGAAAGCTATAGACTCCATACATCATATAGACACAAGTAACGCATTATCTGACTGCAGTAAAAATTAAGAAAAATCTCTCGACTGGAAAATTTTCGCGCGAACGTCCTCAATAGCAAAATTCCGGGTGATGCGTGATTGGTACTAAGGCGGGCAAATTCATCCAACTTAGTTGTCTGGTTTATTTCATCTGCCTATCGGCAATTAAACTAGATTTCAAGCAAATCTTGAGGGCGCCCTTGAGAGATGGCCCTGTTGTTTGGTAAAACACATGCCTTGATATATGCAAGTAGACATTATGACCAGACGTTATATAATTTATGTCAAGGCATTGTTCTCACGTGATTTTCTGTTGGTCAAGGTTGTAACAGGTACCTGTAGTCAGTAATGAAGGAAGGAAGATTTCTGATTTACGTTGTGCAATGAATTGATAAAGGAATATGCCGAAATTATTACGTGAGTGGCTCATCTTAGCGACCCGTATTACAAAATTCGGACCGCTAAGGGAAACAATCAAGGTCCTCCTTGAAGTTAAGCTGGTTGGCATTTCCGCGGTAGAACAGGTTTCGTTAATGCTACCATAACATGGCTCAAAGGGTCTTCAAAGACGGGTTATGTTTTTATCAGGCAGGTAACTTAGTTAGCAGGGGCACACTCGTGCTATGTCACATGATCCAAAACTGTTTAAATTTAGCCTATAAGGGTTCTCAACGAAGTTAGTATAATTTATAAAAGTAATGATGCAAAATGTCCTACTTATTTAAGCCAGGTTAAAAAGCTACCTTTTGGAAATATTTTTTTGGAAATAATAACTTGCTTTATGTTTGTTTTGTTATTTGTGAACAGCTAGCAGGTATGGCATGTAGGTATGTATAGTATATATAAATAGGTGAAATAGTCTTAAAAATAATCTGCTAAATTTCGTTTCTTTAACATGAAGCAGTTCTAAAGCTAAAAAAATGTATCTGTTTTTTTGCGTTCTTGCAAGTTCAACAATAAAGGATAAATGTATATATGTATATAAATCTGTCTCCATTATTTGTTGCTTACTGCGGAGTGCAAGGAACATTATAAAACATGTGTCTTTAAGTGATTACCCACGTATTGAATTGGCCTGGGTACCTAACCATAAAGCAGTAACTGCTCCTTTTTACATGAAATGTGTGTCTCCTCTAATTAATAACTACTCATTGACTTTTAAATTTGTTTGGACACTTAACTTTTAAAAAAATAACTCTTGCGAAGTGCTGTATTTTCGAAGCAGCCACGATTGTAGCTGCTTTCCAAACGGGTTTTGTATATCAAGTTTATTAAATTAGAAGTGTTGGTTTTTGAGGAGAAAAAGAGCTAAATCGATTCGACTATACTTCTAAGTGCAGGGAACGAGTTTCTATCACCACATTCATCTAAGGTTTATTCCATGTATTTATAAGTTCATCATTTCAAGTCATCCGCTCACAGTTAGTTGTAGAAAAATACTTAATGTTGAATTTGATGTTGTTATGACAGCGGGTCTCGAAAATGTCAAATTATTTTGATTAATTGGCGAATCGAAATTGGACACAGATTAATCCAAATCAATGAAAATTTCAGAAAAGAATAAGAACAAAGCCTGCGTTTTTTGTCCTTTAGTCGGTTGACTGGCTCAATCGCATAGCAAGTTGGTTTTCCGTTCAGATTCCAGTGGGAGGTATGTAAAGTTCTCTTGGTCCAAAAACAAGATGGAAGAAATATCTTCGCTCGTTAATACATCCTTTCATCTAGTTCGTGGTTTCTTTTATTGAAGCCATGATCGAACACAACACAAAAGAGTTTGAGGAGTTATTACCTTACACAAAAGGTGTTAAGGAGTTATTAACTTCCAACGTTAAACATTTTGGAATAGGCCAGTTTTGACTAGTAGAGTAGACTCGTCTGATAAGCCGCTGTGTTTGGTTGAGGGAGGGAGTCCCAAAAATTGATAATATGACCACGTTCCAAAGAGAGGGGAATGATTGAGGGCGGACAAAATGATCACGTGTTGGAGGTACATTGATCTGCGTGAAAACGGATCATTCTACCATCTAGGAACATGCAAGGGAAAGCAGTAGAGAAAGCAACATAGAGCAAATGAACGCTTATACGTCAACTAGAACGCCAGTGTAAACGAGTAACCTAAACGTAACCACCAATACGTTCAAAGCTAGTTTCTGATCATATAACTGATATAAAAGTTAAATAAAATACTTAAATGTCGTTTTAAACAATCGCAGGACATATTCAACATGTTCAACTTAGGAAAATTTATTGAGTCTCCACAATACTTGAAAAGCTAAAAAAAACGTATTGCTAACGTTTTCTAATTTCTTTGCCATAACCTAACATGTCTGTAGCACATGTTTTTTTTTGTTTTGTTTTTTTTCTTGTTTACCGGAAACCTCATGAGACATTTATAATTAAGGGTTTGTTTAGTAAACAGGTCTGTTCCTATTGCCCTGTGTTTTGACGAAAGGATCAGGGATTCAGTAATGAAAGCAGCAACTTGCACGGGTACGAGTTTTCTGATGCAAAACAAGCCCTTATTTGGCTGTTGTTTATTTCTATTATATTATTGTTATCACAAGGTTTCCGTGATGTTGACCGGTGGATATTTGCTGTTAATACCCTGGGTACTAGTTCTTTACATCTCAGGTAACATTTTCGATATTTGGCACTTATGTATTATGCATATTTAAGGATATAATTTACCAAGCTTGTTAATATTGACTTTCAAGTTTTAATGGCTCGATAATGGCTTGTTTGCAGTGTCATTCAATCAAAAATAAAAATCGTAACCATTCAATAAATGAAGTCAAGAATCTGGGATATGATAGATGATTCATACATAAACAACCTTGCCAAGATTTAGGTCTGTGCGGTTTTTCATTCGCGCGTTATTTGGAAAAGTGTTTCACCTAAAGTTATAGAGTTCTGTATGGAGACGCCATGTTGGTGCCCTTCCAAGGGACACCAACATGGCGGCCGTAAAGTGACAAAAACATCTGTCATTGAGTTTTACCATTAAAACGAAAAATTATTCCTCTAGAGCGCCGACACATTGAAGGTAGTACTTCTATTGCAAGAACTGTTCAGTTAGCAAACACGTGAGCGATACCTCCTTTTTAGACCTATGTGAAAGCCCTCTCGTGCCGCCATTTTACTGTCACCCAAGTCAAAAACACTGAAATTCGAACGTCTTCTCTAACAAAATGAGAAGCCCTGTCGGGCTGAAACGTTGTAAAACCTCAAGTCATTAGAGGGTGTTACATCTCATGAAACTAAAACTTCGTAAGGATTGGTAATTTTTAGTTTTCGAAAATGATGACGTCACATGAATACCAGCAATAGGCGTTCTAACGCAGCTCTACTGTATCTTGTTCTTTCCGTCAGCGGTTTCCTCTCAAGGTAACCAGGATACTTCATGTGGCCATGAAATGGAAGGTCAGCCAGTGGATGGACCGTGCGGTCAGCGGTGTATCTGTTTGAATGAGAGAATGCAGTATTGCTGCAGACAAAGAAAAAACTTTCCGTCGATGACTCGAAGTGAAAGACTTCGTTATGTAAACACAGTAATTAGAGCGTCTACTGATGCTCGTTACAGAACTGAATACAACAGAATCATTGCCTCACACAGGAGTCTTTTTGACTCTGGCATTCATGACAAACAGCAGTTCTTACCTTGGCACCGTTGGTAAGTAACGTAACAGCCATTACCCTTTTGATTTCTTGGGTATGTATGAAATTAAGACGAATATATAATAATATTTATAATTAACAATTATTCCACGAGCGCGTTGGGTGTGTGATGGAAGATATCCAACGAGGCTCGTGGCACCGAGTTGGCTGTAACCATCTTATACATCCAACAAGCGCGAGTGGAATAATTGTTTGAAAACGCCCCTAAAATATAGAAATCTAAAAACAATAAAAATTACAACTCCCCAAACAATCAGGCGTACACTTACAATACATGTAAAGCATGGTATAATGGCTCATATACTAAGATAAGCCAAAAAAAACTCGTTAATTACATTATCCAATAATCCGGTTTTTAATACTATTCAAAATATTACTAATGTTACGGGTTCATTTTAATGACGCTATATTTTAGCCTTTGAAAAGGCTAAGATATGGACTACTCACTGAAATATTTTGTTTGTCTTTCTTAAACCTCTCAGGCGTAAGGGGTGGGGGCGAGGCAAAGCGCATAGAAAATGCAAACTTTTTCACTCATCTAAGTATACATATACTATGACTTCGCCCAACCATTTTTCGTTCTGTTCGTCTGCGCTATAGAGTTCATTCAGAACATTATTATTCATTCATTCATTCATTTATTCATTCTTTCATTCTTTCGTTTGTTCATTCGTGTCTTCCTTCCTTCCTTCATCCATTTATTCATAGTAAGTAACTAAAATCTTGGATGTCATCTCGAGAACGACAGTCGTACCTGTTTCAAGATTCAAATATTTCTTTCTTATTGTTGCTTTTAGGTTTCTTCTCCTTTATGAAAACTTACTGCGAAGTATAGACTGTCAGGTGACCCTGCCTTATTGGGACTGGAGCTTATTCCCCGGGGCCGCCTGGAGAAAGGGTGCTGACGACATTTGGTCGAACAAACCGTGGGGACTGGGTGGGAACGGAAATAGACGAAGGAGAGGATGTGTGCAAGGTGGGCGCTTCGGACAACGTAAATGGAAATTAACTCCTTCGGCTAGAAGGGGCTGTCTGCAGAGAGCTTTCTCTGGTAAGTGCAGTTATTAAAGCATTCTAGGTCTTTCCATAACTATCACGTAAAATCACTCAAACATCTCTCCGGGGATTCTCAAAAAAATGTCTAAATATCACTGGCAAAATATTCTCTAAATATCTTTTTAAAAAACCTCCGAATTTTTCTTATTTTTGTTTTAAAAATAAGCGGATTTTTAATCACTCACCAAAATTTCAAAAATGTTCTTGCAGTAGTAGTAGGAGTAAAGAAAGAAGATGTAGTCGCCTTGATGTTATCAGCATCCGCAATTTTGGAAAATTGCTATTTAGTGCCGTTTATAGTGATATGGAATACACTTTTCAAGTGGGAACTTGCTGAACTGGATTTGTTCTGGCATAGAACTGAGTATTGCTTCAAGAAAATAGCGAGGAAAACACAAGACTCGACCAAAAAAGCAAAGAATATTTCTAATTAGTAAATTCTCAGCTCCGACTATTGTATTTCTAGCTTATTGATTGGCTAAAAATCTCCGACTATGAGCCAATAGTCGGAGTTTTACGTCATATGGAAAATAGTGCGCCAAGTTTAAAAATTTTCCGCACGAAGTTTTCAACTTCAGCCCCCTATAATGGCCGAAATAAAAATCGGCGGCAAATTTACTGAAACAATTATTCCATTCGCCCTTGTTGGATATGAAGTGGTTAATTTATCACTTCATATCCAACTCGGGCTCATGGAATAATTGCTATTTATTAAAAACTGGATCATTGGATAATGCAATTCGAGAGTTTTCATTGGCTTAGCCATCATGGTATATGAGCCATTATACCATGATCTACAAAAATGGGGAGCGTTTGCGTGATTTTTTTGGCCTTTTTGTTTTTATTGTAGTCTAGTTTTCTATATTTTGGGGGCGTTTTTAATAAAACAATTATTCCACTCGCGCTTGTTGGATATGAGATGATCATAGCCAACTCGGCGCTACGCGCCTCGTTGGCTATCTATCACCTCATATACAACGCGCGCTCATGGAATAATTGTTAAATATACAGCTAAATTTTCCAATTTTCTTGATATTTTCTAAATATCCCGGAACTTCTAAACATCCCGAAAAATACCCGGATGTTAATGGAAAGGCCTTAAAAATTTCATTATTTGGTACATTGTTTAAAGGGAACCTCCACTGCGACAAACTCCTTACCGTTCAATCGGTCATTTTCTGTGTCAAGGTAACCTGCGAAAGCTTCTTCCGTTATTATCTGAACGACATTGGTATATTTTTAGCAATATCCAGGTTAGAATCTTGAAAAGCTAACCGCTTATAGCCAAAATACTTATAAATGAGTATTCAGGGCCCTAGCACGCGCTATCCATTGTCAGTGTTCACCCTTAAGAAAATAGTACAATTAATTTATTTAATTTCTTGTTATAATAGCTCTTTCATGAGTTTTCGAGTTGATAAAATTTGAAACAGGGGCAAAAATTGACGTCAACTTACCACTTCGAGCATAGAAACGCCGCCATCTTGAACATCTAAGTAAATAATACACCGCGGTCAGCGTAGCTAAAATGATTCCCGTTATTGGACTGGAACTTACTTGCAACTGAGGCTAACGCCGGAGTCAAATTGCATCTTTCTCTTTTTAATGATATCCCCTCGTATGAGCCTCCACTGCAAGCACCCGCAGGCAAGTTAAGAATTTCAAGTAAACGACAAAACTAATTTAAGTTTAAAACACATTTTTCGACAGATTCTCCTGTCAGCTTCAGTTGATTGATATACAAAGCGTTGGAAGTAGAATTTATAATAAGCAGAAAAATGTTACTTGTGGTAACAAAAAGATGTAAAGCGTGAAAGTGTGAGAATCACAAGGATAGTTTTAGATTTACATGGTGTAATTGTTGATTAAAAGAGGGTTGTTCTCTTTGAATATGAATAGCCTCTTTTATCTACTGGAGGAGTGATCCAAAACATGGAAACAATCTGCTGAACTTCAGGTGCGACAAAAATTCTCCAGATGTTTGAAAATGTGAGAGGCCTCATCACTGGATAAATGCTCTCTAACACGCGTGGACAAATGCCGGGATGTTTCGCCGACGTGACATTCATTACAGCCTGCACATGGAGACTTACCGTAAAGATTTTCATCAAGTTCTCTTGTTTCCACAAAAGTAAAATGTTGCTCTCCAAACTGAACATTGTCGCAAAGTTTAACAAAACAAACTGCTCACAGCAACATGTCAAACATGTATAAAAGTGGTTTAACTAAACAAGGTTAAAATTAGTTGCTAATACTGTGCACACCGCCCCAACTAAACAAAGTAAAAACCTTTTTCATTCAGTTAAATGTTATTTAATTCTTTACAGGTAAGCCACCTGATATAATCGCTCTACATTTGACGAAAGCGCATCCGCCACGCGAGTTCACGGAGTTTGAGCTGGATGTCCGTGCGAATCTTCATGACACTGTTCACTGTCGTGTAGGAGGCACGATGTGTGCCCACAACTCCGCTAACGCCCCGGAATTTTTCCTTCATCACGCATTCATTGACAAGATTTGGGCTGATTGGCAGGAAAAGAGCACCTCCCACAGGTATGCGTATTTCGACAATCTTCCGGATGATCTCCGCATGCGCGCAGCACAGTTTCACCCCAGGGATTACATGGATACGTTGTATATGCCGCATCCTGATATCGATGATGATCAAGGCCGAGTGTGCGTGGTGTATCAGGATCCAGTTCATCCCTTGTATAATGAAATCATGAAGCGTCTCGAGAGCCTAACCACAAGAGAAATCCGTCGGGTTCCTCGACTTCCCTTCCGCCCGGCCACCTCGCGCCAGCTACGAAATCTCGGTGTTCACCGTAAAGAACGACGAAAAGCAAAGGAGCTGCTAAAAAAAGAACTTCAGCCTAAGAAACGACTCCAATACAAGCAGCTAAAAACAATCTATGACCAAATGTTAGGTTTTCGCTTAGGAGATCTCCCTTTCAGATTTTCAGCTAGGGACAGCCTATCAAGTAGCAGTCCCATGTACGACCGATGGCTGGCGAAAGCTGCAAATACCACAGGATTCCACGCCAAGCATGTCAAGAATTCCCATTTTCAAAACATTTCGAGTATTTTCATTTAAACTCAATATTTATTTGTAAACGACATTCGTAATCCCTTTAAACTTCGAGATGAGTCCTAAATTTTGGTTTTGGTCTATAATATGATGAGTGCACTATTAAATATTTAGCAAGTTTTGACAATGTTTTCAGCAAATCAAAAAGATTTGTTACAAAATTTATCAAAATGTTGTCAAGTATAATTTCAGGATGTTTACATGAATGGATTAAAAAAAGATATTACCCACACTAAATTAACGCGTTTCAGTTTTGTGCTATTGTCACTTGACCCTTACCGTTTATAACTCCAAAATGTTGTTGTTAAATGTGCGAAGGAATTTTAGCTCAGACCGGAAGGTCTTTAAGAAACTTGTCCTTCCTGTACGCGACAATTGGAGGTTAAGAATATATTTGACCGAGTCTATTGCTCTCAGTTATAAGGTGCCAGTGTTTCATAAGAATCTTTTTTAGGTTGGGCGTAGCTGGGTTGAAAGTCGTGTTGGAAGGCAAAACATTTATGGCTGTTTTTGTTTTGTTTTGTAGTGCCTCGTTTCGTGATGAGAATTTTACTTCGGCTGGAATATTTTCGGCGAGTTCTCTAGGGTAGCCTCGCTCGAGTAAACGAGCTAGAAATTCTAGTTTCCGTAACTCGAATGTTTCTTTAACCGAGTTTGTTCTCAGTAAACGCAAAGTTTCTCCTTTAATAAAACCCTTCTTAACACTAACCTGGATTTATTTATCTGTGGGAGGCGCGGTGGCTAGTGGGCAGTGTGGATTGAGCGGTCCTGATTTGAGCCATGGCGGGGGACATTGCGTTGTGTCCTTGGGCAAGACACTTTACTCTCACAGTGCCTCTCTCCACCCAGGTGTATAAATGGGTACCGCCGATCTCCATGATACTGCGAGTAACCCTGCAGTGGACTAGCATCCCGTATAGGGGGAGTAGAAATACTCTTATTCGCTTCATGCTACAGAAACCGGCATAAGCTCCGGCCTGATGGGCCACTTGAGTTATTTATCGAGTCTCCTACACAGACGTGCTTACAGATCGTCATTGGGTATGCATATGAGTACGTGAAAAACTAAAAGGAAATCTAGGTAGGAAAGTTATCTTTACAGTACTTGATTTAAGGGGCGTGGGGTAGGAAAAAAGAGGAAACCAGTAAAACATAAAGCTATGAAGGAAATTAGGAGTCAAAACCTAAAAAAAGGGCTCAACGTTTTACTTGTAAACCCCTTCCGCCTTTCATAAACCCGTCCTATATGTGGGAAACATAACGAGAATTCCAATCATCATCTGAAACAAAAAAGACACTGAAACACAAATCATTTGTGATTACCCTAAACAAATAAATAAACAAAAATCAGGTCCCCAAAAAATTACTTAAATCCCAGCCCCCCCACCCACCTCCGTCACTGCCTACAAAATTCGTTTCACTTCCCTTTACTTTTATACCCAAATACCCCACACCCTCTATCCCTGGGGTATGTAATAGAGGGAGTTGAACGTGCCCAGGTAGAAGGTTTGGCCTCCATCGGTGGAAAGTTTGATAACTACCACTCTTGCCTGTCCAGGGTAGCAGACAAAAAATTCCGTCAATAGATTAAGTGGGTATAGGTAAAGTCTATATAAAACGGCCCAAGAGGCCATCAGACCGGAGCTTATCCCGGTTTCAGTAGCATTAAGCGACTGGGAATATTTCTACTTCCCCTCGGATTGGATGCTGGTCCATCTCAGGGTAACCCCGAGCATTAAATTCGTGGGTACACCATGTGTACTCCTAGGTGGAATGAGCCACTGTGAGAGTTAAAACCCAAAGAAATTGTCGTATGCCTCCGGATCAGCAACGCTCGTATTTTAAGTTTTATTAAGCTAAGTTTTCCGAACTGAAGGTTTTCTCAGTTTTTTTTTTTTTTTTTTTTTTTTTTATTGTGGTGGCGTGGTGGCCTCAGGGTTAATGCGCTCGACTCCGGGTCGAGCGGTCTGGGTTCGAACCCAAGACACTTAAATTAGGAATGTTCTATATTATTTCCCATTGGGATAATGAGGCCTTTATAAACCATTCCTTGTGAATATCACACCACCTGATACCGACAAGTTTACTCCAGGCTATTTTTCCTTATTACAATTATTCTTGTTGCCGGTGTAAAAGAAAAAAAAACTTTTAGGTATATCCTCTGGCTTGTAACTCGTATCTAGCGTGCCTCAGTTTCATGCGAATAAACTCGATTGTTGGCATCTCCATCCACTATACTCAAAATGGATCTGTTTCTATACAGCTGGGCGAAGCGAAAGAGAAAATAATACCACTTAAAATTTGAATAGAAAGTCTTCAAGTTGGAACCTTGAAGTCGCGAGGGGTTAGGAAGCCGATAAATTGAACTTGGCAGCACTTGAAAAAATGAACTAGGGGTTGGGTATACCAATATTACATTTCAGCTTTTAGAAACAACCACTTTTCTTATGCAAAATTAGTTGTTGTCAGATGTCTTGCTCAAGAACACCAATTTGTCCTCTTTGAAAAAAAGAACTATAAGTCATCAAAGCGAAGAAATCGCGCACAATAAAGACACTTGAGGGAATGTGAAAAGCGCAAACAAACATTTATCAGCTTCAAAATTGATCGGGCGTGAAATTAAAAAACATTGTCCATTTAGATGTTATGAACATCACGTACATGTCCTAACCTTCCTGTTCCCTCCCGAGAAATGTTTCCGTAGTTGGACAGCGCGAGTAAGCAATTTTGAAATGGATTTTTCAATTGTTACTTCCTGAACGTGTGTTAAACATAATAACAAAGTTGACCAGAAGCTGTGGTGTTCTTCTGTACGAAGTTATAAATGAAATATATATTATTTTCCTCGTGGGTATGAGTGACTTTATTTAAAGGTCTTTGGTTACTTACACTCTGATATTTGTCTGGGGTTTTACCGCTTTAATTTAGAAGAGCAGCTTTCGGAAAGATTTCAATTTGTTGCTCGATTGTTCACCCACTTGAGGCCAATTTGCATTAAATATCAGCTTATATCTGCCCTTCACGCTGGGTCATGTTTCAAATTTACCGCACACTGATCCATCAAGCGCATATTTTTCACTTGAACATCAAGATATCATGGCGGCAGATCTTTCTGAATATTTCTAGATAAATAAATAACGAATAAAAGTTTACAGGGAAAGATAAAATTGATTGCACGCTTAACCGCTTTGAATTCTGAGACGTCGGTGTCTCTGTTACATTGAAGAGCGACGGTTTGTTTGCCTTCATTTGTATGCGTCTCAGCTCTCAAACACAATTTATATTTCAAGGAAATTAAATTTCCCGAGTTACAATAAGGTAAGTTGTAATTTCTGGTCTAGTTCGCGAAGAAATTGAATTGCTTCAATGGATAAACAAACCCTGAGCGCAATGCTGCTTTCAATTGGTCAAAGCCATAATTCAGCTTAAAACTTTCTGTCACAAATTCGACACCCACAAAAGTTATAAAGTATAATTTCCAAGAACGCCAATTAAAGAGATTGTAAAATTAATTTTAATAATTCATATGACAAGGGTTGAAAGTGGAGGTAAGGCGAATAAATTAGTTCATTCTTAATTCGAGCAGTTACAGCCTGTGTATAGAACCAAAACTGACGCAGCTCGACGTTCTTTTCCAAAACGGCACGCGAAGGGAAAAAAGGCAAAAGAAATTCGTAAGTAGCTTTCGTTCTCACTCTCTGATAATGAAACGTATTTCGCAACAGACTATTTATTCTTTAGTGTTATTAAAACAAATGAGCAAGAGCTTTCATTGAACAAAGTGTACTCCAAAACGGAAACGCTGTGTCAGAGGGATTTATACCAGAACAAAAGCGAAGGAAGGCTGTACATATTACCAAACTATCGATTTGAATTCCTGTGTCAGGTTCATCTTGTCAACGAAGCAGGAAATTTTCAAGGTAACACCGTTTATATCTAAAGAGATTTAAATAGTATTTATGCTTAAATTCGCTTTGTCGTGAGAAAAATTAGTATATAGTTTTGACAAAATACGTTATTGTCGACGCAAAACCAGACCCAGTTCACTATCTAAACACCGAATAGATACAAAACTTTATGTAGAACGAGAAGATTTCTCATCTAGGACTTTTATCTCGGAGTCCTGTAGTTGTCTGAATTTTATTTTAGTCAAATTCAGTCCTCAGTTCAACGAAAAAAACACAGCATTGAGATGGTAGCCAGTAAGCTACAATTGGTTCTTTCTTCTCGTGCGCACATGACATGTTTTCAAGGTAATTATGGTATCTTTTCGCCAAAACTTCGCTTAACCGTCTGTCTTGTTTCCATTATTGACTGCAGCTTATCTTAACAGTTCCTACGGAGACGCTTACTTAACACGCAATATTTCAAGCTGTTAATTTGTTGGAAAAAAGCAAGGTTGATCATTCAAAAGAAGGACACGCGAAGAGATCACCAATGCCAAGGGCAAATGATTCTCTGTCTCTGATATGTAGTTGTGCGAGTCGTTGAGGATCCGCTAGTAGTTAAGCTCTGAAAATAGTAATGTTGTCGTTTTCGGACGGTCAAACAAAACCATTTGCGGGCTTTATAGCCGGAAAACAAAACACTGTTTCGCCAATTACAGTAGAAATGAAAGGAAACTCGTGTATCACTGGTCCTTGAACAACGACCTCCTATCAAGGGACAATATTTTACTTGTTCACGATTATTTAAAAAAATGGAGCTTGGCAGAGTCACAAAAAAGCAAGAAAAAAGCCTTAGAAAGCACATTCAATCAACACCTAGCTCATTAAAGAGACATACAGCTTTTAAGATGCTAAGATCTTTACATTTAGTATTTTTACTTGACAGGCAGCTGTATCCTCGTGGCTTTTTCTCAATGCTCAGCTATTCATAGCACAATATAAATGTGTTGGTTTTTTCTCCAATGAAAAGACTGCCTTTTGGAAAAACAATTCAAAGACTAAAACGGCGTTCGTATGAGTTTCGAAACTCCCGAGGCTGCGTTTTTCTTTTTCGTGCACTGATAATTACGGAAAGGTTAAAAACTGTTTAACAAGAACTTAAGTTGTCAATAAAAGTATTTAAAGAAACTATACCTTACTAAAGTTAATGTTCGCGTTAATGGAAAGCAACAATTAATCCAATCCGAGAATCCCTGTGCTAACGTACTTAACCTTGTCGGTTGTGGAAATTATTTAGACCTTTTATACCATCGAGGAGAACTCGTTATTTTCATCGCAGAAGGCTTGATATCAGCTCGTGGAAGTGGGAGATGAGAAAAAAATTATTTTGCCGCAATTTAAGCTTGCGTGCAAACTGTTCCTGTTTCTTTTCCTTTGACATCTGCACGCACATTTTCGCACTGGAAACGTGATCACAATTAGCCTTTTAAAAATTATATGAAGCGATATGGACTTATAGGGGAATAAAGGCAAGATTATGAAATAACCTTAGTCCATAAAAATGAAGCGTGATAGTGCGAGAGGAGCTCTCTTAGCGATTATCCCCAGGGGTAGTGGGAACGGCCGGTCTAACTGAGTGCGCTATACACACCTAATTCCAAAATGGCTGCCATTTTAGTGTTCTTTTGTTTGCTTGCAAATTAGCCCTTGTTGCCTCGTTCAAGGGAAAATATTCTTTTGTATTTCGAGTTTAAGAACGAGGCAACAAGGGCTAATTTGAAGGCAAACAAAAGACCACTAAAATAGTGGCCATTCTGGAATAAGGTGTATACTTTTCGCTGTTTTGTGATCGTCAATCAAGTGAAATAATAGTTCAGGCAGCTGGAAAGTAGATGACATTGATATGTTTTGTGTAACCTTTAGGGCAATCAACAACATTGCAGACGTTTAAAATCATTTACAAGCCGCCAAAAAAATAATTTACTCAGCCACGAAAAATAATAAAATTTTAAAACCCACATAGCATATATCGTTAAGATTTTAATATCTGATTTCCCTCCTGGGTTGGTTCCCCAGCTGAGTCAAACCACTGATAAATTAAAACTGAGGGTGGCCATTGTCAGAGAATTACAAGTATCGTTCAGGATTAATTCATTCAGATGATTCAGCACAATAATCCACTTTCAGAAATTATCTAAAATCGAAATTCAAAGCTGAAACTCTTTCTTATTCTATTCGTTGGTCAGGTTTGAATTTTCGCGCCCAAGAAACAACCCACCAAGAACCATACAAAGGAACCTGTACAGCTCTGTAATCACAATTTTTTTTAGTCGAATTTGTAGCGTGAGAAGAAGTAATTACAGTGCACGCGAAGAATAAGGTCTGCTCTGAGTGGTGCTCATAGGGGGTGGAGGTTACTTCCGGTAAATTTCGGATAAGTATGTGCCGCGAAGAGTCTTAAACCCTGGCCCTACATAAGGATGAAGAAAATGACAATTGATTCCCTATTTAAGGCCCAAACCCGAGAAATGTCACCCTATTCAAGGGAAAAACAAAACAAAGAATAGCGTAAACGGTTCAACTTTATTTCGTTTCTTTAACATTGGAGGTTTACGAATATTAAATGCAGAATTGACATCAACTCGGAAAAATAATCCGAGTTTCAAATGGGAATGAAGCCACGAACCTCCGTGATCTAGCCGGACGCTCTAACCACTGAGTTACTGGAGACTCGTGAAAGGCGAGGGTGAAATGTGGGTCTTTGACAGGAACCGCTTCAATTTTACCCTCGCTCACCATAGAGTCTCCAGTGGCTCATTAGTTAGAGCATCCGGCTAGATCACGGAGGGTCTTGGGTTCAAATCCCATCTGGAACTCGGTTTTTTTTCCGAGTTGATGTCATTTCTACATTTAATATTCCTTGTAATACTCACTTTGGAGGTTGGTTTACGAATAGTTCAGTTTTAACAGATCATTTATTTTTCGTTTAGCTGGGCATTTGCGCGCTGCAGTTTTAGCTGTACAATATAGGTACCCTATCTTAGGATCACACTGGGAACACAATGCCGACAGGGGCAAAAATGATACGTCCCTATTTAAGGATCGAGAACTTCAATAACCCAACCTTGCCCCGCGGCAGAAACCTATATAGCCCATATATGGTAGTACCCCCACCCTCAGAGTGGTGTTTCTACTAAACAGTGGAATGTTTTAGGTGATTTCGAAATTGGTCGTTCAGTTTGTACATTGATGCGACATTGATGGTGTAAGAGGTGGTCTTAAAAGAGGGTATCAATTGGGTATACAGTTAGTCGTAAGACGGGCCAAAAATGTAGCCGTGAGGTGTAAAATTGGGAACAGTTTTACCTGTTAGCCGTAAAAAAACTATTAACCGTAAAATAATTTTAGCCACAAAAGTGAAAGTATCTCGTTGTGTGTCTTTTCCGTCCCGGAATAGTCCTAATGTTTTAAAGTAATGAAATAATGTCGTTTTTAACTTTTTGAAGCAATGGTTATTGTTATGATTTCTGTTAACCGTAAAGAAAATAAAGTACCCGTTAGCCGTAAAAAAGAATCAAAATATTTAACCGTTAGTCGTAAAAGTCACAACACCATTCAATTGAGATCCTCTTAAAACTTGAACTGAAGTCGTCACAGTGCAACCGGGTGAATAAATATTTAAGACTTCAAAATAACTTTGTGCGCGAACGCCCTGGAAACAAAAATTTCCGGTCGCGATATCCTGAAGTATCCCCGAAGTGCTGAAAGACTTAAGGTGGGGGTTTACCTGAATTAAAGTGAAATTTGAGGAAGTTTAAAGAGAGATTGAAAGGGGGAGAAAAGGTTATGAAACACCACCAGACAGTTGCCCGACCCCACAATGGCACTCGGGTTGTTAGGCAACTGTTTGGTGTGTATCTATCAATTTTTAACTTCAAACTCTAATTTTAAAACAACACCAAATCTTCAAAATTTCCTATTTCCATAAATTTTACTAATCCTTTGAGAAAAACTATCTGTCTCCAAATAAACCTAAAAATCACCAAAAAATTTACAAAACGGCGCAAAACATAGATGTGTGTAATGAGTGAACAGATTCTTGATTGCTTGAAACGTAAACGAGATATTTGCATTAAGAACATAATACCAAACCAAAATACGGCTTTCAGGTGGACCCCCGCCTTAAAAAGTCCATGCCTTCCCAATAACAGAGGCTCCTGCGAAACGAAACCACTGAATCTTCTATTACGCTCTGTACAACTTTCAAACTTAGAGTCAGAAAGGACTATGGTAGTCTTCATAATTTACATCTCTTTTGATGTGTCACGTGATGACATTTATTCATTTTACCGGGTTAAATTTAGTCTTAGAAAATGTGTTTACTATATAACACCAGGAATCAATTTGGCTGTAGCGGGTGCTTTTTTAGATATATATATATGAAATGTTTAAAACTTAGGCCAGTTTGAATAGTCGCGTCGATGATATTAAGTTGGTTCATTCGAACGACCGATAAACCGCATTTCATGCTTGATAATAATCATATTTTGCTGTGATTTTCGCCTTCATTTGCAGTAACCGAATAAAATGAAAGGTACTTTAGTAGTGTAGTAATTGGGGCAGCTACCGCAATTTCTGAATTTTACGCATCTCAGCGTAGTTAGTGTAAAAATCTGAGTCTAAAATATATGATATAATACACTAAAACAGCGTAGTTATGCGTAGGTAGTGTAAGTAGCGTAGATATCGTAAAAATTAGACATACTATTTTACGCACAAAAATGCCTAAAATGCGTAGGTTAGTGTAGGATATAGTAAAATTTAGATTGTTCTCACGATGCTGATTTTTAAGACATTTTAGCGTCATACATCTTTAAATATTTATCAACAATTGGACTATTATCAATCACAAAATTGTCAACACTTGTCATTTGATTAATTAAACTTTCTCGGTTAAGATCACCTGAGCGCATCGCTTCTCGAATCATTATTAACAAATGCTGGTAACTTTGATAGGCATAGGTACAATTTTGAATTTTTAAGTCTAAACCTTTGTGTTCCATATATCCTTTAACTAATAATGCCACTGTACTAATCGCTATGAGACTGATACCACCAGTAGCAATAGCGCTAGCAATTCCACCTGAAGCGGTCAGAACAGAGAGTGAATTACCAATGAATTTGAGCAATTTGAATCTTTTGTAAGCCATTTTGAAAGCCCAACATTTCCTATGATAGCTTAGATAATAAGACTTTAGTTCGTCTACTTCATCAGTCGATAATTTGTCTGAAATATGATTCCAATCGAAAATATTCTTTTTAGCCACCATTATATTATTTTTATTATATTTATAAATTAAAAACAATTTGATCGCTATCATAGCCCATTTGGATTAATTCATCATATATTTTTTCAGTTTGATCACCTTGAAGGTTTACAGTTTGGTCTCTAATAAAACCGTTACATGCTAACTTTTTCTTCCAATCTTTTAAATTGAAACCTTCAAACTTTTCAAAAGATGTGATTGATTTTTTTCCCCTCTTTTCGAGAGAAATTTTAATAAACTTTCTACTTTCATCTATCAAAGAAGATAAACTTTTGATATCCATCTATTCTTTGGATAAGATAAATTTTTCTAAAATGCGTGACAAAAAATGACAAAACCCTGGTCGGGGGTGCTCGGTGGCTGTTACTTGCCTAGTCTCGGCTAGGACTTTCGCGCCGCTGACAAGGCGGCTGTCGCTCGCGTGTTTGAGATCCCGAAAGACCTCTGAGCACCCCCAGTTATCTACTGGGCCGGGACGGGTTCACCCGAGGGTTATCACCGTAGACGGTCTCACCCTACTATCCCTAACAAGCGCCTGCACGTGCCGTATCAGGATTCAGGGGCGGCCATTCCCCACCTCCAAAAGCACCACCATTTGCTCGCTGTTTCTCTACTCAATTCAATTGGAATATTTATATTGCACCAACCCGGTTTTCTCGAGCATGTGGTGCACTTTTTTCCATCCACCCACGCTTCACATATAAGACACGGTTCATCCACCCATGCGCATCAGGCAAGCCATTAATTTAGCGTGGGTGGATGAAGCGTTTCAAATATCTGACGTGTCTGAAACTCATTTGCATCAGACACGCTTCATATATTTTCATACTAGACATCAATTTCGATCAATAAGTTTACCATCGCGTGTGTTACAGATAAATTCGATGTTTTGCTTCGAAAATTGATCGTGTCACCGGCTCGTATCGTAATCGGATCGCTGAAAATAGTCATCTTTGACCACTCATCCGCAGGTTTGATAATTTTTAAATCTTTATCAGCACCATTGTGTACTAAGCCGACGATCACTTCAGATGCTTGCCTATTGCCCGCGCAAACACAAATGCTGCCACGAACTATTTTACCGTCTACAGGACTAGGCCAACCATATTGCTTATTTCGCTCACATCCATTACCGAAACTCCATTGGAGTGTACTTTTAATCAGTGGTCCATTCTCTTCTGCATAGACTGTGATGAACGGGTGGACAGAGGTATTTGTACTTTGCGTCTTAGTCTCTAAATCATTGTAATCGACTTTGCTTTTTAATGCATCATTGAATTCGATTGCTAAAGTTCCTAAATCAGTAATTAAAGCGTAATCCTTTAAAGCTGATGAGTTAGTCTTTTTAGCTAGTTCATTGTTAACGTATGTAGTTGCTGCTTTTGTCTTTAATAAATCAGATACGAAACGTTTAGTGGTTGCGTCGTGATCATTTATTGGAGCGGAAATGTTAGTTAATCTCTTGTTTTGTAAATGGAAATGGTTGTCTGGAGTTAATTTTAAGCCTATTCCTTTTTTAACCTTTTCTACTTTTCCTGTCGTTGATGGTTTTTCATGTTGCCCATTTGTAAATCCCATATATATTTATATTATATAATAGTTCCTTCGCTCTTCTCAAATTCTTTTATTAACTGATAAGCTTGACTGGTATTATCATAAATATTTTTAGTTATTAATCCTCTCACCTTAGTGAAAGGATTATCTTCTACATTTACTCTTCTTATAGTAGTATCTACAAAAGCATTACCCACATTAATTGGAGCACTAATTCCACTAAAAATTATATTCATAACTGTGCCTTTTACCCAAATCCAAAATAGGACTTGCTTTCCTAAAGAATTATTTGGAATATTAAATGATCTTAAAGATGGTTCATCTATTGTAGGATTACGTGAAATTACTACTTTGCTTTTATCAACAAAAATAAATACACCTCTTGTATTCTTAATATCAAAATGTACAGCCATTACATTATTAGTAATTGCACTATGCTGGAAGACATAATAAAAAGTAAAATCACCTGTGTTATCACCAGTAGTTACAAACGCATATGTATTTGGTGTTCTACCTTCATTACTATCAGAAAAATACAAATCTTTTATTAAAGAAATCTTTGAATCATTACTTAATATATATTTTACTATTAATTCTATAACATTTTTATTTTCATTAATAGTAGGATTTTCTTTTGCAATTTCACTATTTACTTTTGCAATTTCACCATCAACATATTTTACAACATTATCTTCTGTTTCATTCAGTTGTTTCACATTAACAGCATCACCGTTTTCATTCCCATCAGATAATCCTTTTATCTGACGATTACCCATATCTATAGGTGCTTCATAATTAATAACTTTGTTTCTGATGGTATAGAATCTATCCCAAATTCGTGGGTCAACGTCATTCTGATGACCACTTACACCATAAACAACTACAAAGATGTTTGTGAAAAAATCATAAGTTTCACCACTCCAGTACTTTAAAGTTAAATCAATATCTAAATCAATAATCCCAATGTTTCCATATTTATGAAAATTGATAATTGTTCTACTATGATCAGAAAAAGTATTTGTATTATTACGTGATACATTCAAAGTTTCGGATACAGCGTTAACAACCACTTCATCTTTATCCACTTTATTACCATAATACATTTCAAAAGCTAATGTATACTCACCTAAATCTAATGATTTTAAATCAATAGTTAATCGAGTACTATAATAATGGATGGAATCATCATACTTAATTTTAAATCGATAAGTCTCTCGTTTAATTTGATAAAAATCTCTATCTTTTTTTCCAGCTTTAGTAATATCATCATCATCTTCTTTAAATAGGTCATCATCCATAACAAAAGAGAATTCATTCTCTTGTCGGTTTGCTTTAATATTAAGTGCTTCTGCTTCACTCACTTTATCTTCTATCAAAGAGTTAATAACAGCGTTATTATCACTAATTGTCCTATTAACATAGTTAACATTGGAAGCGTGAAAGCTATCTGATGAATTTGGATCTTTCAAACGGATAATGCTATGATTGGCCATATCGAGATCTCCTTCCATGGGATAAGGATTTTTCCTGTTAAGAGCTGCTGCAGCGACATCATTTATTTGTCTTTTTAGTTGACCTCTCTGTCCGTGAAAATACCCAAAGTTAATAACATCATTGGATTGAGCATTTTGTGCTGCTTGACTTGAGTCATCTTCAACAAAAGGTTTAATATTTCTAATAGAATTTCCTCCCATATCGAGATTTCCTTGCATCCCTCGATCACCAGTAAGGGGCAGATATGTAGACTTAGCTCCTCCAACAGTTAGGGCTGCATCGTCTGCTGAACTACTCCTAATTCCAGTGATAGCATTATCACCCATTTGGAGAGTACCTGTCATAGCACGTGAACCATCCAATTTTAATACATCTGTAGGTAGCTTACTTATTTCTGCTAAGACAAATGCCTTGGAGACCAAATCATTTGTATCAAAAGTATTGACACCATATGGTTCAGTATTTCTTATCCGTTTACCTTTTAAGTCATAGTCATCACCTTTTAATTTTAAAAAGTTTTCATTGACATAAAGTTTATTAACAGCCATTTTAGAATCTTTTACATAATTAGGGTAATCAATGATTGGGACATCATCTTGAGTCTCTAAATCTGTTATTTTATTGTCATTCATCTTGAGATTTCCAGTCATAGCACGAGAACCATCTACTTTGAGATAAAGACTTAAATCAGACTGTGGTATGGAAGCAATTTGACTTTCTAAATAAGTCTTTGTCACAGGTTGCTGCGGCCCAGTTGGAATAGGTAAGCTAAAAATCCTATTTCCATTCATAGAAAGATTACCAGTCATGTTTTGGCTTCCGTTTAGGAGTAATACTTCTGACCTATCTGCTTTTCTAGAAGATAAATCATTAATAGCAATATCCTGTTTAGCGTCTTCATCGTCAACATATTCTTTGCTTGTTGCATCTTTAGAGTCAGTAGGATTACCAATATTGATTATCTTTTCATTATTCATATTGATCGGTTCAAAATTTAATATTGTTCCTGAAAAATCAGTACTTTTAACATTAAATAATCTATGATCAAAACTAGTCCTTTGTATTCCTTTGACACATCTACTAAAAAATAGAAATTTAAAATTAGAGTTACTGGAACCATAATATCGAAATTGTAAACGGATGTTCACATCTCTTTTAGAACTATTAAATATTATGTAAGCTTTTGCGTAATTGCTAAACCAATCATGACTAAAATCAATTATGTTTGCATTACCAGTGACATTTGTAAATAATAGCCTATCTGAATCACCATCTGTAACTATATTTGTTCCATCATATCCAAATATTTCAAAAACGATAGAATAATTAGGATCTATTTCTAAATTGTTCACTAGTCGAACAGTAGAATAAGCATAACCAGATTGCGCCCCTTCTCGAGGCGCTTCTAATAGTTCAAAATGATCAGTGTGCCCAGGAATAGGTATAGATCCTTTAGTACATTCTGCTTTATCACCAAAATCTTTATAAAAAGTAAAACTAGGTTGCAAATGATAATTTGTCCTATGATCTGTTGTCATCTCCTTTAATTGTTTTAGAGGTACAGCATCATTATCATCCGTAGCATCTTCTAAATCACTAATCTTATGATTATTCATATTTAAATGACCAGTCATTGAAGTTGTTCCATCTCTTTTCAGATAAGGTGACAAATCAATAGCTGGTAGGTTATTATCTACATACTCTTTTGTTGCTGCATCATTATTATCGATAGGAAGGGCTACTTCAGTTAATCGCTTACTATCAATATCAAAATTACCATCATCAGTTAGACTAAATCCAATTCCAGGTAAACCAGGATCACCTTTTTCACCTCTTCCTGTTGCTGATGTTGATTCAAGTTGTCCATTGCTAAAACCCATATATAATATACTAAATTAAATTTCTTCTTCTTCTTCTTCTTCTTCTCGATCTCTTAAGTAATCAGAATCTAACATTTTGAGATTTTTAATTAATAATAATATTTCATCAGAAATAGATTCGTTGTATTTTTTTTCAACTTCTTTTAAACATTCTAGTTTACTAGTAAGATTCTCTAATAAAAAATTTATCTCATTAAACACATTAAATATTTCGTGTGTTAATCTTCTCGGCAAACTAATTCTATCCATCCTATATATTTTCATTGAAATTTTTTCTGATTGTCTTTTTTGTCTTATCAATGTACGCAAAACTATAAGGCTCACTAGTCGCACTCTCGAATCGCTTCTTAGGTACATTGACTTCTTTACACATTCTTGCTGTCTCTGCATTACTTGGAGAGTCAAAAATACAAAAATGAGAGCAATTCAACCTGATGTCTTTGGGAGTGAGATAATAAGATTGACTTAAATAGATTACACTGCAATTTTTATGACGGCCACCAATAAAATATTCAATGAGAGGTTTTTGGTTTCGTTCACAAGCAAAGTCATCAAAGATAACTATTTTTTGATTATCGTGGTCTAGGCTTTCCAGAGGAATGACATCACCATTACTCTCTTCTATGACATCATAACCAACCTCTTCTGAAATGGGTTGAAATGTTTCTAATAGTTGTCTGTACTTTGGTTGCTCAAGATTTTTTGAAAACAAGTAAATCTTATCATAGTAGAGTAGAGGATTACAAAGCATATGCATGAGAACGTTAGTTTTACCACAACCGCTTGGTCCACAAATTAACATTCGAAAATTGTCTGAAGGCATATAAGGTAGCAGTCGTTTGAAATTGCTGTCATTATTAGAAGCTGAATCATAATTAGGAATTTTCATCTATATAATTAATATTTTTTTAATAAATGACTCATATTATGCCACATAATATAAAAAATATAAATATTATATGAGTCTCTCAAATTGGAAACGATTAGCTCAGAAACGGACTGAGACTGGAAGGATGAAGAATCAGCTTTATGATGAGATCACTGAAGAGAAGATAAAGAGTAAGACTTCTGACCAGCGGATAACAAAATCATTTAGACTAGATGAAATCATAGATGGGTTAAAGGCACAAAAGCCTAAGAATAGACCGCAAATGAGAATACGTCCTGCCCCAGCGGGTAAACCAGAAGCGATTGATTATGCACCAGAAGTAGATCCATATGAAGATATGGATGTAGAAGGATTATTAGATCTCCAAGATTACGTAGCGCCCCAGGCAGAAAAACAAATAATACCTAAAGGCGCGCCACCAAAATATGAAATGGATCCTAGTTTTTGGAATCTAGGAGGAGATGAATCTTTACCACCAGAATATTCTTTTGTGGAAGAAGGACCTTTAGCAATTGAATCACCACCTGATGATGATGATGATGAAGATTTAGATAGAGGAGATATTAATAGAATTTTAGATAGTGCAAATCTTCCTAACTATGATGATGTTGAAATGAGATTATCCCAACCAGAAATGACACCAGTTAAACGTAGTAAATATCTCGAGAGTAACATAAAAAGAGCAAATTCTGAAATAAGCAGTATTACAAGTAAATTTAAGACAAATACAACTAATAGACTAAAACAAGCCATAAAAAAAGGATTGCCAAAAGATGTAATAGAAAAGCTAGAGCGAGAAAAAGATATGGCTCATAAATTTGCTGATAGTAGACTAAAACCTATTCAAGAATATAGAGACTATCTAAAAGTACAGAAAAAGAAAAGTACAAAGGGAAGTGGCGTCAGGAGAGGCAGAGGAGTCTATTTCTATAATGATGCTCAAGAATTACTAAAGAAATTAACACTAATTATTGGTGAAATGGAAGCAGGCAATACAAGTGTCAAGATGAGAAATATGGGTCAAACTATCTTAGACACTCTATTAAGAACAAAATCAATCAATAAGTCGCAATATCAAAAGTTAGTGAAAAAATATTTCAGGGTGTGATATATGGAGAGAGAAATCTCATTAAGCAGTTTTGCAGTTAAAGATGAAGCTGGTAATCGACCTGGTGATTTTACTACAAGGTTTTCTAGAACGCTAGACTATGAACACAGTGATGGGATTTGGTATATTGGTTTTAATAAAATTATTTCAATGGCTTTTACATGGACAAATATAAATTCTGGTTACGACAATCAAAAGATAGCTTACAGTAAAGACGGTGGGAAAACATTTACAGATATTGATTTTCCAAAAGGAGTTTGGGATTACACTGATATTGATAATTACATTAAGGAAAAGACTAAAATAGTCGGCGGTGATGGTGATGAAGAATTTCCAATCACGGTGACTTTTGATGAACCAACTTTTAGAGTCTTAGTGACTTTAGACGCTAACTATCAGCTTGACCTGCGTAAATCTAATTTTGGTAAACTAATAGGATTCGATAAGGTGATCTTAAGAGATGAGAGAAACGTTAGCCCCAAAGTACCTAACCTATCAGAAGATACAGATGTCCTAAATATTCACTGTGATTTAGTCTCTGATTCATTAGTAGATGGGGTAGAATCAGATATTGTTTTTAGTTTTGGTACAGGAACGCTCAGACCTTCTTACAATTTTACCCTTGAACCGCGTCGTGTTATATACAATCCTATCAATAAAACAAGAGTTTCAAGCGTTCGAATCTATGTAACTGATGGCTTAAGAAGACCAGTCTATTTAAATCATGCTGACACTGCATTTTCATTAATCTTAAAAAAAGTTCCATTTTAATTATATATGAAGTCAAGAGAGTTCAAAAAGATTTATCACCCAAGAATGGGACGATATGTCTACAAACACCGTGGCAATGGAATTATAGTAGATAATCTTATGAAACCACTAAAAAAGGTAGCTAGTGCTTTAACTGGACAGGTTTTAAAACCATTTGCTAAAAAAGCAATACAAGCTGGTGTCGCTCATGCGGGAGAACGAGTTGGTAAAAAGGCTGCTGATAAAGTTATAGAGCGATCTGGTGAGCTTATCCGAAAAAGGCTATCCTCAGGGTCTAAAAAAGCGACAAAGTCAACAAAGTCAACAAAGTCAAAGCCAGGTAGAGCAAAGCCAAAAACGCAGGAGGAAGTTTATACACTGATTAATAATCTAATAGCACGCTCTTAAAGAAAAAAAAAATCTGATAAAAAATATATAATGGCATTTAGATCACCAGAGTACGTACAGAGAAACGAACTAGTGCAATTTCGTCTTCAAGATGCTATAAGAGCTCCTGCCAATACTCAAGAGCAAAATAAGAAAGGATACAAATTTCATGTTACTGATCGGGGTATTATGCTTGATTGGTTTAACGCCTTTTTTGAAGTGCGATTCAGATTAGACCTTCGAGCAAATGGTGGAGACAATGCAGACGCCAGAACAACAATTATTAATGGATCGCATTCATTAATTAAGCATATGGTAATAAAGAGTGCAGGAAAAATCGTCTATGACACTGATAATCTTCATCTTGTAACTTTTGCAAAAAATCTTTTAGAATATTCAGATGATTTTGGGCGTAGTACGGCCAAAAATAGCTTATGGTATTTAGATACAGATGCCACTTCAGATGATACAAACACTGGTTTGGAAAGTAGGCGTTTATTAACAGCTAACAGAGCTCATGTTAATACAAGTATTCCATTAAATAGGTATTCTTTTTTCGAAGAATTAGAAGGACGATTGTTACCTCCAATGGATCTCCAATTTGAAATAGAACTTACACCGGACGCTGAAGTATTATATGGGGCAGTTGATACATTGAGATTAGTAATTGATCGTTTTTATCTATGGGTACCCCGACTAGAACCAAAAGATGCTCTGATGACTAAATTCATCAGTGAATACCAAAAACCCAGTAAATGGAAATACCTCAAAGAAATGTACCAAAGTTCAGATACTACTAGAAACAGTGGTGATTTCAGAATCTCAGCTAGTATTGATAAAGTACAGCATGTTTTCCTCTACTTCCAGAGACTTAAGACAAATGATATGTCAGCAAACCCTTATATTTTTGATACTTTTAAACTTAATGCTGCTAACAATAATAGTCATCTTAGCACATGTCGTCTTGAATATGGTAATGGTGTCTTCTATCCAGAACTTGAATATGATACAGAAAGTAAAACAAGAATCTATTATGATTTAATGAATTATTCATGGCAAAAGAATGATTATAATACAGGTACTCAGCTCAATATCACTAATTTTTCGAGTCTTTACCCAATGTTATATTTTGACCTGACTTATCAAACAGAACAGGTAAGCAGAGATCCAAAGCAACTTAACGTAAGATTTCGCCTCTCACAAGCAGCAGCTGCTGATTTCCGAGTGCATGCAATTGTTCTCTATGAAGAAGATGTTGTTGTTGATAAAGTGGGAGATCAATTAGTTATTGTCTAAAAAAAAATAAAAAAAAAAATATATTTAGAAAAAATATTTTAATATAATATATATGAGAGTTAAAGAGAGTCAGAACGAAAGTCAGAACAAAGAAGAAATAGTCGATTTTCTCCATATTGACACTTCAAAGATAACTTTTCGAAAACCAAAGCCAAATAAGCACAATGGAACACAGATTGGAATATTATACAATGGAAGTACATTATTTGTTAAATATAAAGGATATACACCCTTCGGTTTAAATGAAAACTATGATAAAGATGGTAATTACCAAGGTACTAGCATGCAAATTAATTGTGATGGGGAATATCTAGAAAAAGCCAAAGAATTAGACGAATTTTTTATTGATTATTTATATTCTTTAAAGAACAATAAAAAAATACATAGAGAAGCTGTAGCGGGATATGATGAACACGGTCAAGGTGGTTCTTGGAAAAGAATCTGTAAAAAACCGTATAAAATTGTTGATGAAGAAAGAGTATATCAAGATTACCCATCAAAGATGGAGTTTTCACTATTTTTTAGAAATGATCGAATAGCTACAAAATTTTTTACATGGGATGGGGAAAATTTAGGATATGATTCAGTAAAAATTGGTCCAAAAAGTAAAGTGAAATTTATTGCTTCCTGGTTTTCAATTACAACAGGAACTTTTGGAGCTACTCTAAAACCAAAATTAATGCAAGTATCATATCGAGAAGTAGAAGATATTTTCGATAACTTCATCTTAGATGATGAAGAAGAAGATGTTCTATCTATTGGATCTGATTTATAAGAACTATTCCAAAGTCATAGAATAAATATTATTTAGGAATTTAAAAAAGTCCCTAAATAATATATAATGACTGAACTACATCAAATTTCTGTCAAACTTTCTGAAGGGCAAAAACGAAAACTAACTAAGGCTTACAGACACAGAGAAGAAATAAGTTTACGCTTTAGTAAAAATGCGTTAAGTGGTTCCGATGTTCTTATGGTGCCAATGAATACTGTTAAGAGACTCGCTAAGGCCAAAACAGCTAATCGAGGAATGGTAATTACTATATCAAAGTATAATATCAGGCGTCAATCTGGGTCTGGTATCTTTAGCTCAATATTGCCAGTATTAAAGAATGTAGCACCAACTATCGGTAAAACACTAGGATTGTCTGCTCTAGCAGGGTTAGCTTCTGAAGGTGCTAGTCAAATAGTTAAGAAAATTAGTGGCGGACAAATGTATCAAGTACCAAATAATAAACTATTTATGTTAGCTCAATTGGGTGATCTACTGACTAAAGGACAAATAGGAGATTTAGCCCGAGCTCATAAAGGTGGAGAAGACTTACTTTTCCGACTGACACAACGACAAGTAGGTAATGGTATTGGAACGTTAATAGCTAGTATTGGTATTCCAATGATTCTCGATGCATTAAAAGGAGGAAGTATAAAAGGAAGAGGAGGTCCTAGAATGGGGAAATCGGATGGAGGAGGAGGTCCTCGTATGGGAATGCCTATGGCTCCACCACCTTTTATTGGGACATGGGGCAGGGGAGGAAAAAAAAAAAAAAAAAGGTAAAAAAGCCTAAATTCCATAAAGATATCCCAATGAGTAATTTTGATCTTTTAGATTGGTGTAAATACTTGAAGATACCTATCAAAAATGTCCTAAGCAGAGATCAGACTGTACCTCATAATCATAAGTTAGCGCTTTTTATTTATAATTTAGAACCTCATTATATGAGTGGTAGTCATTGGGTTACAACCTATGTTCGTGATGGTACAATAAACTACTTTGACTCTTTTGGTATGCCACCTTTTCAAGAGTTGGTCAACCATGCAAAAGAGAAAAACTTAAATTTATTACACCAAAACCAGCAAATACAGAATCTCTATACTACAACCTGTGGCTATTTTTGCTTGTATTTCTTGAATGAAATGCATAAAGGAGTAGATTATTTCGATTTATTGCAAGTTTTTAGCTTTGACACCAAAGAGAATGAAAAATTCATAGAAAACTATTTTAGTAAACATTAGTAAATTACATTAGTAATTTAAATTAGTAAATTACATTAATTTAAATTACTAAATTACTAAATTGCTTTGAAGACTTCTCATGTTTTTTAAATCTCGTTTCAAACTATTTCTCATATTTCTCACTCTTTTAGTTTCTCCAGAACAACATAAAAAGGCAATTTTTCTATAAAGAAGTTTGTAATGTTTATACATCGCTTCTATTCTACGTATTTCTTTTTCAATGACAATTTGTTCCATTATATAATATATTAAATTAATAAAAAAATAATAAAAATTATTATATAGATGAAAAGCTATTGTGTCAAACAACGTAAACAGACAGAGTGCGTTCCTGGTTCAGAAAGGGTTGTACAGACAAGAAATGGTCGTAACATGATGCGATGTAAATGCGCAGAATGCGGGATAACAAAAACTAAATTTGTCTCTTCAGGTATGACTGGGAGAGGTAGAAAAGGAAAAGGGCTATTACTGGGTAAAAACAGTCCATTTAAGGGAATTCCCCTCATAGGAGCTATATTATAGTAAAGGAACTTTACAATAGTTTACAATAGATAACTTTGTTAACAATAGATTAACAATAGATTAACATATATTTATTATAATATTAATTAATATATGTTATCTTATTGCGTTCGACAAAGAAAAAGGACAGAATGTGTACCTAATTCTGAAACTTTTGTAATTACAAAAAATGGTAGAAATGCAATGCGATGTATTTGTGCTGAGTGTGGAATTACAAAATTTCGTTTTATATCTAAAGCGGAAATGCAAGGGAGCGGTTTTGATGAACTAATTGTCAAAGGGTTGGCTGCTGGTGCAAAAGGATTGTTCAACCTAGGTAAAAGGGGAGCTAGCCGAGCAATAAAATCTGATTATGTAAAAGACAAAGTTAAAGGCATTGGTAAAAGGTATTTGAATAGAGCAATTGACTCTCTGGCTGATGATATTTCTAAAAAAATCAGCGGAAGGGGGAGGGGAAGGGGTCTTGATATTCATAAAGCAATAGGTAAGTTACCTAAACCGAAAGCTGGTTGGACTCTTCCAGGACACAAATATACTGGCCCTTACAATGATTTAGAACGACAAGTAAAATGGGATCGTGATACAGGGCAAATCTATGAAATCTATGATCAGCCAACAGGTAAGACAGATGCTATAGCCATGCAACACGATGTTGATTACTCAGTATGTGCTGATAAGGGAGGTAATGTAAAATCATGTAAAAATGTTGCTGACAAGAAAATGGTCCGAGCTTTAGATGCAATTCCCTGGAATGAGAGACAGTGGGGCCATTGGTTAGCTAGAAACACTATTAATACAAAGCAAAAACTTGGTTTAGGAGTAAAAAAAAAACGCTAAAAATTTAGACACATGGGAAGGTCTGGCTAATGAGTTACACAAACCTATAAAACGAAATTTTACCAAGCGAAGAGTCATTTCACATAATGTAGATGATATCTGGTGTTCAGACTTAGTTGATATGCAAAAGCTTAGCAAATGGAACCGAGGTTATAAATATCTACTAATGGTCTTAGACCTTTTCAGTAAATATGGTTGGATAGTACCTCTAAAGACAAAAACTGGCTTAGAAGTCGCTAAAGCGTTTGAAAGCTTATTTTTCTCTAATAAGCCTAAAATGTTATGGGTAGACAAAGGAAAAGAATATTATAACAAAAATGTGTTGGATCTCTTAGCTAAAGATAAGATAAAGGTCTATTCCACTGAAAATGAAGAGAAATCATCAGTTTGTGAGAGATGGAATAGAACTATCAAAGATAAAATGTATAAGAGATTCACTATGCAAAACAATACAGTCTACGTTGACATCCTTCCGAAAATACTCGCCTCTTATAACAACAGCCGACATAGATCAATAGGAATGACGCCTATCCAAGCTAGAAAACCTGAAAACTATGGAAAAGTTTATTTTAATTTATATGGTGATTTAGCGAGAGAAATCAAAAAAACAAAAACAAATAGAAAACCCGAATTTAGAGTAGGTGATAGAGTCCGAATAAGCAAATACAAAAGGGTGACCTTTGATAAAGGCTATACTCCTAATTGGACTGAAGAAGTTTTCATCATAGACGAAATTAGATTCACTAATCCTATTACTTATAAGATAAAAGACTTAAATGGTGAAGTGATTAAGGGTACTTTCTACAGAGAAGAGTTACAAAAGACAGATCAGGAGGTCTATAGAATAGAGAAAATTATCAGAAAGTCAAAAGGAAAAGCATTAGTCAAATGGAAAGGTTACCCAGACGAATTTAACAGTTGGGTGCCAGCTGGGGATTTAAAAAATTTATAAAAATTATTTAAAAAAATTAGAATATTATAAATAATTATATAGATGGAAAAAACAGAAGAACAATTGAAACGAGAAAAATGGAACAAAATTACAAATGAGAGACTGAAAAATACTGAATGGTACTGTGATGTATGTGGAAATGGAAAAAATTACACTTATAGAGGAAAATATATGCATCTAAAGACAAAGAAACATGAGCGTAACATTCTAAAATACACTAATCCAGTTACTGGTACACTAATTGATTTATAATAAATAAAAAATTAAGAATTTAAAAAAAAATTAGACATATATTATTATATATAGATGGATTTTAAAGTTAAAATTAAACCCAAAAAGATATCTGTGGACACATTACCAAAACCATCTCATTGGTATTGTAATACATGCAAGAAAAAATATTCAAAAGGGGGAAAATATCAGCATTTAAAGACAGATTTTCATAAGCTTAATGAAGCAAAAAAAGGTCCGCAAGGTCAGCCACTACCAGTCCCACCTGTCAACCCACAACCACTAAGATCTAAGAAACATGGAGATTATGTTGAAAATCGACTAATCCGATCAATTGCAGAAAGGAGACTAAGAGACTCATACCTTGGAGGTACTTTAATAGATGATCAGATAAGTCCCTCAGTCAATTTACCAGAACCATTAAGACCTACTGAATATAGACCACCTGCCCCAGTACCAAAACCACGTACAAAACCACCAACCGCTCCAGTGCCTTTACCGAGGCTAAAAATAATAAGACCTATAAAACCTGTACCTACAAGACTTCAAAGAAAGGTTAAAAATGTGATTGATCAAATCGCTCCATATTATAGGCCTGAAACTATAAGAGAATTCAGAAGAAATTTGAAATTTATACCTAAAGACATCACTATTACTGAGCGATCCAATGCATTAAGAGGTAATGTCAAATCTTATGAAGTGCCAATTGTTAATAGTTATGACCCAGGGGTACAGTTAAGTAGTACTAAACGAGCAATATTTGATATTTTAATGAAATTATTAACAGTCAAAAGGGGATTCAAATACAATACTACACTAAGGGTTCGATTATCAAAAAGTACTGAAGATGGTGTCATTTACAGAGAACCTTATTTTAACGCTGGCCCCTTTACTGTTACAAATAGACTAGATATAGAAGAGTCTATACATAATGGTATTGAAAGAATTTTAGAGTTAATAGCTGTTTGGCTATCTGAAGGTTCTGGTTGGGTATTTGAATCAGTAAAATTACATATCATTAATATTGTCTCTTACTTTCCATTAAGAGGATCATCATATATTGAACTACCTGAAGAAATACGTAACCCTATGAAGGGTTTAATCAATCTCAAAAATACAGACAATAAATGTTTCTTATGGTGTCATAACAGGCACCTAAATCCATTAATAAAAGACCCTCAAAGAATAACTAAGGCAGATAGAGAATCAGTTAAACGTTTAGATTATACCGGTATCACTTTTCCAGTCACTGTAAAAGATATTTTTAAGATTGAAAAGCAAAATAAGATTAATATCTGTGTATTTGGTTATGATGGAGAAGCTTATCCTATCAGAATATCAGAAACTAATTTTACAGACCACTTAGAATTACTATGGATTGAAGAAGGAGACAAGAGCCACTATGTGCTCATCAAGGATTTCGATCGATTTATGTTTTCATTCAATGATCACAAAGAAAAGAAATATTTTTGTTTGCGTTGTCTACATTGTTGTAGTTCTGCTAGTGTCCTAGAAGATCACAAGCAAGACTGCCTGCTCCTTAATGGTACTCAAGCGATCAAGATGCCTGAGGCAGGATCAAAAATTTATTTCAAAAATCACAAGAAAATGTTACCTGCGCCTTTTGTAATTTACGCTGATTTTGAAGCAATCACAGAAAAAATAGACGGTTGCCAACCTAGTGATGGTCAATCTTACACGAGTACTTATCAGAGTCATAAGGCCTGTAGTTACGGATATAAATTAGTCTGTAGATATGATAAGAGATATTCCAAACCAGTAGAAATTTACCGTGGAGAAGATTGTATCGAAAAATTTATCATGAAAATGTTGAGTGAAGTAAAAGATTGTCAAAGAATAGTTAGCGAACAATTCCAGAAACCATTAGTTATGACAGAGAAAAATGAAAGAGATTTCCAAAATTCTACTAAATGTCATATTTGTGCGAGAATATTTAATGAGCAAAAACCTTCAAAACAAAAAGTTAGAGATCATTGCCATATTACTGGTAAATATCGTGGCGCTGCTCATAGTGATTGTAATCTTAAATGGGCTATTAGTGCAGAAAAGTTAAAAATTCCTGTAATCTTTCATAATCTTAAAGGCTATGACTGCCATTTTATCATGCAAAAGATTGGTCATTTAGTAAGACAAGATGTTAATATTGATGTTGGTGTTATAGCAAGTAATTTTGAGAAATATATTGGCTTTAGACTAGGTAATCATTTGACTTTCATTGACAGTTTTTCATTTATGAGTCAGAGTTTAGATCGACTAAGCAGTAATTTAAGTGATAATGCATTCTTTTATTCAAAGAAAGCTTTTCCAAATGATGATCAATTTAGATTAATAAAGCGAAAAGGTGTTTACCCTTATGATTACATGGACTCATTCCAGCGATTCAGTGAGAAGTCTTTACCCGCAAGAGAAGATTTTTATAGTATTTTGAATGATACAAATATTTCAGAGAGTGACTATGAGCACGCAAAACGAGTATGGAGTGCCTTCCAAATTAAAGACTTAGGTGATTATCATGATTTATATTTGCGGACTGATGTTCTACTCTTAGCGGATGTATTTGAAAATTTCAGAACTATATGTTTGAAGGACTATGGGCTAGATCCTTGTCATTATTATTCAGCGCCTGGGTTATCTTGGGATGCATTACTGAAAATGACTAATGTAAATCTGGATTTAATTTCAGATATAGATCAACAACTATTCATTGAAAAGGGTATGAGAGGTGGTATTAGTACTATTACACACAGACATGCTGTAGCAAACAACAAGTATATGAAGGGTTACAATCCAGAGTTGGAAAGTAGTTATTTAATGTATTTGGATGCAAATAATCTTTATGGATGGGCTATGTCACAGTCACTTCCAACTGGAGATTTCCGATGGATTCCCTCTGAAGATTTCATCTTAGAAAATTACACAAATGATACTAGAAAAGGTGTTATTTTAGAGGTAGATTTAGAATATCCGGAAGAGCTACACGATTTGCATAATGATTATCCATTAGCACCAGAAAAGATTTTAATCACTGATGATATGTTGTCAAAGTATTGCAAAGATTTAAAAGAGAAAGAAAATATTAGCAGTGGTAGAGTTCACAAGTTGGTTCCTAATCTAAGGAATAAAGAAAAGTATGTATTACATTACAGAAATTTGCAGCTTTATTTATCTCTTGGTATGAAGTTAAAGAAGATTCACAGAGTATTGGAATTTACACAGAAGCCTTGGATGAAAAGATACATTGATTTTAACACTGAAAAGAGAACAATGGCTAAGAATAGTTTTGAGAAAGACTTCTTTAAGCTGATGAATAACTCTGTGTTTGGTAAAACCATGGAAAACATTAGAAAAAGATCTAATATCAAATTAGAAACTGATCCAGATCATTTATTGAACTTGACAAGGCAACCAATGTACGTTTCTAGTAAAATATTTGATGAAAATTTAGTTGGGGTACAAATGAAAAAGGCTAGACTAGTCTTAGATAAACCCTCTTATGTTGGATTCTCTATTCTAGATCTAAGTAAAACATTAATGTATGACTTCCATTACAACTATATCAGAAAAAAATACCCTGATGCAAAGTTACTTTTTACTGATACTGATTCTTTATTTTACCATATAAAAGCAGAAGATCTTTATAGTGATTTATATAAAGATAAGGAAAGGTTTGACAATAGTGATTATCCCAAATCGTCAGAGTTCTTTTTTGCAGAAAATAAAAAAGTAATTGGTAAATTCAAAGATGAAGCAGCTGGTGATCCAATCACTGAATTTGTTGGTCTAAAAAGTAAAATGTATAGTTACAAGACAGAAAACAAGGAAAACAAGACTGCTAAAGGTGTCAAGAAGAATGTCATTAAGAGTGAATTATCTCTCTCTGATTATCGTGATACCTTACAAAAATGTAATACTATGAGGCATAAGATGCGAACTATCCGGTCAGAGTATCATCAGATATCTAGTTACCAAATTAATAAAGTATCATTATCACCTTTTGATGATAAAAGATATATTTTAGATGATGGTATCAGTAGTTACGCATATGGGAATCATAAAATAAATAATAATTTATAGTATATATGCCAATTCCGAATTTTAAAAAATTCTTGACTGAAGACCCACTTCATGATACTGATAGTAGCGATAGTGATTATGATCCTAATTCAGATGAGGAATCGACGAGCAGTGAGGAATCAACGAGCAGTGAGAGTGAAGATTACTCTACTTTAAAGAATAAAGTATATTAATTATTATGATGAACAAAGAGACCATTGGCAATCTACATCGTAAAAAACTTTCAGAAATTGTTATAAAAGAAAAAAAAATACCAGATTTAAAAAAAAAAATTATAAATTTATCCATCAAAAAAGATTATTCTAGAATTGATCAAATTGAACAAATAAGGCTAGAAAATGAAATAAATGATATCAAAAATCTTCGTACTAGTTATTTATTAAAGAATGCTATTTTACTTTTTTTACATACAGAAAATCAAGCAAAAAAATTTGTCCATGGTGTTGATAATTCTTATTATAAAAAGTATAAATATAATATCTTCCCTGATGAACTACAATACAGTGAAAATAATATAAATGAAGATAACTATTGTTATACATGTGAAAAATTTCGAGTATTGAACATCGATGAAGGGATAAGTACTTGTCTAAGTTGTGGAATAAGCATTAATGTCTCAACAAATCCAGAAAAAGCATCCATAAAACCTGCAGAAAATGATTACAAAAGATATAATCATTTTTGTGACTGTTTAGCCAATATCCAAGGCAAAGAAAGTTTTAAAGTCTCAGAAGATGTTATTAATAATATTTTCAAAGAAATCATTCGTGAAAGGATGGAAAATTCTTTGGAAAAGTTAACTGAATCAGATATTAAAAGATATCTTAAAAAACATCGTAAATTAAATTATTATAATCATACCACCCAAATATTGTATAGAATAACAAAAATACCTCCATTACAAATGACTTCTATAATGGAAGAAAAAATGAAAATGAGGTTTTTACAAATTCAGGAGCCATTTGAATTATTTAAAGGTAAAAATAGAAGAAATTTCTTTTCCTATTCATATATCATTTATAAATTTTGTCAAATACTTGGATATAATGAATTTTTACCAAAGCTAAAATTGTATAAAGATCGTTTAAAACTCTATGAACTTGATAAAATTTGGAAAAAAATATGTGAATATCTAGGTGGTGAGAGTGCTGGTTGGAAATTTATCAAATCTTGAAAATCAGCATCGTGAGAACAATCTAAATTTTACTATATCCTACACTAACCTACGCATTTTAGGCATTTTTGTGCGTAAAATAGTATGTCTAATTTTTACGATATCTACGCTACTTACACTACCTACGCATAACTACGCTGTTTTAGTGTATTATATCATATATTTTAGACTCAGATTTTTACACTAACTACGCTGAGATGCGTAAAATTCAGAAATTGCGGTAGCTGCCCCAATTACTACACTACTTACTTTAATTAGCAAAGAGGAAAATAGTAAATGCATTTTTTGGTTACTAGCGGTACTTTTGCACTCTTCTCATTTACATACAACCAGCTTCCGAATGTTTTTATCGTTTTTATGGTTTCAATACAGTCGGGTTTTTTGTCATCAACGTCGTGAAACAAGACATAAAGAAGCCATTCTTGGTTCATTATACCACGTTGAGACGGGCCGCTTATAAATCAAGCGACAATTATGCACTTGTTTTATAAATCAACTGCATCATTTCGAAGTACTAGCGAAAAAAAAATTTTAAAAAGCATTCAGGGTAAATTAAAGCATTTTGTGGAGAGCCTCACAGATGTTTCTGTTTTAAATTTCTTCAGCAGTTAAGACCCTCCCTAAATATGCATTACTGAGATAACTAAGGGTTTGATCGAATGACTCACAAACTGAATTATCTTCACTGTCGTGTCGCAAATAGCTACAATGAAATATCATTATTTTTTCCAAATCACGAAGCAAAGCAAAGACTCCAGGAAGAGCGAAAAAAGTTGTTCTTCACATCGATAAAGGTAACTTATATTGATTGCCATTCAGAAAATAGAATAAAATAGAATATTATAGGCCTGAATCGTAGGCGGGGTAATATAACAGAAGCTTGATGTACAATACTGAACTAAGCTTTTTTTAAAACGTTTCAGTGAGGCATTTTAAGGTATAACGGCTTTGGAATTACAAACTTTTCAACGAAAAATAGAAAAAAGGTAGGTAGTTTCGATGTTTCAAGATAAGATCGCCTTACATGTGAAGCTCATGCAATGAATGACAGAGGATGATATGGGCCTCGAAAACCGTTGAAAGTAAAATATAATTCTTTTAAAAAAGAGTTGAGTTCTCTATTAACTATTCTCTATTAACTTGCAACGAGGTTTTGAATGTAATCAGGACTTTTACCTAGGTATATTCTTTCCTTGGTTAAATAGCCTTGTGTGTTAAGTTAAATTAGCGAACCTTGTGAGAATCAGTCGAAAGTAGTTTAGGCTAGGCGACGGTTTGTCTGTATCAGGGCAGGGCTAACATATGCAGTCTATTAAATTATATTGTTTTCAGGTCTTGGGAGGTTTTGCTAGCCTTGATGATATTAACTGAAAAGGAATCATAAATTTAACACTTCAACCCTTTTGACCTTGACAAATGGTATTTATTACGTTGGAATTACACGCTTTTTATAGCACAGCAACCGCCTTGGTTTCTTTTTTAAAAAAAGTGCCAAGTTTCGAATTTATCTCTAGCCACAATGCCCTCACAATAATGATAGCGTCTAATGCAACCATTTATCTTTGTGAAAACCTTGCCGGCGATAAGGATTGATGAAGTACGATTGCATCCACTCAGCAGGCCAAAATTAAAATGAAAAAATATGCTTTTCACCTGCAGATACCCAGAAAATTGAATTTTGCGTCATGAAATAAAACTTCCTGTTCGGAACCACTCAGAACTTCCATTTTGCCAGAGATCAAGGCTTATAAGCTAAGACAGCTGCTGGTATCTTATATGGTGTGCTAAATAATTGTTAAGTTGGATGTTTTATTCAACTGTCAAGTTCGCGAATGATTTTCGATCGGTTTCTTCGCAGGTAACCAAAAGTTCAGCGAATTAGCTGTCGTTCGTGTTTAAAACGGCACCTAAATATTACAGAAAAGCAACTGAATGATGACTAAAGAAGTGAAAAGAGTTTAGGCCCTGCATCGTCCAGCTTGATAAAAAATTCAGAACAGTTCCATTTTTTTTAATTTCCCTGAACATTTTAGCCACATATAGAAACAATTTTTGTTAAGAAACGTGTATTGCCGGTATTGTGACGTACTTACCTATCCTTTTGATGATACCCTCTAAGAACTTGACGACAGGGTTCTTCGTTTTGTAACAGAGCACGTGACATTAATATGTCGACCCGAGAAGGCTGTCGTGTGAGTTATTTGCAACGACTATTGAAACGGCTCTTCTGTAATCACTCTTTGATTTACGTTTAAATTAAGAAATCTGTTTCTTTCCACAAATATCACGTAAAATCGCCTAAATATCTATCCGGAAATTGTAAAAAAAACTCTAAAATTAAAAAAAACATTTTCTAAATATCTCGAAAACCATCTAAACATCAATTAGTTTCTTTAAAAAAAAATCGATTTCCAATCACAGAGGCCAAAATCTTTACAAGTTTCTTGCAGGAGTAGAAGGAGTTATGGGAGACAATTTGGGCGCTTCGATATTAACAGCATCCGCCATGTTGGAAAATTGCTGCTTACGTGCTTTCAGTGCTATGAAATATATTTTTCAAATGAACCGCAGAACTGTACCGTTTCTGGCATAGAAATGAGCTCTGTTTCAACAAAAAAGGTGGAAAATACAGGGCTCAGTCAGAACAGCCATGAATGTATTTCTCAATATCCCAAAATTTTCTTTATATCTTAATGCTTTCTAACTATCTCGGAAACATCCAAACACTCCAAAAAAATGTCTGGATATTTGTGGAAAGGCCTACTAGCTGTATATATTTCAACGTAGCAACAGTCCATAGCAACGGTTTTGTACAGTCAATTCATTCTTTCATTTATTCATGCATCCATCCATTCACTCAGCCATTCAGTCGTTCAGTCATTCAGTCACTCAGTCACTCAGTCATTCAGTTATTCAGTTATTCAGTCATTCAGTCATTCATTATATTCATTATTTAGTTGATAAATAATATTTTTTAAAAAATCGTTATGTTCACCCAGAAGTTAAAAAAACCTAGAGGTATGTTAAGCTTAATTCAGGAAACGAAACATGCGAACGATCAGTGGCTTTTTGAATGGCTTGTTAATTCATGAGATTCACAATGGCCACCGGTTCTTTAATGATTAGTCACCCAGTCATTCAGTCATTCCTTTTTTCAGTCATGCGATTTTATATAAGAGGAGGTTTCTGTTACAAATGATAATTATAGAGAAGAGTAAGCGGGACGTGCCTGCAAGTATAAAACTATGTTACACCCCCCCCCCCCCCTATCTTCCCCTCCCCACCACCTTCCCTTGCCAATAATAGATCGTTTTCACGTGACGTCATCACTTTCTAAAATCTTAAACTAAAGATCCACCAAAGTTTTCATCCTCATCAGGTATAAGAGGTGACATATTTATATCTGTTTACAACTTTACAGCTCAATAGCGTGCTTCGTTTGAAAACCAGAGCATTTTGAATTTCCGGGTTATGGAGGTGCGTGACACAAGGCTACGATCAAATTTGTTGAAAAATATATACTTATCTCATGATTTTGAGCCCTGTTAAAAGCTAGAGCATTAGGAAAAGTGCTTATGTAAATACTTGTTTTTTCAGTACTGATAATCTGTCGCCTAGAAAGCCAAAGTAAGTTTCAGATGTTTACACTATTTTCCGGCCGCCATATTGGTGTACCATGGAGGTACACCAATATGGCGTTTTCATACTGGGCTCTGTAAATTTCTGCGAAACGTTTCGACGAATATCTCAAGTTTGGGGAAACGCACAGGGCTAAAACTTGGAAAAGTGTCTTATTTTTTTATCTTCTATAACATCACAATTTCTCAGCTTTTTCCACTGGATAGTTTTCGATTTATTTTTTTATTGCGTGACAGTGAAAACGATCTATAGTTGGGAGCAATTTCTGGTGGAATACCGAATGATCCAACATGCCAGCAGTATAGTTGTCATGAAGTAATAACATCATGACTTCATCATATATTCACTGTTGCTCAATATAACCGTTTGAATGAACGGGGGGGGGCAAATTCTAGCCATATTCCCGGTCGTAGTCGATCAAAATGCCAGTCTGAATAGAGTTTAATTAAAACAGCAAACAAACTGCGGTTATAAACATAACTAGACAACGCATGCTAAAGTTGAAATGGCCGAAAAATAAGAGTGTCTAGAGTTTAATTAATCATGTAACACGAGCCGTCAGGCTAAGGTCACGCGATTGCCAACAATGCTTACCTATGCATACGGCAAAGTTAGTTACTAAATAATATTTTTTTTAAAAATCGTTATGTTCACCCAGAAGTAAAAAAACCTAGAGGTATGTTAAGCTTAATTCAGGAAACGAAACATGCGAACGATCAGTGGCGTTTTGAATGGCTTGTTAATTCATGAGATTCACAATGGCCACCAGTTTTTGTAATGAGCCTTTAATGGATGTGGCAGAGCAGGTACGACTGAAGAAATCGCTTGATGAGAATCATGTAAATGAGGCACCTGCATTAAAAGCAACGAAGTTATATATGCAGTGGGAGAAACGGGAAAAAGTGATAAGCCTCTGTCCAATGAATTCCTCTCGTTCCTGTTTATGAATACTGGATGAAGTGTAGGCGGAACTGGCTGGATATATACGATTTACTTATTGCTAGGTTTTTCCTTTATCAGGTTTCAAACGAGGCAACGGTGACAGGAAGTGTTTTTTGGACGAAGGTAGCAATCACATAAAATCGAGCCTGCAAGGCACCAGAGGTAAGAGAATAATGGTCTACTTTTTTATGATTTTTTCAAATTGTTAGCTTTATCAGACAAAGCCAAATATATTGCAGCTGATACACCTTACACCTAACTTAAGCAGCTACATCTTGTAAGTAAGAGGCAATCTCTCCAAAGCGACCCTCGCGTCAATCAACGAAACTTTCTTGTAATTACCCAACTTCCTTGCCCAAGTTAGCATCGCCTCAGCTCCTCAGAAGCGACTTCCTAAGCGAGCACCTCTCATAAGAAATTAACGCTACACTAGCACCATTACCAGCTGTAACACATCACCCGGCGTGAGCGAGCCAGCTATCGCGACTAAAACCACTGTAAAGCTATTGGATTTCTCTCGCTGTAAGTGATCTTCTCTATCATTTCCAGTTCCAATTACCTCTCACCTTGTCTTGAAAAGAAGAGTTCGACAGTGCATAGTAAATGGAACTGCGAGGCTAAGGACAAGCCTATCCCATTTTCGTACTTTCTCGTAAATTGCGTTCGATTCTCAGTGTTGATAAACTAAAGTGAATATTCAATGATCAATTTTTCTACAAAGTCCGATAAACCTGCATGGCATTTATTGCATCAGGTTGCCAATATTAATGCTATTCAGTGAGAAAACCGAATAACAGTTTGACAACGAGTGACAAAATAAAGAAAGTTCAGGTCTTTTATAACATCGCAAAGACTTTGATATTCAACAATCTAAATTACATTATACAGTTTTTAAGTTTTTTCCCCGGCAGCGTTTTATGTCCATTAATTATTAAGGTTTTCTAATCACAAAACAAAACAAAACATCTATGATGTGAATACATCAAACAACACAAAAGACTTGGAGTGAAGCCAACATTTCTGTGTTAACTCAGAAAATAAATAATCATTTAAAGACAGCTCTTGTCCATTATACAGTTATATCAGTCTTATATCGAAACCCTAAATAATGCAAACACGTGTAGTTAATTTTGGCTCAATGTAGACTGCCTTTGCAGTGTTTTGACAATAATTAAAGTTTAATGGTGTTTTAATGGTTTAATGTTTAGCTAGTCGCGATGAAGTCCTCTGTCCTCTTATATTAGCAAGTAATTATTATATCGGAAGAAACCCATTTCAAGCAATGGTGATTGTTAAGGACTGGAGTCCAGTTAGTTTGTAATCATTAACTGTTAGTTTTTAACAAAATCGACTGACATCGTTGCGGGAGTCCAAACTGTTTAATTTTGAGAAAAATAAATAGGCAAGCCGAAGCTTGTTAACGATTATTAATTTTTACCACACATTTCGGGATAAAAGCCATTTCTGAAAGATTTTAGCAACATTAAATGAATCCTGAAAAGTACACCGCGCATGCGACACGCGAATTTCGTGATGTTGTATATTTCTGTATTGAACACCAGTTCAGTCCATAAACACTTTATCTTCTAGCGCTACAGTTTGGAGAAAAACAAATAGTTAATAGAGGGGAATGGTTATGAAGCCCGGCAAACAAAGATGCCAAGATTTTTGTTGGAAGGTCCACGACCGTGCAAAATCTTTTGTTGTGCGTTCATACACTGTGCATGAGTTACGTAATCAAAACATTTCTATTGGTCAGTTCCTCGGTCAAAAGCAAGCAACTATTGTGTTTTGTGCACTGTCAAGGCCAAAATAAGAGAACAAAAACATACAACAAAGAACTTTGTGGGAGTTTCATAACCATTCCCCGCCATTAACTATATTTAAAATGATGCAGATACTCTGTTTTAAAATGCTGTTTTGACCTCAGTCTTGGTTATCAGCCCTAAGCCGCAAACCATATAAATAGCTTGTATATCAAAGGGTTAGGCTATATAGATTTTACATCGGAAACACAAATAAAGACCACAAACGCGAACGATAAGGAAAATCCTGCTTGCTCTCGTTTGTTTAGTGACCCACAGACGTTTGATCTGCAATCGACTTGAAATACGCCGCAATTTGGAAGTTTGTTTATGATAATGTGCCACGATGTCTTTCAAATACTGCACCTGGTTTTCAGCGTACGCATAATTTAATAAGTAGAGATAAGAAGTTTCTAGAGCTAGAAGTCTACATTTCTTCACGATTACAACGCACGCGATCAGATTCGCAAAGTCGGTCTAAACTTCGCGGGAAAAAAAGAATATAAAAGACTCTTTCTTAGACACTGACAATTCAGCGAAAGGTGACACGAAAATCACAAACAACGAAGTACTATTCTGCTGTGGTGCTTTTCGAACCAGGCTTTCCACTTCACCTGTGCACAATTCGCAAATTTTGTTCAGCAACAAAAACCATTTTTCGGTCATCATTTCTTTCTTTAGTCAAGCAAGGACGTGGTGGCCAGGATAAAACCCTGGCCACACTACGCAAGAGAAATTTGAAACGCTAATTCACCACGAAACCGGACGAATTTGAAAACCCCCGCTTTGCGTTTTAGTGTGGACGGAAAACATTTTTTTTTTAAACGGAGCAACTCGACAACGATGGCGTTCAATAATCGCCGTGTGATTTTCCTGCCGATTTTGCCTCAGACACAAATCCAAAATGACTGGTTAAGTTTGCGTTTTTAAATTTCTCGGGTGAAAGAGTGAAACCTCCGTTTTAAATTTTCCCAGCGTATTGCGCCACTGGGCGTCAAATAAATGATGGATACCTGTGTACATTCAAGTGACGAAAGACACGACTTATAAGCAAGCCAGTTGAATTAACGTACACAGAGATAGGGCTTACCGCAGACTTATAACTCGGGCTGAAGGAATTAAATTACCGTTATAGATAACCTACTCGCGAATCTATGGTACAAGGTCTATATATGCATGCTGAATGTATTTAGAGCTATATGTACACATAATAATATTCACAGATAGATTAAACAATGTATTTCGTCCCATAAAAGTTTATGTATGTAAATATGTCTGCGATGATAGGGAGCGGCAAAGGATTAGACAAGAAAAGCTATCGTGTTTTGAAAGATATATAGCTGTTGAAATAGTCTGGTTTTAAATCTTTTTTTTTTTTCAGTACAACCCGATCAGCGGTTCTCGACACTGGATTTTTTTAATTAGCTAGTTTCGAAACTTCCAACTTGCCATGACTTGCTTAGACTTAAACGTTCCTGATAGAGACCTAGACAAGATAAGCGGGTTAGTAGTATTTGATATTCTTCATGTTTTATCGATAACATGAGTGGAAAGTTTGAGCTGGGAAAGTAGGCACCTCTGGTTCAATTAGTAGTATATAAGCCAGTGGTAAGGTCATTTAGTCCTTCATCGAATTCTCATTATAATTTCGTAACACATTGAAACCGACCGGCGACAAGAATATGGGATCTGGTCACCATTTGAGAGTAGAAGTCTTTATAGAACACTATTTTAGGCCTTATATCAATTTACGAACAATAGGCAACAAAGATAGATTTGGTCTACGGTTTGATGACTGAATAGTTGCGCGACAACACAAGCTAGAATTACTAGAGCTTATCGTTACATATCTCTTGAAAGTGGAAAGGCAGACTTAGTGATAAGATGATGAAAAGATTAGGTGATCACCGAAAAAATCAAGAAAGAATCACGGAAAGTCTGAAACCAAACTTTGAGAACAACTCGTACCTGTAATAGACTGTATTTGTTCTGACAACATCAAAGACTGTTGTATTTTTAGCCCAAACATAACCTACATACACCGGAATACAAAACCTTTTCTGTGTTATTGAGGTTATATCTGAAATGAAAATCCATTTAATTCCAATTAACAAGAACAGAGATCAGCTGGCATCTTTTCGAGGATTATGTTTTCGAGTTTTAGTGATAACGGAATCTCTCGCCAACAAGAAGGGATCTGACAACGCCAATGCTATAATCTTGTGTAAAGTGAGCCTGGTGATTTTGTGTGAGCTTAAATGGTATTTCCTTGCCTTTGGACAGAGTCTAACAAGTTGGTGCATTTCGGTGAGGTGAAATCATGAGATGAAATCTCCTGATAAAACCTCACTGATCAAACACTGGCGATTTATAAAGAGGAACCGTCTTTGGGATGAGCCCTGGTTTTCATTTGTCAAGAAAAATTTTCGAGACAATCAGGAATGCCGCTTTTTTCTCGATCTCGCATTTCTTAGACATTCAAAACACGACGACATGAATACTATTTGCTGATTGTCTGAAATAGCTGACCCTAGAAAAGATCGGGGAAAAAGGAAACGAATCTATTTTTGCTAGAGCTAAACTCGGCAAACGTTGTGTGAAGCTCGGTCGGGCGAGCATTCCATAAACAGCAACATAGTCTTGGACCTCCTTGAAAAGTTTGGTTCGAGTCAATGCCTCGATGCTTGGTCTCAGTCAGATATTATAGCGTCCTTTGAACTGTAGATGCAAGATCAGATCATAAAATCGACTCTCCGTTTCTTTACAAAATCAAGAATATCTGGAATTGTCAGGTAAAACTATATTCGCGATTGATGGGAACTCATGTTTAGCCACATCTAAGAACTAGTATTAATATTATATGTGTTCGTTTCTATCGAGCTTTGGAGACTGAGAAATACTGAAGGATTACGAGCCGAAGGCGACTTCTTCCGCAGTTTTACCTTTCACGTACGATTAAGTCAGATTAATATATGAAAATGATTGTGATGTAGCTAGCTTTCTACTGCTTCCGTTTTTAGGCCTCACGATAATTTTCGTTTATTGATCCGGGGAGGGAGGGGTACTTAAGGCTTATATGGGCTATCAAGATTGTCTCTTGGGGCTATATAGGTACCGGCCGTTTTGGTCATAAAAAGGATATCCCGCGTCTTGATCGTTTTGGCCTCAAATAGGGTATGGTTTTTTTCACTCTATTCTTGAATTTAGTATGTTTTTTAGTGTTAGAAGAAGCCACTTTCAATCATCATTATCGACAAGACCCATCATCAAAGGCCCTTCTAATTATTAATTTATTCTTTCCAATCATTCTAAGCAACATGTGACAGTCTGCGTCCTTTCACTACATCAAGGAAGCAGCGAAAGGGGCAAAACTCTCAGTACAACAAAAATTTATTTTTCAAATCGGTTCTCTTAATCCTCACGGTATCAACTAACGCTTTTCATTCAACTAATTTCATTCTGTTGTTTTTCACGTTACCATATGCACCAACCAAAAATAGCGTAGCTCCATCTTTCTGTATATAAACCACACACAACCCACAATTCCTCGATCACTCCGACGAAGGGCTAACGGTCGAAACGTCAGCTTTCGAATCTATTTACGATGGCCAATTCACATTATCAACTCAGTTGATAAAACCAAACTATCTTCTAATACTCCCCACCGACGCAGCACCTCAGTTTCTTTAGAAACTTACCCCCGGCCTCTCTTCAGAAATTATGCAACTGTACCAGCGGCAACGGTCATAGATAGGGTGCTGAATTTTTGGTCAGGTCATAAATAGGGTAGGGAAAATCGCAGATTTTGGTCATAGCTAGGGTAAGGGTTTTGGGAAGCGGGCCGCACACCCCACCCATATACTTACTGTGAAGAGTTTGTTCGAATACAGACAATCCACGATGGTTTTATATTCGCGAGACATCGCTTTGAAAAACATTAGAGACAAAAACAACTGACTGAGCGACAGTTTGGGGCGGTGACCCTGCAGAGGAATTTTTTCCCCCAGGGGGAGTAGGATTGAAATCCTGCTATGAAACCGGGATAAACGTCGGACTGATGTGGCAGGGCTGCGAGCGACTTATGGCAATGTGAGCTCTAGTGACCTCTTCTAATATTTAAGAATGGTGGTGCTGCGTCGGTGGGGAGTATTACAAGATAATTTGGTTTTATCAATTGAGTTGATAATGTGAATTGGCGAATATTAGCTCCGACGCTCCGACGCTATTCGCTCCGACGAAGGACTAACGCTCGAAACGTCAGCGTCCGAATCTCTTTATTACGGTGGCCAATTCACATTATCAACTTGGTTGATAAAACCAAACTATCTTCTAATACTTGGCCACCATATCTTCAAGCTGTTTGACGAAAGCGTGTCGTGGTTTCGGTATAATGACAAGAGAGCAGTCGACCATTAATGTTACGTGTTTCACATGAAGGGCACTTCAGCTGCTTTTACATTAGCTGCCATTAACAATTCAGGAGCTGTCAGTACGGTAACTCAATTCTTTACATTTAAACAGGTCTCCTCTGTAAAAGCTTCTTGTAATTGATCCCTCGCGACTTTCTTATGCTAAAAGCTCTGCTCTCACTGAAGCCTAGAAACTGAAATTCCTGCATGATTCTAGCGTAGTCTGTAAAAAATAAACGAGACATCATGAAGCCTGATTTAATTAGCTTACTAAACAATAACCATGCCAAAAAGAGTCTAAATATTAATTAGAAGACATGGGTGAGTGTCTGGTCTTCTACATATTAGAAAGTGTTAACGGTGGTTCGTAACAATATTCAATTTCCGGCCGTGTAAAGCTTATTCCTAAAATGGAGTGAAAATGAGTTGTCTGCGCAAGTTTGCCCTCTTTCCTTTCTTTGACATCTAAATGGATTAGTACATATAAGACCGATCAAGTTCTCGCTGCCAATTGATACTAAAAATGTCATCGCCGCCAAAAAAAAATTCAGATTCGGCGTTTAATTGTGATTTTTAATACAACTAGTAAAAAATGTTCAAGCTTTCGAAACCATTTTTATTGTAAGAAAAAAAAACCGATGGATCATCGTGTCAAACTGCTGGAGTTTTTGTTGTTGACAAAACTTGAAAATCGCAATATGACGAGACTGCGTAGCAAGAACTAAGTTTTTCTCACCGAAACATTCTTGCTGTTGATGAGTTCGGGGAAACGCAGGCACACTGGACCCGTGTAGCACATATAGATATACAAAGGGACTGGGAACAACAGTAGCACCACGCAAAAATGGCGGGAAAAATCACTAAGAGACTTTTGCCCAGCTTGTATTTCGTTCGTCTGTTTGAGGCGCCGTTTCGTCCGGTAAAGAATTAGCTTGTTATCTGTCTCGAACGAGTTATGCGTCTACCGTTATCACCTTTAATGATGCGTCCCCCAAAATAAATACAGCCTCGAACGTTGTGGGAAGCAACAGTCGGTCTTGTTTCTAGTCAATTCTAGCTGATATTCTGGAAAAACAGTTTAAAATAGTACGTACGCAGTTACGCTTTGCTATGATACCATATCATACCGTAACTATCTGGTTTGTGTTTTAAGCGAATGCACTCGAGGGATTTTCGTTGATTTGACCTTTCACTGACTCATGTAGTCTTGAGGTCTCGGAATGTGTTCTTTTCACACCAACGAGCTAGCTAGGACATGAAGAACGGTTTTAAAATCTGAGCAGTTTGAGACTCTGAGCACTGAGGAGTAAGAATAATATTCTACTTAATTGCTTTTGAGTTATGACTAAATGATAATGTTCCTTTAACAGAAATAATTCAGAATATTCCTTTCATTTTCTTCAGTGATATAATAGAATTCCTTGTTTGTGCATTAAGACCCAATAATTTCATGTTTCTAATTATATATTCGTCCTATTCTTTCGTGTTGTTCTGTAAAACAACTCAAAAGTCGTTGCTTTCGGTTTAATTGTTATGTGCATATGTGAAAAAGGGTCATTTTTCTATTTCCAGCTTCGAGCTACATATAGATAACGGTAAAATTCATTCCCAAAATTTTTTAGATAATATATTCAAAATGCAAAAATCATGGGAAAAAAAAACACAGAATGACATGGAAGACTAGAGTTATATTATGAATAATGCAAGCCTTATAGATAATTATAATGAGTTTTAAACAAGTTGAATTTAGTTTTACGTCCTAAAGCTGTGAGAAAATTTCTACAAGTGATTCGCGCTGTTGGAAACCTTGTCGGTAACTACAAAGTGGCGGGGGTTGTCACCTAGAATAATCTTGCGGTTTCCATCAATATTACCACGAGTGTCGAACGATATAAGCAGGCATGATAAACCGCATTTCTTAGTATAAACAACAGCTAGCCAGGTAAGTGGAGTATAATTTTTTTCCGTGATAATAGCGCGAACTCGAATGTTTGCACTGAGGCTTTGGTTAAGACATCCTGGCAGGAAATTAGATGTTTAACAGAATTTTCGTCCACTAATTGCCTGTCGAATAATAGTGATTTCCTTTCACGTCGTGTAGTGTAATTTCTTCTTCGATTCGTAATGTTATATTTCGCATTTTTTGTGGATTTTTTTTTACTACCAAACGAAAATACTTAAATATTTCTTTCGGGACGACAGAATTAAAGTCCACGACATGTTTATTGAGTGCAACCCGGCAAGGCAGCTGATTGTATATTAACCGATCTTCACTTTGTCATATCAGTCTGCTTATCTACGAATGAAATAAGCTTTTTTATTTACTTCAAAGGGAAAGAAGAACTAATTGGTTTACCTATGGCACAACGTTTGAATGTTTTGTCCGGAAATGTGTGTTGATTCTATATAGTAGAAATGTACAAATATATACTTTATTTTCACGAATCTGTTTATTCCGCGACCAACGTCAGTAAAATCATTAATGCTGTGTATTCACAAAATGATTACTTTCAACGTTGCAAAAAAGCCTCATTTTGTTGTAGCAAATTAAATGTGCCTAAAATCTGACATCTCCATTATCCATCAAAATTTTTGGCCCAATTATACAAACATTTACGTGGTTATAACCCCGCGTTTAATATAAAAATAATATTTGGGCTTTTCAAAATGAAAATCATGTTTCATATTCAACCGCTTTTGTTCAAATCGTTGCTTTTGAATTTCTGAAATTTTACACGAAAGGAAAACCTTTTTTATTTTAAACGACTGAGCATTTCTATAGACAAAGTGAGGATTTTCAATTTAGCTCTGTTTAAAAAGGACCATTTATTATTCAAAAAAACATCATTTTAATTGATGTTTTGAAGCTCGAAAGCAGATCAATTCAAATTGTTTCGTTATCATGCAAATTAGCAGACAAAGTCACAGAGAGCGCAAGGCAGCTGTACTAACAGATATTTCCCTGAGCCAACATTACAGAAAATTATTTGGGTTTTACACTGGACTATAAACTGACTGGAAGTTAAATCAATTTTTACTTTGTTTGGTTCACAGATACATCTAAGTAAAAGAGGCATCTTGAGATAAAGCCAGAGAAAACCCTCGAAACAAAGTCGTCGCCGAGAAAAACGCTCCAGAAAGAAACACTCAACCCTCCATTATTCAACAGACGTCAGCGAAAAAAAAACCGAGATCAGTCTGTTAAAAAGGATTGAGAGCAAACAGCTCTGGCAGATCAAAGCTCCAGTGCGCGGGTAACTTATTACATCATGAGTTCTCACAAAAAGGGAGGAAATATGACGGAAGAGTCAGATAACGTCACCGCGACTTCAGAAAGCTTTGCTCAGACATTCTGGTTTTCTTACGATACAATTCCTCCCATAGTCTTCATGGTCTTCATTTTGGTGATAAACGGCGGTGTTATTCTGCTCATAACATGTTACTCGTCCCTAAGAAAAACAAGCAACATCATCTTGGCCAGTTTAGCAGTGTCAGACTTCTTAGTGGGATTTGTAGGTATTCCTCTCCTTGTGACGTGCAGCAGTGCTACACATCTAACTTTGGTATGTAACAGCTCAATCACATTTTTCGAATTTATGGCCCTGTCTACCGTGCTACACATCACCGTAATGACTTGCGATCGTTACATTTACATTATGTGGGCCTTGCGTTACCGTGATATTGTCCACCGCAGTAGAGTTCTTATAGTCCTAGCAATCGCATGGATGATTAGTCTTGGACAGTCGTTAGTTCGCATCTCGTGGACTTGGAATGTCACCGTTCAAACAGCTCATGAAGATTTAGCTGCTTCACGCAAGAAGGAAACAATATATTTCGTATTCAATATCACGGTGTTTTTCGTAATTCCTTTGATTTTCATGGCTGCCCTTGATGCGTGCATGTTGCTGTTGCTCCGAAGGCAGTGCCAGAGAATTGCGCGGGAAAATGTGCCAATGGAATTCATCAAACACGAACAGAAGCTTCAAAAGCGGCAAAGACGGGCTGTGTTGACATGCGTGTTGCTTCTTATCCTGTACGTCATCTTCTGGCTTCCGTATTTTACTTTACAACTGTTACAGCATTACACTCAAACAAGCTTTCCTTACGCGCTTCTACTCACAGTATACTACCTAAGGCTCTGTACGTCGATATTCAACCCGCTTGCTTACACGCTAAGGAAACAAGACTTACGGCGAAGAGTTAAATCTATCCTTTACAACTTGTTTCCTAGTTTACAGCGAGACAGCAATGAAGATCGCACAGAACAGTTTCCACTGAGCAGCCGAACGGATCAGTTTTAGTCCAATATTTCAATATGATAAGGAGTATCAAAGACCCGATGTGGGAAAAATAATGTCAAATGTTCATTTCATTTTCTTAAGGGCGACTAACTAACCCTTTTCGGGCCTGAAGGGGGAAGATGCTGCATTTGGGGCCCCCGCTAACTTTTAACATTTATTACTTTAAAAACAATAATTCCCAAATTTGATGACACTGTTGAGAATTATCTTGAACAAATTTGATATAACATGTCATTAGCCAATAATGTTGATGTTTCCATGGCAACCGTCTTTTGACAGGAGTGTTCTTTTGAATTTTGCTTTTTTTTATTTTACTTTCTTGTAGTAGTTTTCAGTTTTTTAGTTATTTTTGAGCTTTAATCTTTATCGGTCTTGACTATTTTAGCGTCAGTTTAGTTGTTTCGCAGCCGCCTTAATGAAGGAACGACAATGCCATCATAATTCCATGTTATAGACTTATTACAGACTTCAAAGGAACTATTTTGGACACGCGATTACTGATTCCTCTGAGTTTCACTTTTTAGCATTCATACTCTATAAGAGTTATAGGATTAGGGCTTCAAAGTCCAGCCCCTAGTCGCAAAGACCCCGGCAAAAGCTTGGTTTCAATAAGGGGAACCTTTGGTTAGTAATGGTTTAGGCTTCTCAAACTCGTTATAAACAACGGTTTTGCAAACTTCCTGTTAGGGAATGATCATATGAGCTTGTCATCAATACCTCTTACTAACCGAGTTCGAGGGCCGTACTGTAAGTTACGATAATCAGGCGATTTCCCTGAATGAGTTTTCCTCAAACACAACTCTAAAATGGCCGTTGTTTGTTGCGTTTTTAAATACCTCCGTCATAGTGTGGACGAAAAACATTTGATGCGTTCTAAGAGTGAAACCTTCGTTCAAATTCGTCCGGCGTGGTGTGGACCGGTTCTTAGTATGCTGAATTTATTTAGGAGGATTGAAATGGTCAAGATCTAGTCATGCCATTGCTACAACGTATAAAATATCTGTATAGACGTGCGTCAATGCTATAGTCTTAAAGACTAAACTATCAAATGAAAAGCCGGGTAAAGTCCGCTAGCTGCGCTCAAGCCCAGAGACACAATGATCAAGCCGCCGGTCTCCGTAGCATGAGTCGACCAGGGCTGGTATAACTCCACCCCCCTCTCCGCCCCCCTTTATGGGAGGTTCGTCCATCGCAGGGTTTCCTCCGTGGGAGAGAGGTACCGTGAGAGTACAGCCGAGTATCTTGCCCAAGAATACAGCACAATTCTCGAAACCAGGCCGCTCGAACCACAACAGTACAGAATCAAAATTCACAAAGGAGCCGACCACTAGTTTTTTTTCCTTGTTTGCTAAGTTGATTTGTTTGACCATATACATGTATATATACATACTTGATATATTATACAAAAGCAGCTGATTCAGTTTTTATCAGTCAGATCAAAAGAGATTAAAAGGTTTCTTGTATATTTAGTTGAAATTGGTTCTTGTAAATTGAATTAGAAAATACCATTTATAATTTCAGTGTTATTTGATTTACTTATATGGCAGCTGTATAACCATTTTCATTTATATATTTCATATCAAATACTGAGGTCATTTGCATAGCCATTTGCCAGCCAACAAAACATAATTTCCCAGTCGTACCACTTGTATAGGAGCTGTACGTTAATTTTGAGTAATTCCCTTTTAATTACTGAAGTTGCGAGACTAGCGCATATTCCTGCGCAAGAAAATAAAAAAGTGCTTAAAACAATTGGTTCTGCTTTGTGTGGTTCTTAGGCATGGTGGATAGGTTGTAAATGTTACAAGCCTTAGCTCATTTTCTCAAAGTTTCGTATCTTTTATTTCCATGTACCCTCGAGTTTTATTGAGAACCTACTTCAAAAGGTAGAAAGACGGAGAGAAATGGAGCTATATCTGCCAAAGAGGCGTAAGTACCGTGGGCAAATTTGTAAGGACTGAAACCAGCGGTTTGATTCTTGATAAAAATCAAATGAGTAATTTCTATGAAAACTGGATCTGTTTTAAGCTCAAACTATCTCATTGATTTCCATGTGTGTGATTAAGGGTTTTCCCCACACTCTTCCTTCCTTCCTTCTCAAATGCCAGCTTATTCAAAAGCCTATCTTTCCTTCTCTGACAAGTGACTCACATCCCCTTCTGTAACTCCTTTGCCACGTTTTGTGGCCCGCGAGGAAATTCGCGAGCGGCGAAGCCGCTTCCACTCGACTCCTCGCCAATCCCCTCGCGGCTACGCAGGCTAATTTCAAAGGGACTGAATTACAATTTTCTCGAATTTTTTTCGGCGTTCATCCAAAAATGCTAGTAGAATCCACAAAAATTAAACTTTAAACCTAAGATTTATTGACTGAACTGTCTTTGGCTAGAATGTCAGACGATTTGAAGCACAACCGGTCAGCTCTTTTCCTCACTATAAAATTTGCATTTTTTTTAGTTTTGTTTCAATTAGTTTTCGTAAATAGAGCACAACAAATTATTTACCCTTCTGATGAAGCCATGGCTCTCGTCTGGCATAAATCTGTTTTAAGTCATGTGGCTAAAGTATCAAGCTAGATAGATATGAAGTGACATAAGGACCAAAAATAAATTACAATTTAAATAGGTATAGAAAGTGACAAGGTAACCAAAATTTATCGTTAAAAATGTCGATTGCCAAACAAAGACCCGTTGCTTTGAAAGAGCTAGTTTCGCATTTTGTTGCCATGTTCACAACAAAATACAGTCGAATAGCGAAACGCGCGAGGGTTAAAAATAGAATACAAATGATTATATCCCCCACGAGGTTCATACAACATCAGCGTGTTCTGAGAGATCTAGAGGGAATCTAGGCGAAGCTTTCGTTTCAAAAATGTGTTTTAGGAACACCGGTTGTTTTAGAAAGTGTTTTAGCAAAATCGTCCGCAATTCCGGTTTGTTTGTCTGAGTCTTGTCTGAGTCATGACGTCATTCGCGCGCTTTTCTATTATTTGAAACAGGACAGCGACAAAAGAAAATATGTTTCAAAGATAGAAAACTTCTATTTTACTTTTGTGTCTTTAATCTTTTTTTATTTTTACACTTCGTTTTAGTGGCAATCTTGTCAGCGAAGCTCGGATTTCAAGCTTCAAGCTTCAAGCTTTGCTAGTATCGACGATTCTGTGTTACTTTATAGTGCATCCTCTGAAGCCCCGGCTAAGTAATAAAATTTCACAACTGTTAACCCGACGCAATATCGACTTTTTCACGGTTTCTGACGCCATCTTATTTGGGGGATCAAACACCGCAAAAATTACAGCAAATGTATATGAGGAAAATGGAGAATCTGATGTCTACCAACTCACTGAAAATTCGAGCTCTGAAGTATTTATCAATTAAAAACTAACGATACTAGCTGATAGAATTTACTGATCACATTTGAGGGTCGTAAATAGCCTCGCTAGAAAAGCCGCAATTAAGGTTTTCATTTTCCCATACATTTGTCTGTAAGACCGAGTCGCGTTTCGAGGCCCGGGAAAATTTAAAGACATTTGTATGAAAAATTAAAACTGCAATTCTTCGACTCGCAGCAAATCGATGTTTTCCAGATTTGACCTACTAAAAAGGAGTTCTGCTGGGTATCTTTTCCTTGTTATTCATAAGATACTCAGAAAGTCAATCACTCTCAACTTATTGGACATCGAACTTTTAACTTTCTCATACATTTACTACGATTTTTGCTGTGTTTGCCCTAAGCAAGATGACGTCAGAAACCGTGAAAACGTCTAGTGGACGAAAATGTTTCCTTGTCAAGAAAGGGCTTTCAAAAAGCCAGC
>OZ026609.1:5925773-6000773 GCA_964020085.1 Micromussa lordhowensis
CAGTGACATAGTAATCTTGTTTTGCGATCTTAATTTCGTTGTTAATTTGGTTTTTTAATGTCCGATAATGATTCCAATTGATCAGACTGTTACTTTTGACGGCTTTCTTTTTCAAATGGTCTCGACAATTCATTCTCTTTTCGAGCCTGATGGTAACCCATAAGGATTTGGAAGGGCGCAAACTTTTAGATTTAACGAAGCTTGCGCATCAGACACATTTAGAACTGAATAGCGCCTTCCATTTTAACCACATTTCATTTGGATCAAAAAGTCCCTTGAGAATGTCCCAAGGTTGACTTATATATCAGCTCTAAAATTAGCACTCTCAAAGTGTTTCAATTGCCTGTAATTTACCAGTTTAATTCCCTTAGAAGCGCAAGTAATTGAAACTTTTCTAAAGGCATAAACCAAACTGTGATCACTAATACTTACATGTGACACACCTGAAATGGAAACAAGATCGGGCTGATTGGTGAAAATTAAGTCATTAAGGGAACTAAAAGAAGGTGTAATTCGAGTTGGTTCAGTGATCAGTTGCTTCAGGCCATAAACATCCCAGAAGAGCATTAACGTTAGCAATATTTTCGGATAGAAGGTCGCAATTTATATCCCCCATAAGATAATGCTGGATATTTACAGAATCTAATTTCCATAAAAGTGTATCAAGATGCGAAAAACAATCCATAGATGAGTTGGGGGTCTATACCAAGTTGTGATTATAAATGACTTAGTACTAAGTTTGGGAAATTCGATTGATAAGATTTCGAGAGGCTCCGTTTCGAGGTCTTTGAGCAAAATATAATTAACATTAAATCTAATATAGAAGCAAATGCCACCGCCAAATCTGCCATTGACTGGTCTGTCACGGTGGATAATTTTGTAGCCCTCTACTGTTACCTGTTGTCGCATACACTGCCATCGAGTTTAGTTTCATTAATAGCTAAACTGTCAACACATTGATTACTTAAAACAATACGAAGTTCATCAATGTGTTTAGTGTGGCTATTTAAAATATTTAAAGAAGCCATTTTGAAACCTTGGCCTTTTGGCACTTTCATAGGATGTAGATTTTCAGAAGCATTATTAGGAGATGAGACCAAATTTGCTTCAACTTCAGTTAAAGAGTTAGAGTAGTTAAGAGGTACCAAGATTCTGTGTTGTGGGCATGACTTGAAATGTTTTCTCTGCTAAGAGGTATCAATCCTTACATAACACATAATCTCCTAAATACTCTTTTTCTTTGGCCATCGTAGCTTAATAACACACAAACTGCGTTGACAAAAATGACGATAAAACGCATTTTGGAAAACAAAATTCATTTAACTTGACATTTCGTATGTTTCGACATTCATCTTCAGAAGTGACCGTTTGGAATAGAAGTAACAACTAAATTTAAATTCAAGATAAGTAACGATTCAATTAACAGTAACAATGACAGAGTCTCTTGTCATAATTTTTTTTTTTCAGCGCGATACCCTAAAGGGTACCACAAAAGCCCCCCCCCCCCCTGTTGACCTTGTGAGTCTTGAACACCCTAAGAGGTACGACGAGTACCCCCTCCCCCTCATTTTTATATGGGAGTACCCCCTGGTGGACGTAACCCAATGGAAATCCATATCAAAGCAGAACAAAACTCTATTCCAAGTGTCGCAAAAATTACATTATGCTGAAAACTGACTGCCTAAGATAACTGAACAAGGATTTCTCTTTTTTTACTGAAATGCAGTTTGGTTTTAGTCTTATACATGTATATAGCAACAGCATAAGATCAAGTAAATGAGGATTGAAACTGGTAGATATGATCCTCGTTTACTGTTGCAATATTAGGAAGCGGGAGGCACGGAGGTCTAGAGGTCAAATCGAAGCACTCCTGGTCTAGCGGTACAGAAGCAGCCCTCGCCGGGATCACTGCGTTGTGTTCTTGGGCAAGAAACTCGCTCACAGTCCGTGTTTCCGCCCATTTGGGCTAAAAAGGCTAAAATGTTGGGTACGTTTGGCAGGTCCTCAACTGACCTTTATGTACAATTCAAAAGAAAAGCAAGCAATAAAGAAAAAACCTTTAAGAACTTAGAAGTAAGAAATTTTATGACGACTACTGTGAGTGACATTTTACTTACACCTTTTCCAACAGAAATTTTGTGTTCATCTTTGCAGCTATGGCCATAAATTAAATTAAATTTTAATATTACGATCATCTGTTCAAAGGGACTGTCCAGTACTACTCTCGGTAACGTTCGGCCGTAAACGCGGAAATAAGTTGAAAATGATACATTTAACCTTTCTTTTTAAGTCATGCTTTCTCAGGGAGTAGGCGAGAGGGTTAAATAACGATGTACAAAGCCTGAGGTAGTATACAGTCAGGACAAGGAAGTACATGTAAGGTACTTGTTGAGGATGGTAAAGCTGAAACAGTTGTAAAACAAAATATGGCAGCCAGAAGACGACGTACAGGATAAGAAGCAACACGCATGTCAACACAGCTCTTCTTTGCCGCTTTTGAAGCTTCTGTTCGTGTTTGATAAATTCCACTGGCATATTTTCCCGCGCAATTCTCCGACACTGCCTTCGAAGCAAGAGCAACATGCGCGCATCAAGGGCAGCCATGACAGTCATAGGAACACCAAAAAACACGATGATATTGAATACAAAGTATATTGTTTCCTTCTCTTGGACCAGAGCCAAGTCTTCAGCAGCTGTTTTAACGCTGACATTCCAAGTCCACGAAAGGCGAACTAAAGACTTACCAAGACTAATCATCCATGTGATTGCTAGGACTATTAAAACTCTACTGCGGTTTACAATGTCACGGTAACGTAAGGCCCACATAATGTAAATGTAACGATCGCAGGTCATTACGGTGATGTGTAGCACGGTAGACAGGGCCATAAATTCGAAAAATGTGATTGAACTGTTACATACCAAAGTTAGATGTGTAGCACTGCTGCACGTCACAAGGAGAGGAATACCAACCAATCCCACTAAGAAGTCTGACACTGCTAAACTGGCCAAGATGATATTGCTTGTTTTTCTCAGGGACGAGTAGCATGTTATGAGCAGAATAACACCGCCGTTTATCACCAAAATGAAGACCATGAAGACTATGGCAGGGATTGTGTCGTAAGAAAACTTGAATGTCTGTACACAGCCGGTTGGCTTTTCAGAATGCGTATAATTATCAGACTCGGTCATATTTCCTTCGTTCCCTGAGAGACAATTCATGATATTTTTCCCGTTGTAAAGTTTAGCTTCTTGAATGCTGGTGTAAGGCTAGATTGTGATCGTGATCGGGACCTGGACCGTGTCCGTGACCGTGATCGTGATCGTGATCGTGATCGTGAGACTTCTTAAGGTGAAGCTCTGGATTGAATCCTCCTGTCTAAATAAAAACACTTGTATCAGTATCCAATCAGCAAACACTTTAGTCTGAAAAGAATGTGTTTCCACGCTTGTGTGAGCTGGTGAAACCCTCCTGCCGCGCTAGGCTAATTATACAATTTAAATAGAGATCATTATTAATATCAATATAGGAGAAATGAGTTTTCGCATGAGCGGGCATTGTTAGCGCGGGGAAAAAATACTATATTTCGCGACATGGATACAAACAGAGACTCGGCCCACCAGTCCCGAAACGAAGACAGTTTTGCGACCTTTTCTCTTGGGCTAGAGTTCTTAAATGAGGCAGAAAAAGATAAAAACAACGGAAAAGGAGACTCGGCATCAGCGCCGTCACGATTCGCTTCACTGTCCGAGGGTGAAATGCGTCGGATTTGATGCACCGGCTATTGTTATAAAACAATTGGTTCATGCTTTTAGCTGTGCACTATCGAGTTATGGAGCACGTGCAGTTTGGAGAGCACTCAAGAAGCTAGAGTTGCCCTCGGCTATCGCCTCGGGCAACTCCTACGCTTCTTTCGTGCTCTCCAAACTTCCCACGTGCTCCATGACTCCATAGTGCACGCTAAAGCATGAACCAATTGTTAAATAGAGCCCTTTCGCATGACGTCACGGCAGCCATATTGGTGTTCCAAAACAATGAAACAGCTGCCATGTTGGTGTAGCAAACCAGTCCTGCGGGAGTTGAATTGTTTTCTTATGGAAACACTACCTTTTGTTTCAATAAATTTGCATGTGAGCTGGCCGCGTGAGTGAAAACGCTCTATACAGCTATTTGAGTGGGACAGGGAAACATTGTAGTAAGAAATCAATTAGCTATGATTTCCGTAAGAAAAACTTTAACATCTAAATTAACAACTCTCTAAAATCATCTCTACAATTCCACGTTAACCCCGCAATAGTCAAGTCAATAAAAACATTTCTACCTTAAGAAATGTCAGCACACTTTGCCCACAACATGTGAAAATATCGGCCTACATTATTAATACGTTCTACACTTTTTTACAATGCCTGACCAATTAAGATATACTGAATTGTGATTGGTGTTTTTATTTTACCTTTAGGCACTTTAATTTCAAAGTCGTGGCAAGACGAACACGGTTTTTTCTTTTCTTTTTTCTTTCTTTCCCTTCATATATATATATTTTTTTTTTCAAAGTAAAAGCGGCTTGGTACACTTAGCGACTAACAATAGTTCCCCTGCAGGTAATACGAATGGTCGCGATACCGTGAAACGCGATCTATCACCCGATGTGACAACAACTAATATACGAAATTCGCAACCCACAGCACTATTCGAAACTGAGTCTTTATTCTGAGCTCTAAAAGAAGAAAACCTAACAAGAAGAAACATATCTTACCTGCTAACGCTTACTTGCCGGACGGTTCGACTTCAACTTATAAAAAAACTATAGAAAAACATATAGTGCCCTTGAGGTACAAATTAAATACGAAATAATTCATATATATGAACTGCGGTTGTAGATGAGACGATTTGTTGTCCAAACATTTAAAGCTAGACTAACACTGAAAGTAAGTTAAAAACTACAAAGCTGCAACAAACCAATGAGTGGCTAAATAAGAGGCTGACTGTGTTTATAATAGATTGAGATAAGTAAACATCGGTCAAAAAGCTTTGAATTGTAAAAACCATGGATCACTTAAACGAATTAAGCCGACCTTTAGCTTTGTTTGTATCAAAAACACACAATTATTCGAAATGAACTACTTAAAACTTACTTTCAAGGTTTGAGCTGTCCGTGCATTTTTTCACCAAACTATAACCGAATTTTTTTTTCGCAGCAGTCTCGAGGTTATAGCTTAAGATCTTAATGTTGCGTGCCTATCTTTTCACGTTTGCTTGATCAATCGACCAAAATTAATAACACGGATCAAGAGATTATTATTTTGACGTAAAAGATCTGTTTGCTTTGTTGGAATTTCACGGAGTATTTAGTCAACTTTGGTTTGTCGTGGTCGAAATGAACCGCCCTTTACAGTAAGTAAAACTTCGCATAAAAAACACAGAGTAGAATTTAAGCAATGATAGTGAATGAAACTTAAATAACATAAGTATGTTTAAAACAGTTTCCTTTGAAGTAAGCAACGTGGGATGATGACGTCATAGGCGTGGTAACTGCGTCATGATATAAAAATAGCAGCTATTATGGATCTTTGAGTTCTAAATTTTTCAAAAACGTTAGAAAAACATAAAAACATACCTAAAACTGACCAAGTTAATAGAACAATGCTAAAAGTCCTAAAAATTTAGAAACAGGTAAATGAAAGCAAAGTTTATAAAAACAAAAAAATCTAAAATTTGGAAGCAACTTATGCAGTTGTAAAACTGAATACGGTTGCGATGGATATAACAACTTCCAAGTGTAATTACTTGTCAAACCAGTTCAGAAACCCTTTTATAAACACTGGGAAAATCATAAACAGTTCTGAATTCCCAGTCCCACCGGTTTGAGCAGAGTTAAAAATACATGTTAGTAATTTGCATTTGAAGTTGTCTCATACAAAAATTCAGCAACTATCAAAGCTTTAGTCAATTGCCAAAACTGTGAATATCGTTGCATTATTTTGCAAATGAACTTGCAGATGATTTGCCGGGAACAAATTATCTTAGTTAGATTTGGTAGGTATTAATAAAATAAATGCTAATGAGGTCATCGCCAACTTTAAACGTTTACAACTTTAAAAAAGCTATCTCTTTGAAGGAATTATCAACCATGGAAGCTTCTAGTTTCTTTACATTTATCACGGTATTATTTTTAGGCATGTCAATGGCCACGGAAATTGTTCTCACGGCAACCGTATTTGAACAGGAATATTTTTCAAAATTTTGAATTTTCCAGTTTTGAAGTTCTATAACTTTCTTTCCATTAAATTTTGCTTTCTGGGCGGTCTTTACAATCATGTTTGAGCCCGTTTTGGTGCATGGTTTTTAAACACTTTGTAAAAATCACGCAATCCAAGATGGCTGACCAAGATGGCAGCTGTTTGGAAATTATTGGTCATTCCTAAGTTCTATGACGTCATTTATGTACCTCAAAAGAAATATTTTTGGAAATGCTATAAATCTACAAATTTCCATTGTCGTAACATTAATGCTCTACCAGATTAAGGAGTGAGGGCCTCAAAAGTTATTTTTCCCTCCCCAAAAGGTCGCAGAAGATCGACAAAAGCCCGATCTGAATTGGGTTGATAATTAAGTGTCTGAAGAGACGTTTTTTATCGAAATCAGAAATTTGCGAATTAGTTAGATGAATAAAGATTTCGAGAGACAAAATCGAAGACAATTCAGTTTAAAATGGCAGAACTTCATAATTAGAAATACAGACAGAGGTGATTATTCCAGAGAGCAAGTCAGACAGTTATATATCTAGCTTGAACTGTTCCTTCTCTTGAATAAAGAAGACATCCGTGTTTATATATGTTTAAAACCATACAGGAAATATAAACAGCTTTGTTCGCAAACTGCGCTTTACGAGGACACAGAACGCGGGTCCATGCTTTATCGCCACAAGCTAATTAATCAGATTAGTCTTTGGTTTCTTTGTAACTAAAAGCAACAGCAATTCAACATGAATCTAGTTCATTTCTTGTTCCAAATGTGCTTTGTTTACAATGCTCTATAAGCTTATACTGTAGTGGTCCGTGAAGCGTTCCCATGGGAGTCTGTAAACGACAAATTTAGAAAGCTTCGCTGCCTGAAATTCCCTAAGTGTCACATTTTACTCTTTTATGCTTTCGATAACGCCATTTTAACAACGGCAAAAGAATTGGTTCATCCTTGTTAACGATAGAACAAAATGAACGCAAAAACCGCGATATATTGAATGCCGAAACGATCTCAGACTAGCTATACATAACATGCTGTTTATAGGTTGCGTTTAGTCGACTATTACCTACATTTTTTCCAATAGAGTTGTGAATACCCCTTTCATACAGTCAGGCCTCTGTTCGCTCTTACATCTTTCCTTCTCCTCATAAGACGCCAATTTTCTTATAATAAAAAGCTTTTTTGTCTCAGATGACGGTAATAAATTAGTGCACGACAAGCCTTAACCCGTAAATGAATAGCCTAAGGGCAGTCTCGAACAATAAACCACAGATTCAATCAACACGCTGTACTCCCGCCATAGAATATTGCACTTAAGACAGCTTAACGTACCGTAGACATAATAAACTTGCGATTTGTAAAACACAGAAGACAAAGAGAGTCGTTTATGAATGGAGTTCAGAGTAAACAAAAATAAGTCTTTCAATAGCTATCGAGGTACAAGACAAGAATTACGGGAATAAGTTAAATTCTAAGCAGAATATTTTTACACATAACGTTTTCTTGAAATTGTAAAAACTGAATGTAGTTTAAAATGCCCTTGCAAAAAGTGTTCATTGTGCCACGGTCACTCACCAATGACAAGTGTAGTTCCGAGTTACGACCGCATGAAACCACAAAAATAAAAAAAAAATCGTTGTTCCATACTGCCATCAATCAAGATTCCTTTTATGTGCTGTTGTTAATCAGCTAATTAAGTATTACTTAGTACTAAATGGATCTTAGAAATTATGTAAATAGTGCGATGAAAAAAGAAAAATGTCCTGAATTAATCATCAACAATGCCGGACAAGAAGCAAATGCATTGAGACGGAAGTAGCTCTAAAGGCCTCTATAAAAGCAAAACAATATCACACTTAAGACCAAAACTTCGGCCGCTGATGTGAATCGTTATAGCAGAGAGTTGGCGCGTTTTCACGTAACATGGGTAAGTGTGCAGTTTCCTATACAATATGCGCTTATTCCAGTTTCTGTCAAATTAAACGACTACGGATATTCCGACTTCCCTTTGGAGGGGTGCTAGTTTATCTCAGGGGCCCTAGCATTGAATTTTCTGCACACCCGAGTGGAGAAAGGGTTAATCCCTCGCGCTTATCATTAGGCAGCCGCGACTCCCACGTAATAATACAAAATACCTGTTGCAAATCGTAATTATACATTCAAATTTGTAATAATTGACGTTCAATTAGATTATAGTAAAAACATTGTCGTGTTTAATTCTTTCTGTAACTTCTCAGAAAAACCTTACAAGTGTGCTATTAGTGTGATTTTACAGAACACAAAATTACTCAGCGATTATACAAAAAAACACAAAGTTGTCCTCAACATCAAGAATCACAAACTTAGAAAGAATCAACCACAAGTTCGAGTAACAAGCGGACAAAAACTTTGTACCGAGATTATTTACACTGTATTGCAAACTTGCGACTGTTTTAAATATCTTCTCAAAAGGAATCATTTTTAACGACACCAAATGTCGAAAACAAATTTTGAAGTTCATATGAAACACTTGAAAGTACTGGTGAAATGAAACTGATGATGACATTTTACCTGCGTGCATGTTGGCACAATTTCCGTGAACTTTGAAATCTATTTTCTCGAGTTCCCATGGGAAATCGTTTCTGGTGTTATTTCAGGCGACTATTTATATCTTAGAAAATGGGTGGGCTAATTACTAGGCCTTGTCGCGCATTGGTCAGCCATTTTTGGTACAGTGTTTGAATCAAAATCAGGTGTCAGTTGCCACCTTACACAAATTGTCAGTAAGAGTCATGGATCTTTATGGAAAAGCCTTGGACATATTAAATATTTTAACATTTCATTTTAAAATCAATTTGATCTGATTTTGATTAGTTTTTAGCGTTCTTTAGCGGTTTTTAGCGACGTTTAGGAAATTCAAGAAATCCAAGATGGCGAGTCCAAGCTGGCACCTGTTCGGAGATTATGACGCAATTATCACGCGACTTCATCGTCTCATGTTGCTAACCTAAAACTGGTGAACATTTTGAATGTACTATATACTCTCTACGTTTCATTTTTTATTGCTCAAACATTCTCGAAGTTACGGAGAGGACGGGGGAATTATACAACCGCCTTATTATTCCTCCCACCCTAAACGCCAGGTGTGAACAGAATGAAAACAAAAAAAAGTTGTCTTCACATGTTTACAGGCACCTGCAGTCATCTAGGGCCTGTCATGACTCTTGTGATACAGAATGTTTCACGATCTTAGACTCTGCCGCCTCAAAATTCAAAATTAAGAGCAAAGAGGCGCTGCACATTAAGTGGGAAAGTCCCATCCTTAATCAGCAGCTGAGGCATCTAGATTTGCCTCTTTCCTTCTAACTATGTTGTTCCTTTATTGTTATGTGCGCGCTAATTTTGTTTTCCGCATATTTCGTATTCATATTCAAATTGTAACGCAAGTTTTGACGCGTAATTTTGTAACGTATCTTAATTTAAAATTCAAATGTACAACCGTTAAAAGCTCATTTGCAACTGAAGATGACATGAGAATGTCGAAACATGTTTTGTAAATTAAAAATGTCGTTTCTTTATTGAGACATTAATAGATATAATTCGACAAAGTATTTGTACGTCTTTTGTGAAAATGGGGTAACGACTTTGTTTGACAAGGTGACTCAGTTTCGTAAAAATATCGACGATCAGTTACCGGGGTTGATTCTAATCAAATTGAAAAAAGCGTTCTCTGGTAAAAGTTATTAAAAATATGAGCTTTCGACAGCCAGTCTACTGTCTTCGACGGATAACAATTAGTGATAAAATGGGACGTTAAAACTTCTCTGAATATAGAGAGTATATGTAATTTGCATAGTTGATGGTTCTCTACTCTGCTGAGAGAGGATTTTCTCCGGGTACTCCGGTTTTCCCCTCTCCTCACAAACCAACACCGTGGGTGAACAAATTTACATTTTTTTAGATTACACGTAAAAGGAATATTCGGAAGAATATGCTAAAAGTGCTAAAATAATATTTGTTGTTCAAAAGAATGTTACATTGTCTCGGGCGTGGGCATGAGCTGTTTTCACTAACAATTTTTCAGTCAAAGACGGTAGACTGGCTGTCGAAAGCTAATGTTTTGAATAATTTTTACCAGAGAACGCTGTAGTCCATTTTATTAGTCAGTTTCGTTTAATAAAACTAGTTGTGCTTTAGTTTGCACAACCGAACTATAATAGAATTTTCAGAGAAAATGTAATTAGTGTGCTAGTAAAGAAATTAGGTAGCTCTAAGTCTCTTCTGAACTAGGCGCCTATTGATTTCTCTTCTGTCCTAAAGAAACTGTCTCGAATTTGGAACTTATCAATTTCTGTTCAACAAAGAAAATTGCAGTTAAATTGGTCAAAATGAATGGAAAGCTGAAACTAATATTTGTGAAATATGCTTACTGATTTAGTGAAACACCCATTAACTGAAAAGGATGATAAAAAATTGTTTAAAATTAAGGGAATATTGAGATAGATTGCGGACGACAAAATTAGCCTATTCAGCTGGCGGGAAATATGTACGCGATGATTTCATTTTAGCGCGGTCGCTCGCGTTCACAACTTCGCCGCCGAATAAATTATAAAGTATTGTAATCTTGCGTGAAACCCCAGCAGATATACGAGCTTGGAAACTAAATTTAGCATATATTTAGTTTTAGGCCCTTAATACTCTGTCCCTTTTCTTTCTAAGTAATCTAAACACTCGAAATGCAAAATGTCGGCTATCACTAACTGAATCCAGAGAAAAAAACAAAGTCGCCCTACCTTTTTCAGTAATAAAGCAGTTCACAGAAAGGGCTGAGTTTGTTCTTTTAGTTGTAAAGCGCAACGACACCTCAATATATATCGTGCTTTTAAGACCGATGTGGCATAGGAAACGTGACACTCGAGGTTCTGGAAGTGCGGCGAAAATCGTTTTCTGGCGAGAGACACGTACCACTTTCCGGCTTTTATCTGCGTATCACATAACTTGATTGTTTTGTTTGCACATTTACGCAAGCAGGTGCACACATAACAATGTCCATTTACAATGCGCTGGAGTGGCCAAATATTTGAGTTGAAGAAAAAACATGAATGTTAATATAAAATACAAACAAAACCTCACGAAAACAGAGCTTACTCAAGTTCATCGTTTGAATCAAATGTCGGCTTATACCCAAGAGTCTGATCCCCTCAACCACTATAATTGTTACAGAATTGAGTGAAAACATTGCTAAGTAGCTTCCATTTGAGTGGTCAAAAACCACCCAAAAACTCAGACGTTTCAACCATCTTGTACAACATACAATACAACATGAAATTGCTGCTCAATAGGTTTCATTTGAATGGTCTCACATTAGGGTATCATCCACATACCTACAATTTAGAACCACCTTGTACAGCAACAAAAGACTGTATAACATGAAAGAACTACTCAAGGGTTTTCATTTGAATGGTCACGCACTAGGGTAAGTTTCATCCACAGACTTAAAAGTTAGAAACACCTTGTACAGATTAAAAGAAACACATGGATGTACTGCTCAAAAGCTTTCATTTGAATGGTCTCACACTAGGGTTTTATACTCAGATGTAAGAATTTGAACCACCTTTTTGGTCATAATATAAAAAATCACATGAAATCACTGCTCAGTAGCTCGAGTTTGAATGGTCATCTCTCTATCACTAGGGTTTGATTTGCCTGTGTGAAAAACATAGCATATAAAGCACAAAATAAAAGAACTTAATGAAAATAAGAAGAAAGCTTTCCCGATCAGGAATTAGGATTTCAGTTACAGAACCGTACCCAGACCGAAAGGAAAGTACGTGATGCTGTAACAGAAGACGTCAATGGTTAAAACAAATATAGTCTGACAACAGTGTAATAAGTAATGCTACAAGGTAATTAAGGCCAACAAGAAAGGAGACCTTTTAAAAGCACGTGCGTCACCAAATATCACCAATATCACGACATTCGTAAACCGTGATCCGTTTTTAACTCCGTGGACAGAATGGCAATAAATATGAGTTGAACTGTTTTAATCGAATAAAGTTCAAGCGTATTTATGTCAATAAGATTCTGCGTTGGATCTTTTACGGCAAATTTCGTGGTCTAATTATTTTCTTTTGCTGTCGAGTTAAAGATTGATTACTACTTTAGTCATCCATGTCAGACAGATGGAAATACAATACATAACCAATTTTACTACATATACTTTATAATGGCCAAATAACAGCACATATCACATAGCAATGTATAACGCAGGAGGTAATTATACATCTATAGACCTTTTTGCTTGAGCGGTGTGTTTCCCAAACCACGTGCTATTCTCTAGAAAATTGTTCTTTCACTCATCATGGATAGTAGAAGAGACTGGATTGGAAACTTGCTGACGCGAACGTCCCAACCTGGTGGAAATTTGTGACGTCACAAAAATTCTATTTTGATCGATCGGCCATAGTTGATCCCAGTGCAAAAGTTTTTGGCTCCATATTTGTAAAAGCCAATGATGACTCCATTGACATCAAGGACATCTTACAGGCAGCAAATCGTAGAAGGGATTTCTTGCAGGCATTAAGCAATGGCTGGACGGTGCACAATCATGATCATAATACGCCTGCAAGAATCTTCCAGGTTTTCAAATTGATGTTTTGACGAGTGTTGGAAACCAGGCACCAGCGATGTGTCATTAACAAAGGGAACCTATCTCAAGCTGACCTTTCAACTCGAGTTATCGTTTCGACGGTCTTTTATACTGCTCAACGCATTCAGTTGAAATGCGTGGCAAAGGTAGCATCCGGAAAAAAACTGATGCCTCAAATTCTGCCAATATGCATTTATAATATATAGCTTTGTGTTGATATAAGTCGACCCTTTCGTTCCCAAGATTTCAATATGAATTATCCTGTCTGCCATACATTTCTCATTTTATTAGTTCTGATAATCTGGTGTCAAATCAAACAACATCGCTTACATGTAGTCGATATTTTGTCCTTCTTCTCGTTACCTGTTCGCTTGACATAGAGGATATTACATGCCCGCGCGTGGCGACGAATTTTATCTTCGGGTGTTCGTTTAGTAAAAGGAAAAATCCTGGTATTTCACTAATGTTTAAAATAATATATTGATCCTGTGAGGAGAAAATACTTATTGTTCACGCCTGTGGAGGGGAAGAACAATACAAGGGAATATACATCCTGTACACAAGAAAAAAATATCTGTCAGAGATTCGAAATGACTGATTCGAAATGACTGGTTCATAGTCCAGCAAGGTCTTTAATTATCTTCCTGGTTTTCATTTTAAGTCATTTCTATATTAACAACAGAGCTATCGCCACAGCTCCATTCTCTGTGATCCGGGGATGGTTAGTCAGTGTGCAAAGGAAAAAATGGTGACTCAAAAAGTTGCATAAAAGTTAAGACGGATTCCGCTCAAGGTTCGAGCAATAAGTGCAAAAATTATTTACTAAAAATGTACTCATGGCACGGTAACTTTTTTAACACTGTTTAACGCATCTCACTGTAATTCATTTCTCTAGGTGACCCCGCAATTAAATCTCCAAGCATTCTCGAGAAAATTAATGTAAAACCTTGTAAGAATGCTTAATGCGAGTGTAATTCTGTTTTCAACTAATGCGAAATGTCCGTTTTACTGCTGAACTATAGATAACTTGAAGTTCATTTTTTTCCCTCGCGGGGTCAGCTTGAGAACTTAAATCTCAATAAGACCTTCTTACCTTCATCCAAAATATAACCATGCTAAGAGAGTTTTTGGTAACTTAATTTTTGCCATTATTGCTCGAATGTTGTGCGGAAATCGTCTTAATAAGGCTTGATCATGCACATATCTTTGTCTCCTTGCATCATGATTAACTGCCCGTGTCTCTACCCGTCACATGAGATTAAATAGTTTCATCTTCATGAACTTTGTTTTCATATATATTTGGACCACAAACTTTGTAGATTGGTGATACCTTTTTCAATACTGGACTCATGAAAGAGATATCAATGTCTTGGCACGATGTCATATAATAATATAGTACATGTTTTGGTGTGGCTGTGTACTAATTTCAATCAGCGTATGAATGAGTGAATGAGATTGCCAAAATTTTAAGGAATCAAAACAGAATGAGAATTCTAGGGAACCAATGTTAACTTCTCTACTTTTATACACGCAATTTAAGGTCAACAGGGTAGGGTGTTTTTGTTGGTATTCAGTATAGAAGTTTAATGGACCAGTTGACTCATGGCACAGTGTGTAACTTTGATATGGTAATGTTTAATACCTTTTGCCAGTTCTCTGAGTCAAAGGCCTCTCTTACAAGGTCTGGTCAGTAGTATACAGAATGGGAGTTCTGAAACGGGTGGATCAGGGTGGATCATACGGATCCACCATGTAGGTGACGTCATAGGTATAAATTGGTAGTAGAGTCTAAACAGTGACGTCAGAACAGAAGACAATAGATCTTGAGGACTTGCCCAAACTTGCCCGAGTCGGTCTAGTAGTATAGGATGGTTGTCTCAATGGTTTTTTCCCTATAGCGCTCGGATAGAATGAATTAGTTACGAATTGCTATGGAAGAGAGAAAATTTCTACTGGTACAGCATATGGGTTAATTTGTTTACTAATCGCAAGTGCCTTTGTTACTCCTGATATAAAGAATAGAACACGCGCCTAAATCATTAAAACAGATCAATGGCATGGATTTGTTGGAATTTGCATACTCTTCGTAGGACAAAAACACCCATGGGAGAAAGTGCTATTGTAGAGTATATTAGTTTTTCTTTGTTTGGTGAATATTTCTGGTATTAAGCACAATAAACCTCAATAGAATAGACTAGTTACAAATGCGTTTACGATGCTTGGTTTTGAACAACAAACCGACAATCATTTTAACGAAGTTTTGAGTCAAGAAAAACACCATTCATTCATTTCAAATAGGTTTATTGATATAATACCGCGTTAAAAAAGCTAACAATGTCGGTAAAACGCTCTATGTACAAAGGTATTCTACAAGCTCGTGATATGAGAGAAAGGAATCCACCCAAACAAAGTCTATTTACAAACACAGTACTGTATACATTTTAAAGGTAAGAAACTTGATGTAAGTCAATCTTATAATGCCCATGAGCCAACGTATCAAAGCCGTTACTTAAGATATAACGCTTGTCATCGTATGGAGAAAGACTTGTCTTGTTCAAAGTCACTGAATAAAGTTGATGGTTCTCGCTTCTGATTTGGTTCATTCGGGCCATGTGTAGCTGTTTTTCAAACAGACAGTTCTTGAAATCCTGATGTCGAATCACCCGCTTGGTGACGTTCTTGGAGATGCCCTTAGCAGTTTTCTTTTCTACTGGTTTGTTGTGTTCGGTGAATAGGATGGAATACATTTTAGGGCGAAGACTAATAAATTCTTCAATGGGAACGCCATGCGTTTCATCCTTCATTTTCCCGAGCACTTTCTTGTTTCTCGCACTGTATAAGAAATGTTCTGCTGGGTACTCTGAAGTGTCAAAGTACTCCAGATCTTGGAGGAAATCACGGTACAGATCATTTGTTTTCACGTCATAGCACAGGGAGTCAGTGTCGGTAAACAGTAATTTAGACTGAGATCCATATTTCGAGGTCATGTAATTGTAATGGAAATCATACATCAGTACTTTAGATAGGTCAAGAATGGCAAAACCAACGTATATGGGTCGATTTAAGTACAATTTGGTCTTCTTCATGTTGATAGCTGCCAGGTCTTCCGAGAATATGCGGAAAGACTCAAAGGAAGGCGAAGCAGTTAACTTCGTCAGCTTTGTTTGGTTAGTGACCAGCTTGACATTTACACGCTTTCGCAGGTTCTCCATCGTTTTTCCAAACACAGAGTTATTCATGAGCTTGAAAAAATCCTTTTCAAAGTCATTGGAAGCCTGCTTTCTTTTTTCGGTGTTAAAGTCGATATAACCTTTCAACCACGTGCTTTGTGCAAATCCAAGTACTCGGTGAATCTTTATCAATTTCATACCCAGGCTTAAGTCCAATTTTAGATTACGGTAGTGAAGAATGTAGCGGCTCTTGTTGGAGAGATTTGGGACTAGTTTAGGCACCGGCGCTCCGCCCAGATCCAATTTTTCATTCAGCTGTTGACAATAGGGAGACAGCATGTCAGAGGTGATTTTCATTTTTTCTGGTGCTAAAGGGTAATTCGAGTGTAGATCGTGGAGTTCTGGCGGGTACTCTAGATCAACTTCGAGTATAAAACCTTCCTCACCGTCATCAGCCACAGCCATCACGTCTAAATCTTGAATTTCGTTTTCTGTCAGCCAGGCAAAATCGTGAGTTGGGAGCGGTTGACTCATCGCCCATCCATACAAATTGTTAGCATCTAAGTAGATAATATAGTTGTTGTCTTGAGTTGCATCATAGTCTGGAACATATGGGTTGTTTGCTTTGCTGTAGCGATTACTGATCATGGAGATACCACCGCGTATTCCTTCCTTCACGAACAAATACATATCTGGGTCGGTTAACAACTCTAGCTCCACATCGGTCATCTTAAGGCAGGCGGCCCAAGCAAGAGAGGGAGAGGTGTAGAAATGCGCAGGGTCTAGCTCATAGTAATTCAGGCAAATGTTACGGAAGTTTTCAAACACATCAATGAGCCAATAACAGCACATCTGATTGTAAATACAGGTCATGGTACTCGCCGAGGTTTTGGAGCTGAAAGGTTGCAAACACAGTTTGTGCATGCTGATAATCTTCATCACTTATGTGCTCTTCTGTTAGCTTACTGTAGAAGGCTTCTTTAGGAGGTAGCTGTTGTTCTTGAAACTTGTCCATACCATCCATGTAATCGTATGGGTAAACGCGTTTTCTCAGTAAAAGGGGTACCTTGTCTGCTGCGATGTATCTCTTGAGAACTTGAAATTTAGCATCTCCCTCCTTTGCTAAGTTCGACACGAGTTTTTGCAATGAGGCATTCATAAACTGCAGTGAGTCAATAAAATCCAAATGACCAACGGAGAAAGAAATGTACTTTTCCATATTGTTTGGAATGCAGTGAATGGTCTTTTTTTTTAGTTTTCCCAGGCCTTGCATGATAAGGTGCGAGTCATAGCCTCGGAGATTGTGTAGAATCACAGGGATGCGACCAGTAAATTGAAAGTTGAGATTGCATGCGTTATGAGCGGCGCCTCTAAATTTACCAGTAATATGGCAGTGATCTCTTACACGGTCAGCACCAAGTTCTTCTCTTCAGATGAAACAGTGAGTCGCTCGTTGAAACTGGTATTCCTCACAAGGAGTTAGCTGCATAGGAGCAATATCTTTCAAGAGGGCTTCAATTCTTTCTCCTCTAGCTGTAACATTTGAAGAAACCTGTCTACAGCATCTTCTCCACGATAGAGGACAGGAGGTTTACAGTAATCGGGTCTTTCGGAAACGAGAACATAGGAGAACCCACAAGCTTGGTGGTGCTGAAATTTCAGTCGATGACTTGGCGGGATCTGGAGAGGCGGACTGTATCTTTGTGGTCAGGCTCTCAAAATCAGCATAAATATAACAAATGGAACCCGAAGCTGCTTGTGAAAATCTTTAAACTGCAAAAACATGTTGTCGTCATTCGGTAGCTCTATCCTCTGTGCTCCGTGCTGACTACACATAGACTTGTGATCTTCTAAGAGCTCTTCTCGAACAAAGCCATGAAGACAGTGAGAGCAGTAATACATTTGGCCTTTGTGTAGTGTTTGACTTGAAAGTAAGCGATTAAGGTTTCTGATCAGACAATAATGGCGTTTCTCTCCAAACGAATACAAAAGTAAGTTCACATGAACTTGAAACCGTTCTTTGCTGATGTAGACAGGGAACAAAGCACCTTGCTCAAATCCGAAGACGTTTATTGCTATTGTATTTTGTTTCTCAAACTTTGGAATTTTACTGATTGGTACCGGGAACTCGATACCATCAAAGTTTAGTTCATTTACATATGACTGATAATGATGAACTCTTCCTGGGTTTACGGAAGTAGGATGTAAGTCAGCCAAAACACTCCACATAAAGCACTTATTGTCTTCATTCTTGATGTTGACAATCGCTTTCTTGTCCTTCAGCTTCTTCGGCAAAGGGAGATAGCTTGAGCCTTTCAAAGGAGTATACTGAGCCACATTTAGATCAAGATGAAGTATTTCCGAGAGCATCCAACCGCTTCCTTCCTTCTGATAAGTCGCAAAGGCGCTTAAAATCTCTTCTGGGTCACTTCATTAAGTTGCTCATTCATTTCGTGCCGGTTGACTGATGTCATGCACAAGCTTCGAAAATGAGGCTCTGAGACCAAGTTCGATCCATCAACTTTCGGCTTGATAAATTTCACTTGAACGCTGACAAACCACTTTATTCCCTTCTTAGCGGTGAGTTGTTTGTTGAGACGACTAAGGAGTGGCTTCTTCTTGCCTTGTAAAAATACCCTCAGATCGCGTTTTTCCTGAAGCCGCGACTTGAACTTAAATGTTTTGAGGGCATCTTTCATTGCAGAGGTAAAGTCACAAGGTTCGTCAGGTTCATTGTAGCTACTTCTTGTTTCTTCGACGTCTAGTGTTTGAGATTCATGTTCGACCAACTGATCATTAACTTTAACTTGTTTCTTTGGCGGGCCATGCTTCTGCTCCTTGTCGGAAAATTTCCTTTTCACGCCGCCGCCATCCCACTGTTCGTATTCGCACGCTTTCTGATGTTCGAGACATTTGTCATGACGATAAAACTTGCGATGACAATGCTTGCACTGGTGTGTCTTATCCGAGCTATGTTTCTTTATATGCCGCTTTAAAGCATCTTGTCGATTAAACAAATCTCCACAGTGGTCGCATTGAAACGATCTACCACTATGAACAGCTTTCTTGTGTCGCATCAGATTGGTCATCTGGGTGAACTGCTTCTCGCAAATATCGCACGCAAAGGCCATCTTATGCTCTTAGAAATTGCTCTTCGCTTGTATTTGATCCACACTCTTCAAGAGACTACTTGAGAATGAAGTAGGGTTATGCTAAGAGAAAATATATCTACCTTCTATAAAATACCTATTGTTTTACTCATTCATCTCATTGGTTAACATAAAAAAACCTATTATGACATCACTAGGACAAGCCTGGGCATGTTTGAATAGATGACGTAACACAAAATTGCACCGGAAAGGAAACCACGAAGACCGAATATGTCCCGTTTGTCTCCTTTTGTCCTGATAGACCTTGTTTGTCCTTAGTGTCCTTAGATTGTCCCTTTTGTCCTTGTTTTGTCCTTTAGGGCCTTATAATGTACGTCTATATCAGGCTGGATGTTTTCGAAAATTCATCATTTTTGTCAAGATTCCAAGCTGTTAACATGGTCAAGCGCGTTTGCCGCGATTGTCCAATACCTGAATGTGGAGCAAAATACCTCGTAAAATTATCTAATCATTTAACCGATGTACATCAATTGGATTACATTCAACGAAGAATGTGGTTGCAAGAGGCAAAACTACAACCTAAGTTGAAAGTAATTATTTACCAAGAAGGAAATAACAAAAACTGTAGCACGCGTTCACCGCATAAAACAACTTTACTAAATCAGCAAGAAGAAAAAGAAATTATGTATCAGCAATCAGCTCCAAGAAAAGCAAAGGGTCCTTTCAAAAGTCAAACAGGAGGTGTTAGAAAAGCAACCAAGAAAAGCAAGCCGCTTAAAAAAACAACGCATTGGCACACTTTGTAAAGAATACTTCAACTCTACGACATAACAACGATGTCAGGACGGATGGTTCAAAAGAACCAGATCAATAGCGAGACCCACGAACCGAGGGTCTAACCAGTCTTTCTCCATACGATGACAAGCGTTATATCTTAAGTAACGGCTTTGATACGTTGGCTCATGGGCATTATAAGATTGACTTACATCAAGTTTCTTACCTTTAAAATGTATACAGTACTGTGTTTGTAAATAGACTTTGTTTGGGCGGATTCCTTTCTCTCATATCACGAGCTTGTAGAATACCTTTGTACATAGAGCGTTTTACCGACATTGTTAGCTTTTTTAACGCGGTATTATATCAATAAACCTATTTGAAATGAATGAATTGTGTTTTTCTTGACTCAAAACTTCGTTAAAATGATTGTCGGTTTGTTGTTCAAAACCAAGCATCGTAAACGCATTCGTAACTAGTCTATTCTATTGAGGTTTATTGTGCTTAATACCAGAAATATTCACCAAACAAAGAAAAACTAATATATTCTACAATAGCACTTTCTCCCATGGGTGTTTTTGTCCTACGAATAGTATGCAAATTCCAACAAATCCATGCCATTGATCTATTTTAATGATTTAGGCGCGTGTTTATTCTTTATATCAGGAGTAACAAAGGCACTTGCGATTAGTAAACAAATTAACCCATATGCTGTACCAGTAGAAATTTTCTCTCTTCCATAGCAATTCGTAACTAATTCATTCTATCCGAGCGCTATAGGGAAAAAACCATTGAGACAACCATCCTATACTTACTAGACCGACTCGGGCAAGTTTGGGCAAGCCCTCAAGATCTATTGTCTTCTGTTCTGACGTCACTGTTTAGACTCTACTACCAATTTATACCTATGACGTCACCTACATGGTGGATCCGTATGATCCACCCTGATCCACCCGTTTCAGAACTCCCATTCTGTATACTAAGGGTCCTTTCAAAAGTCAAACAGGAGGTGTTAGAAAAGCAACCAAGAAAAGCAAGCCGCTTAAAAAAACAACGCATTGGCACACTTTGTAAAGAATACTTCAACTCTACGACATAACAACGATGTCAGGACGGATGGTTCAAAAGAACCAGATCAATAGCGAGACCCACGAACCGAGGATCTAACCAGTCTTTCTCCATACGATGACAAGCGTTATATCTTAAGTACGAGCGTAAAGCTTTTGAGGCACATACAGCCTTTCAAAATGAACCAAAATATTTTTGAGATAAATCACATTTTCCTATCATGATTAATCCCTCCTTGATAATGAGCCTTCGCCATCCACACCTCATCCCAACCATTCTAGGGAGATGATTTCCAGTCCGTACTGCGCACTCTCGAGAGTTTGTTTGGGTTTTCTGTTTCGTTTCATGTAAGACATCACAAAATGTGAACATTTCGCAGCTACTCACATAAAGTAAAAATAACCGCCATTAGTATATACACACTCAGTGATCTTGATGTTTTAAGCAATCTGATTGGTTCGCTATCTCTGGCTAATGAACATTATTAAATTCTCAGCCTCGGGTAATGCAATTCTAGCTTTCTGATTGGTTCACTAGATCTCGGTTACCAGCCATTATACCTGCGTTTGACCTTATATGGAAATGAATGCGGCAAATGTCGCTCAGCATAAAATTTTCGGCATTTCGTTTTGGCGCCTGGAATTAACATCACTTTCCGGTCGTTTCTTAGACTTTAATAAAATTTAGGAAAACCGAAGGTTGAGAATTTAATAAAACAATTATTCCATTCGCGCTTGTTGGATATGAGATTATATTGGTTATAGCCAACTCGGCCTACGGGCCTTGTTGGCTATTTACCATCTCATATCCAACGCGCGCTCATGGAATAATTGTTAATTATTCACCCCCTACCGAGTGAATAATGCATAAGCCAAATAAAAACAAAATGGCGGGTGTAAACTCGCGTTTCGCTAGTGTTTCAATTAAATCGATTTTTAATGGTTTCCTTCTGAAAATGTTGTTGAGATCACTTCCTGTATATATACTAAAACCATTATTCTTCTCGATCGCTTCGCGGCTTGGTAAATATTCTGCAATTGTTAATTATAGATGCGAAGCGGTCGAAGCTTTATGCTTCGTTCTTTCTCATATCACTTGATTAAACAACTTCGCAGCTGTAAAACTCAACGAAGCAGTTTGCAAAAGAATTTGAAAGGCCCCAAAGATAAGGTATGTGGCTCACAATGAAAAACATCGATTCGAATTCCATCGAGTAGGAAACTATAATGTTTAAAAGGATTAGGGTGCTGAGACTGCGCAGCACGGACTGGTAATCATCTTTAAGAAACCCACGAAGACAACGGCAATGGGCATGATGGGAACGGCGTCACCAAGCCAAAGTTTTAATGTGCAGAACAATGGCTGTGCACGTGCGTTCTAATCTTCGTACATTTCTTTGGTGTCCTCTGCAGGACAGCAACGTGAAATGACCAAATTCTGCGCTGTCTGGAGAACGTGAACCACGTTGGCCAATTTTTTTACATTTTTGTGATAGTTTTCACAGTGATAAATAGAGCAAATTCTTTAGAGTATTGCAAGATTAGTAGGAAAATATAGATTCAGTTTTTAATCGACGTTGTTCCCGGCGTCGCCGTCGTGGTTTCTTAACTCAAGACAATTAAGGCATGGCTCTCACTTCATTGCACCAAAAAAATAGGGAGTGGACTATCTTCTAAGGCTTTAACAGCACCAACCTAAAACTTTTTCAGACTAGTAGGCTTGCAATTTTGTCATATTTATCTGAATTATATATGCAAATTAGGTCACGTGACTTGTTGCGGCCAAAAAAATTAAAAAAAGAACAATACCAACAGTCTTTTAACTTGAATGCACCTATAGATAGCTGAAAAGGTTAGCAACAAAGAATCTGTGCTCGGACATTGTTAAATATTTCATTAATTTTGAAAATAAACGGCATTTTGTATTAGGGCCCAGTCCCCCCAATGATTTCTTATTTTATACTTTTTAAAAAACAATCTTCAGCCCGGGCACAGAAATTATGTACCTAATAGTCTTAACATTATAGGGCTAACGTCTGCTTCCTATATGATGTAAAAGGTGGTGCCGTTTTGCTAAGAAGAAATTTGAGCTAAAAATAGCCTTGACAGGTCACATGACAATATATGAGCCCAAAAAGTATTTAAGGTTGCAGAACTTCTTGCTCATAATGATGTTCCAAAACTATTAGGTGTTTTCTAAACTGCTTAAAAAATAAGACCACTCCCTCACTTTTTCAGGAAAAGTTTCAAACGTCAGGCTTTAATTTTCTTGAGAACTCTCTTCTAGAAAATAATCCCACTGCAACGAGCCCCAGATTAGTGTAAGAATTGCCAAAGTTGAGGTCCATAGTTTGGAATGTTTCAATTCATGATATGTTTTCTTTTTTTGTATTTTAAGGTTAGTCGTATTATTATTCATAAATGTAACTACCGTAAATGATCTAATAAACGCCCTCTCTCTAATGAACGCCTCCTATTTTATTAACGCCCCCCTAAGCTGACAAGTTTGTATTAAACGCCACGCTCTAACAAACGCCCCCTGTCTAATAAACGCCCCCCTTCCCTGGGAGGCGCGGTGGCCTCATGGTTAGTGCGCTCGACTCCGGAGCGAGCGGTCCGGGTTCGAGCCCTGGCCGAGGACAGTGTGTTGTGTTCTTGGGCAAGACACTTTACTTTCACAGTGCCTCTCTCCACCCAGGTGTATAAATGGGTACCTGCTATTTGTTGGGGAAACCTAACAAAATTGCGGGGAAGTGACCTGCGATGGACTAGCATCCTGTCCAGGGGAAGTAGAAATACTTCTAGCCGCTTCATGCTACAGAAACCGGGATAAGCTCCGGCAGCTATGAGCCAGCCTTGGCTCCAAGGCTTCACTTTTCCCTGAAAACCACACATAAACTGGAAACAGATGTACAATACAATCAATCAAGTTATTTGCGTCCTTGCGGTGTGCGAGTTACGTCATGCTCAATTTCCAGTTCAAAGTGAGGATAGCGTTCTTTAATGTTCTTGATCTCTGTGCTTAGGATATCAGCAATTTTCTTTCGGATTATCCTAGCATTTATAATACCGTATTTAGGTTACCATGTTACAGTTATTAGAATAAACGCCTTTTGTTTTTTAAACGCCCCCCTTGGACCCTTGAAATTTAATAAACTCCCCCGGCGTTTATTAGATCATTTACGGTAGTTGTTGTTTCAGATTTTATTCAGTTCCATTATATACATTGGCAGTTTTAAGAATTCTTCCATTCTTACTCCCTCTCGCACCGTGAACAGAAGATTAAGGCTCCTTTCACAATGCGCCGGAGAAATTTAAAACAAATGTTTTCCGTCCACACGTGTTTGTGTTTGAGGAAACCTCGTGAAATCACGTGATTATCACGTTTTCGAAAAGCTCCATTTTTAAAATGCTCTCTGTCCAAACTAGAAAGAGCGTTTTCGAAAGGTTCCGTTTTCGTGACGGATTAGTGTGCACGGTAGGCCTAACCGCGGAAATAAAGCTGCATTTTCAAACTTCTCCGGCAAAGTGTGGAGGGGACCTAAATGAAATTTAATGTACAGACTTACAGATCATGTATTAACTTTACTGATAGACAGGCTTATTTATAATGTACAGGTAAAGTCGTAATATCCTATGCAACGTAACTCAACCCTTTCGATATTCTGTAAGTGCAAATTAAAAATACTCGCATCAAGGGAGGATGAACGTAAGAGAGTCAGTCCCCCATACAGGCCTCTCAAGTTATTTTTAGACATGTCGCACAGTTCTTTCGCGGATGATGTTCATTACCACGCGCGTTACGTGGATGTCTTCGTGGAGGATGAAAATGCACATAAAACCGCCTGAGCTGTCCCCGGTAGTAAAAATGGCGTTACAGGACTGGCTATCTGGGGTTTACAAAACCGGGAGTGGTCTAAAATAACTTGAGATGAATTACCTAATAAATAATGGCTGATTAGCTCTCTTTGTCTTCATTGTGCATCTCTCTTTTGATAACTCATTAATAAAGTAAGTAAGTATTATTAAGTAAGTATACAATTTTTCTCAGTTAAGAATATCTATGGTCATAATTCGTTACTGATTATTCTTTTTAATTTTACACAGTGAGAACGAATAGCGCTTTCCTTTGCCGCACACAAAGCTTCTGTCAGCAAATATATATTTTTTCTTTTATATATATAAAATACTAGTGGGCTATCACAGGGGTTGTTGTTCATGTGTTTGTCCAACAGATGCTCTGTCGAAATTTCATGTTCTCTCCCTTTACTTTTAGTCTAGTATAAGAAAGTAACTATATAGGTACGGTTCTGCAAAATATAACCGAGGCTCTGCATGAAAGCCAGGTTTGGGTTGCCTTTGCGATGGCAAAGATTAAAAACGACATTTAGTTAGCATGGTGACAAGATACTTTACATTTGAAAATTAAGTAACAAGGCTTGATCTCAGCTGATCAATGAGCACGGAGCTGTAAAATGGGCTAAAGAACTAGTACCTTCTGCATGATGCGTTCGTATCTCCCTCAAATCTAGCGTGTGTATATGTATTTAGAACTGTTTTCACGCAAAATGTTATCGCTGTAATTACAATGGTAAACAATAGGAACAGCCTTGAAATGGATAAATGGGTGCAAATATCACATCGTATTCCCTCTCCAGGAAACAGGTCAGCTTTTAACCCTAGGCCGGTTAGCTCTCAGAGCTCACGCAACCCAACGAACGACACAATTAAAAGTTTCGGTTTTGAGTAACAAACAACGTTGGATAACAAAACGATCGCTTGCTGGAGTCTGATATCATTGTACATTTTCGCCTGCACCCATCAATTGTATTTTGACTCATCATCCAATGAGACACGCCATAATACTGCACAGTGTAATACCATATACATTATTATGATCAAAATGGCCGCTTGTTTAAGGCCCCTCCCACACTACGAACACAGGAGAAATTTTTCTCTCTGAAAGCGCATCAGATGTCATCAGATGTCATTTCCGTCTACACTACGCCAGAGAAATTTGAAAAGGGCAACAACAACGGGTCATTTTGGATTTGTGTTTTACTAAAACTCGGACAGGGATACGATGTCATCGTTTCCTAAAAGCCCCTTTTTTAAAATGACTTTTTTTCCACACTAAAACGCAAAGTCGGCGTTTTCAAACTCCTTTGGTTTCAAGAGCGTTTTCGAAAAGCTTTGTTTTCGTGACAGATTAGTGTGGACGGTTGGCCTAACAGTATAAAAATAGTTTCGTTTTTAAATTTCTCCGCGTTAGTGTGGACACTGTCTTAATTAACGTTCTCTTTTGTTTCCATTCAGCAAATCATTTACACTGAGGCCACGGGGCCATTACTCAGATGAGTTCCCCTGGTATACTCCAACTCTGTTTCACCCTTGCGCCAACTAAAAAACATCCTCTGAAAGATGCTTTTGACTCTGGACCTCAGGTCATACTTTCTCAGAGTGTAGGTGAGCGGGTTGAACAGCGATGTACAAAGGCGCAGATAGTAGATCGTGATGACCACTAGGTAAGGCAATTTACCAGGGTGATGCTGTTGTACGAGCTCCAGGATGAAATACGGCAGCCAGAAGATGACGTACAGGATAAGCAGCAACACGCATGTCAACACAGCTCTCCGTTGACGCCGCTGCAACTTCTTCTCGCGCCTGACAAACTCTGCCGGCAAATTTTCCCGCGCAATTCTCTGACACTGCTTTCGAAGCAACAGCAACATGTGCGCATCAAGGACGATCATGACAATTAAAGGAATAAAGAAGAAAACGATGATATTGAACAAGAAGTATATTGTTTCCTTCTCTTTGACCAGAGCCAAGTCTTCAACAGCTGTAGCAACGCTAACATTCCAAGTCCATGAAAGGCGAACTAAAGACTGACCAAGGCTGATCATCCATGTGATCGCAAGGACTGTAAAAACTCTACTGCGGCGAACAATTTCAGGGTAACGTAAGGCCCACATAATGTAAATGTAGCGATCGCAGGTCATTACGGTGATGTGTAGCACGGTAGACAGGGCCATAAATGTGAAGAATATGATGGAACTCGTGCACACGGAAGTTAGATGTGTAGCACTGCTGCAGGTCACAAGGAGAGGAATACCAACCAATCCCACTAAGAAGTCTGACACTGCCAAACTGGCCAAGATGATATTGCTTGTAGTTCTCAGACATGAGTAACAACTTATAAGCAAGATAACACTGCTGTTTATCACCAGCACGAAAACCATGATGACCACCGCGGGAATTGTATCTGGAGGAATCCGAAAACTTGCGGAATTACCAGGACGAGTATAGTTGTCTGCGGACTCCGTCATATTTCCTCCGTTACTAGTCTGATAACTCATCATCCCCTTGCGCAAATTTTTAGTTTCTTTGTATAACACGCTCGGGAACGCTCATCGCTTGGGAACGCTCATCGAATAAATGATTGCCTTTAACTGCAAATAGGAAAAACAAAAATATTAAATTGCTTTAATTTCTAATCTAAGACTGCTCTGCGACTAGAAATTAAAATAAAACTATGATCCATTATATGGCTCCTGGTAAGTGTCTGTGAGACCAGCTGATAGCCATGCGCGCGCTCTGATTGGTCAATCAGCTATGGGTTATTGTGCCGGTAAACCCATGGGAAAATCGCGCGTCTTCTGAAGTATTATATAAAAGCAATAGACCACAAGTTTCTATGGGTTATAGGCTGATAAACCAGTTGGGATGTTGGTAGAACACTCGAAGAATTGGTAAACCACTCGCCTGCGGCTCGTGATTTACAAGTTCTTCTCGTGTTCTACCAACATCCCGCGTAGTTTATCAGCCTATAACCCATAGAAACTTGTGGTCTATTGCTTAACTATTCTGTGAGTGTTAAAAGTTATGCTGATCAAACGTATATTTACAAAATCTTTTAAAAGGATCGCAAAACTACAACAAAATCGAAAATTTTCGAGCAAATTTTGAAACCCACTGAGTATGAAGGGTATTTTCTTAAGCGTTATAAAATCAATTCGGCTTTTTTCGGCCCTTTTAATCAATTACAACTTTTTTTTTTCAGTCAATGAATGCAGACACTGAGACCCGTTTCCTGTTGGATAAATTTGGTTTTAAAACTAAAAGAGCACCAAGCTGATGAAGTTCATTTACTGCTTGGGAACTTTTTGAAACTGAATTTCACGTGGAGCTTTATCAAAGTAGAATTTGCATCAACATAAAAAATGACAGCGTCAAAGTTGTTAAGCTGTATTCAGGTCTAGCTGAGTATACAATATCACGTTTTCAACGCGGTATTTGCTTCAAAGAAGAGCAGTTTTAAAATTTGCTATTTCGTTTGCGTGTTTGATTCATTTCCTTTCAGTAATTGTGTTTTCAAGGGTTGAAGTATTAAGGAGCATTTCCTGCGAGTGTTTGTATATTTCTTCCTTTTACTCTCTGAAATTTAAAAAGCCACAAGCTGTTTCCGTATATAACGATCTTGCATTGAAAAAAATGCCACGCAGTAATTTGCATCACAACCAATTTCTGAAGTCGAAGTCCAATTATAACATTCAACTCACAGAATCCTATTTCCTAAGGCCGAAAAAGCTTCATTCAGCTGTTTATAATTAACTTCGTTGTTAAAATCAATATCTACCTTCTTAAATCTGCAATCGTTTTTACATGTAGATTTATATTCTAGATTTTGTCAGGGGTTTTTCTTTCCTTCGAATTAATGCTTGATGCAGTTATTCGTTGGGAAACTTTTTATCAGAAGAAAATTCACTGCTGCTGATGAGTTGATCGTGTTTAATTAACTCGTTGTCTTTTGGCTATTTTTACCACTGCTAAACTATTAACTGCAAGTTCTCACTGTCTCGCTGTCTTTTCAAAGGTTCTGGTTAAATGGAAATCTTACCTGTAAGTAAACGCTAAAGGAAACGAACAAAATGAAAGGTGAACGTCAACACATATTTCTTAGGTTATTCCAGGTTTACCATGTCACAACACATAGATGAGTTTGACAATTTTGCAAACAGTTGCACTAGTTAAGGCATCCTAGCTAGCTACGGCTTAATGCCTTTCTTCATAGAACTGCTCTTGTTGATCTCGACATTTACCGCATCGCAGATCTTTTGACAGAGAAGCACGTTTTATATAAAGAACCCTGCCTTCTTTTGAAACTGGTTGTTATTTTCACGGTATCTAAAGAAAGCTCAAATCTGGAAATTGTTCTCTCAAAATGTTAACTTCACATTTTGCTTCTTGTGTGTAAAATTTAAAACTAACCGTAATACTGGCGTTAAAACAGAAAAAAGAAGCGCTAAGAAGCAAGGATCTTACACATCAGACCGGCTAGGTTATAAGTTGTTTCTCTTCTCTAAAAACAGCAGACTTTTTCGATCGAGCTACTAACCGCTTTTTCACCCAGAGACCTCCATGCCAAGTGAACGTCGAGAACTCCTCGCTTGTCTCCATAAAAGATAAAGCATTTTTAAAACTGATTAATTAGCAGCGCTTGAGAAAATGGAGGGAAATGCAGCTGTACATGTTTTTCAATTTTTTTCTAGAATCTGTCACATGGATTTGTTCGCGGTATCCTATAATTTTTTTGTATAATTCGTGCAAATACTCTATTCAACAACTCGATCGGTGGTCAGGTTTTCTAACCAAGGTTAACAGAAACCCTCCGTGAAAACACCACGTGATCAGACTACAAACGAAACAAGACTTGAAAATCATTAATTAGTATCTTTAGAAGCCTTATCACCCGTTGCATCATTAGAACGTCCTTCTTATCGATATTATCAGCTTTTGGTAATTAAAACTATATCTAATAGCTCTTATCACGGACCTTAAACTTTATACATATTTTTCCCCAGCTGACAAGGCCAGTTTCAAGATTGAAAAGATTCTTTTTCTTATTAAAATGCTATACATATATCTGATATTAGTTTTGGGGATTTCAGTGAGTGTGCTTCAAAGTATCCCCTATATTGTTGAATATATTGTTAATTGGCCTATCCATTTGACATGTTAATGAGGTGTTAAGAGAATTTCGAGTTTGGTCGAGCAAAAGCGTATAGTGTATGATTGTTCTAATCATTATAGGGACATAGAAGTACATGTACACCGAAAATTAATACGTGGATAAAATTTTGGCCTGTAGGAAACTATCTGCAGTGAGAAGTTTAAAAAAACATGTAGGCAAACTGCTCATCCCGCCCCTCATTTTATTTTAATGTCTTGAATAGTGACTGAAAACAATTGTTTCAGTTTTTTTAAAACGCATCTATCCTGTACCAATGCCAAAATTCAAAATAAAGATAGCTGTGGCATCATCACAGTGAATGCAAAAGCTGTGGTGATAAAATTGATACATATTTCCAAAGTTATGATGTTTTTCCACAAAAGTTACGTTTTTCCGCCAAGTTAGCGCAATGATTAATAGCAAGAACTTGTTTTTTGTAATCAATCGCACTTCAATGTGGTTAGCTCTCAATATTTAATTGGGGATGTCCACAGAACAAACAGTAGATCGAGTTTTCTTACGAGTGTAGACTGCCTACCAAATGCTGCCACTACAGTATATAGTAAGGTCTTCGGGAAAATGCATGTGTATATAGGAGAGTTTGCCAATCTTTGGTTCAAAAGCCGAGAAGGAAAAAAGAAAACGAAAAATGAAAAAAAGGAAGAATAGTTCACAACAAAAAAAAATCTTGAAAACCCAAACTCTTATTACACCCAACAAATTCTGCCTGTGGTTGTTTATATAATGCCAATATGACACATAGAAAGCACTTGGATTTTATTTTTGGGATAAAATAGAAATCAATATCTGACGCAGGGATGTTTTTCTTGAAGATAATGGAATTATCAAAAACCGGCAGTTTAACATCCAGATTAATCATGAAAAATATCTCATGCATAGTAATTTCTGTCAGATAATCAATACATATATGCGATCTCTTGAGATGAGGTACCAACACAAAGCATCAAAAATGGTTTCAACATATCTTGTTGACAAGTCGAAGGTTGACTTTGCAAAGAGAAAACAAGAAATTTCCTTTTCATTTTTTTTTTGGAAAATTTAATCTACTACACTGCAATAACATTCATAATTCAGAATCTCTAAAAATAATTCAGTGAATGTTTGCATAAACTTATGCATGAACGTCTTGCTAATTAATAATCTTTTGATTTGAGAACGAACGCGAGATGAAGAATATTTTTTTGTATTTTCTCTTTTAGTTATGTCTGGATAACACAGCCACTGGTGTCTTAAAAATATAACATCTCAGCGATGAATTATATGCTTGTCTGGCAGTGTTTGTCTTTCAATTCTTTCACGCATGAAGAAAAGGCGCCGCAATATTTAGTTGCAGTTTTTTTTCGTATGATGTTATATATGAGCAACAAAAGAATTTGTCTGAGAACTGAACAATGCACAGGGAAAATTCTATATTAAACGTTGTTCATTCAAAAAATTACTACAGTTTGTGGTAATCATTTCGTCATTTTTTATCTTCGGATGTCATAACTAACGCTTTATCTTACTTCACAACTAAATTCAGTCTCACGGCCGTTTTAGTCGGCACGACTTTACGAATTAATGTTTTCGTATATAAATAAAATCCAAGTATTCCTCGCTAATAAGGCACGTGTTTTTGAAACATATTTCAGAATTCTGTCGTAGGGTTTCAAACAAAAAACGAAACTCATGTTTTAGAATCCTCTCGTATCCTCAGACAACATTCAGTGATGAAGGGCACATGGTATTTTTTGCATTATGCGAGCACAGCGCAGCACAAAAGCCACATACGATAAAGCTGCAATACCGCCTTAATCAGTTCTAAAATAAACATCTACAAAAGGATGTGAATTCTGTTCAAAAAATTACCCACATTTGCAAAAAATCATTTCTATCTTCACAAAAGAAAAGTTCACTAAATTAAGTGAGTATTACGTGCCTAGAAGGCTTTTCAGTCCTACAAAAGAAGGTGAATTCTTTTCATGGACTCAAAAAATTACCCACATTTGAAAAAGATCATTTCTATCTTCGAAAAAGAAAAGTTCACTAAATTACTAAGTATTACGTGCCTAGAAGGCTTTTCAGTCCTACAAAAGGATGTGAATTCTTTTCATGGACTCAAAAATTACCCACATTTGCAAAAACTCATTTCTATCTTCGAAAAAGAAAAGTTCACTAAATTACTGAGTGTTACGTGCCTGGAAGGTTTTTCAATCCTAATCCGTTACCTCCAGAGAGGTTCCGGTAAAACCCGCGTGTAAAAACCTAGTGGTTTAAGCACCTGCTGGCAGGGATTTGTCATTTTTTATATCCATAAATGTAACAAACTGTTTAGCTAAGCAAGAGTTGATTATCAACCTAAATTGATTATAAGTACCCCAAAATACGTGCAAGAAACTTTTTTTGCCAGACGTGGTTTCTTACGCGTGGGTTTTACTGTAGCTTATCAAAAACTGTTATTAATAGTTCACTCATTTTATGTTCGCAAATGAAAGCGATATATCTGAAAATTGGTTAGTGTTTTTCTTTTAAGTCAGTAGAATGTAGAATTTTATGAGTGCCACACAAACATTGGCATACCTTTCAGTACCAGTTCATCGCGAGTGAATTGTGCGGAGGAGGAGAGGAGAAAATTAAAACCTACACAACATCATTCTATCGTCACCGACTGGAGAGGACTTTCTTCTGAATTTTTTATCTGATTCTAAGAAGCTTTTATATTATATCTTATAGTCGCTAACGTTTCCCTCAGACTTTACATGCAACAGCCCATCATTCAGCTTACATGACGAACATTCTCGTATGTGCTTCAATCCCAGACTATTTAGAAAGTAACAAACCAGCAATTTTTTTCATTTTGTCCAACACAACAGAAACTTAACGGGAAAAAAAATGTTGTTTTCTTTGAGTGAAGATAACAGTTGTCATATAAAATACAGAACTTATTTTGGGCTCTTCATAGTTTTTTTATCGATAGTTTTCATTCCACCAGTTAAATTCCTGCAGTATTCTAAGCTAAAACAGAAAGTTTCAACCATCTTCTTGTTATGATTTAATTTGCTGGTAATAGCCAATAAAGCCGTGGGTCGAGCTATTCAAGCGAGTCGCATCCGTTGAAACCGTCAATAGTTTGAGTATTGAAAATCTTTAACACGTACCTTTAGATGATTTCGTTAGGAAAGGAAGGTAATTAAACATCCCCGTATAAAAAGCTGCATGGTGTAGCATTTCCTTCTTTCTTTCTGCCTCAGCATTTATCAGAAACCTCTACTTCAGTTTGCCGATTCTGTTCGAAAGAATACTTCCTGTAGAATCGTTCCTCTTAAGTACAAACGAACTGGTCAATGAACCCAACATTAATAAAATATTTCATCACGTCTCATCAGAAAAACTTCACAGGAAGGCCTTTGATTAGTCATAAAATAAACCGTAACGGCCAGTGACGTCATTGTACTTATTGCCTTGCATTCATCCAATCAACTTGAGTCTTTTAAATTGCCACTTTCAACGCATGGTAATAAGCTAACGAAAATGTTTTACTTCAAGGTCGTACGAAATTTAAAGTGCCTGGAATCCTGAATTGGCGCAATTATTTTCTCCGTCTGCGGCTGAATATCGTGTGGTAAATGGATAGTTTTAATTGTTTTTGGATGCGGTTAGTTGCATGCATGTAATTTTCTGCCCTTAAGTTCAAGAAACAAAAGATGTTGTAAAGAAGGGTTAAAAGAGATTCGTTAAAAAAGCTGGATTTGGAACAATCGGAACAAAAATCAATCGATCCTTTGTTTGTCGGTATCTTTTGACGTGCAGGAGTTTGTACATGACCAAGAAAAAAACAGCAATAATTACAGAAGAATGATCGGTCGTTAGCAGCAAAATGTTTCTGAGTAATTTTGTTGAGTACAGTAATAAGTTTGGCGAACCAAATTTCGATATTCTAAGACCCCGTCCACACGTGTCCGGATAAATTTGAATCAGCAACTTTTTCTTTCCGGGTACCGCTTCCGTCCTCACGCATCTGGCGAATTCGGCAGCGAATCCGGAAATTGTTAATCCGCTTTCCATGAATACGCTGTGTGTGGATGGGGAAATTTTTCAATCCGGAAAGAAAAAGCTGCGGATTCAAAAATATCCGGACACAAGCGAACGGGACCTGAGAAAATTACTTTTAATTTGGGAGTAGGGATGGCGGCCAGGGTTCGATTCCGTCCCAGTACCATATATGGGTTGAGTTTGTTGTTTGTAGTAATTACAATCTACAATGTACTAATTAAAATCGCATTCAAACGGTTACCTATACTAAACGCCACTTTTTAAATGCCAAATAGTATAATGAAAAAATGGTTCATAAACGTAGAAAAATACCGATAAAGGAATAACAAGATAAGATGGTTAAATATAAGGCTATATGGAGAAAGACTGCGACAACACAAAATGTTCTTTATTCATTGAAAAAGGGAACATTAAACCAAGATGGTTAACATTTGACAAGGTGAAGTAAAATTATGACAACACAAAACTTAAAAACAAAATGTGCTAATTTCTTTCAGGTTGCACTAGCTCGTAAAACGTGTTCCGCTAAACAATCAACCGTGAACTGCAAACTGTGAACCGTGAACTGTGAACCGTGAACTGTGAACCGTGAACAGTGAACCGTGGACCGCGATTTACCATCATAATTATTCGCAAAACAAAGAACCGGGCTTTCTTTCAGTTTAATTTACACTGAGGTAGATTATGTGGCACACACTTATATAATCACTTGAAAGATTATGTACTGAATTAGTGATAGCCGCTATTTTTTTTTCATGAAACGCGCTCTTGAGAAAGTTTTACAGGATTACGACTACGCAAAATAATAATTAGAATTCATATGTACACGCTTTCAGAGAAATGAATGTTGTTTGTCAGAGTGATGTAAACAAAACATTTTTACAGTAGAAGTAGAGTGGGAGTTATATCGACATCTTGCAAGAATAATTGCCTTGATAAGAGATCGTACGTGCATCAAATTATGATGGATCAAGAGATAATTGTTCTTATCTACCTACTCCATTTCCTTTGAAAACTGAAAAAAATGCCATATTCAGTTTTTAAGGGAACTACGGCACGGCTTGCATATTTTCAACTTTTTGATCCGTGTTAATCTCCTCCATCGTTTCACATCTTTGTTCCTCTGCCTACTGAGCTAACCGCCGACCGGTTAGCTCAGGTTCCGGACTAGCTTGCGGGAGGTCGCGGGTTCAAACCCCGGCAGGACCAACATTTAGGGTCTTTAAATAACTGAGGAGAAAGTGCTGCCTTTCTAATTACATCTGCAAATGGTTAGACTTTCTAATCTTCTCGGATAAGGACGATAAACCGTAGGCCCCGTCTCACAACTCTTCATAATTAATTCTGTGGCACGTAAAAGAACCCACACACTGTTCGAAAAGAGTAGGGGAATCTCTCATCTGATGGTTAAATGCTCGGAGATATTAGCTGCATAAGCTACTCTAAAATCCGAGGGTAAATAAAGTGATGTGTGTAAGTGATGTATGTATTATGGTTTATTGTTATCTGTTTGGTGTTTATCTATCTTAGCAAGCAACTATTTTCACGTTTCCATTGGTAGTTATGTACCTGGACAAAAATACTTCAAAATACCATGACTGAGCTCCTTAATAAAACGAATTTATCTCGAAAACTAAGCTAACATTGGCTGTATTTAGCTTGTATTTGGCTGGTTAGTGAATCAATTAATAAATTACGGCCCGATATACAAAATTTTGCATTTTTGATATTGACTAAGTCAGTCGAAGCTTAATCTTAAATCCCGAAGCACTTCAGAAAAAGACGTTTTTTCTTCATGCGGGTATAAGATCCCTCGCTCAAGAAAGTCTTGACGTGGCTTTCTCTGATTGGTTGGTGGGCGCAAGTAGTGACCAATCAGAATTTATTACGCGTTATGTTATCGGGATGGTCCTTCGCGGTCGATTTCTAGACACCTCGAGCTTGGAAAATAATTTACCGAACGAAGAAAAATGTTCGTTTATGCAAGCAACAAACCGAATAAAAATTCTATATTTCTAAAAGTAAAACTTAAAAAAACTCGTGTGAGCTGGCTAGTATACTGCCATGTTCCACAAAAAAATATTTGGCGACCTTTCGGCAAAAAATTGATTGCAAGATTACTAGCAAAAGCTAAGCAAAATAGATGTACAACACGATCAAAAAAATAATTTTGCACATATATCGCGTAGAAGTAGCATTTCGCCGAATAGAAGCTTTTAATCAAATAGCTAGCTGCCCACCTGAACTCATTCTGAAAGGTTTGTTGTCGATATAATCTTTGCCATTGAGAGAAAACAAAAGGGCACAGTTAAAAAGATTAATCGCCCCCGTCCGGCTATTATTCAAGGAAATGGAGTAACACGATACGTGACACAGATGAATTAACATGATTTACAAGCGGAGGCAGAAACTTAGGGTCATTTCCTCAGCCACTGAATAACAAGTGACGTAGGAAATTAACAAGTAATTGAGTTGTGGCTGAATACACTTTGTCTCGATGATACCTATATTTTAACTCAATAGAAAAAAATCCTCCCTTTGTAATGTTTTGCCCATTAAAAGCCGAAAACCTTGTTCAAATCTGTCGGAATAAATAAAATCTGATTAACAGGACATTTCTTTTTTATACTATGCAACCCATTACCAACCATACTGTGGGTTCGTTCATTGTAACAAAAAGACATTGGCGGAACTCACAATGCATGCTGTTCCAGCCTATTAATTATTCACTAAAGCAAATATGAACTGGCAATGTAAATTTCAGTTTTATCATCAATTATTCAAAACTTCCAACTGATTTTAAACTTTCCTGTCAATTGCACCAGCTAGACGAGTTTAGTGACCATTTCAATAGATGGAGGAAAATCAGAAATATACTGGAATAGACAGAATCGAAAATCTTTCGAATTTAAAAGCGACAAAGGTAACTGTATTATCCAAAAAGTAATAAACAGACTGCATGAATAGTTTTTAGTTTATCTTGTTATGTAATGCCCATCCTCTTCAGATCAATACATCCCCAGCTATCAAAGTAATTGTTCTGCCTTGCTGCAGCATTTTAATAGAGCCTTTCAAAATTCCTGATTTTGCGATAAAATTACCATAGTGTGTGACTGGAAATTTCTTAAAATTTTAAAAAAGTGTTCTTATACTTTATTTCCAAGACGATGTGGTTTGTGCATGGTTTGATATTTTAAAATAGATTTTCAAAAAATTAATTGAGGCAGAAGTAATTAGACTTGTATGTTTTCTTCATTTTTAAGAACATTAAAGCTTACAGTTACCCTAAATAAAACCCAAATGGGAAAGGAATATTCCTCTTCGCGTTTTGCCTCTTCGAGGTCTTCAGTCATTATTTCTTTACTTTATTCATTTTTTACGCATCGTTAAAAATTAAATCTAACAACGAAGCTACTCTCAATATCCTTCTAAGCGGCGGGCCACCGTAATTCAATGGGCTATACTCTTGTTAATTGCATAAAAGATTAATTGACTGTTGCGGAATACGATTCATCCCTGGTTTTGATATCCTTTAGGTTTGTCCGTTGTTTCACGAATAAATATTACTAGCTATGTTTCCAGGGAATACAGAAAAAATAACTGTGATAACTCCTCATTCATTCGAACACTCTTCAAATTTTTAATGCTGTTATTGCATTGGGTTTGGTCTTGCGTGCAAATAATTGTAGCAGAACGTGACATATTCTTTTAGTAAAAAGGACTCGTTCTTCTTTCATTGCGAAAGCTATGGTTATATATCCTCGATTCACTCCAGGTTTTATATTTTGATGGGTTTGCCACAAGTTTCATAAACACTTTTTTGCGTACATGCAATGCCACCACAAGATGCAATTCGATATTCAGAGTAAAACCCGGGCGAAAGCGATGTCATACGGTTAGTAACTGCATTTAAACGCTAAACTGACAGTAGTTATCTCGGGTATTCTACTGAGCCCGTCTTTCGAGAAAATAATTACTCGTTTATGATTTGTGAAGAATTTGAACTTCAACAACAAAAATTGCATGAGCGATGAATCGAATATATGAAGTATCTACCAACGATTGCATGCTTTATATTAGGTTTGTTTCAATTTTTGCTTACTCTTATTCTCGTATTGACAATACTGCAATACTGAAAAAATATTATTCGTGAAGCAAGTTACATTGAGTTAAATCATTCTCTCACGGGATATCATGACAAAGTTTCAAAATAATCGACTTACCGTTGTCGTCCTTATTAAATCTTTCCTTGATATGCGATTTCGCAATGGAAAGAAGTTTACACGAATGCTTTGATGGCTTCCGCACCAAATGACAGTTCGTACTCGACCAAACTAATTCATGAATTCAAACGTTGCTTCTAATATTTCCTAAGACAATAATGCTTCGGCATGAATTATTAAATAACCGTAAATGACGGACAACCACGTAATCACATCTAAACAACTTGTTCTCCTTCGCGAATGTCACATGTAAACGGGTATAAGCTGATTGGACCAATGCAGAATTATTTGTTAAGGAAATTCCGGTTATTTGTCCAGTGTTCACGAAATGCACTAGATATCCGCTGAAAAATAATTCTTGGCTCAAAACAAGTTGACAGTGTTACAATTCAAGACTGTCTATGGGTAGCAAAGTGCTACTTTGTTTCAGAAGCGATTTTTCAGTTCTTAGGAGGGATTCTCAATTTTCCCTAGAGGGGTTCGAATAAGAAACCGCTGCCACCATCAAATGGGTCAACCTCACACGCAAAGCACTTCGGGTTGGCCAATGTTAGCGTCCATCTATCAATAATGTATTAAACTAAAATTGTAATTTTCAATCTTCATTGTACTATTGATTTGACTGTCAATAAATACGTCACTGTACTCTTTGTACCAAATATTAGAACTGTAGAACCCTATGAAACTCGAAAGTGAAAAAAAAAAGAACAATAAGTAATTGAAAACTCGATTTTTCTGCGTGTCCCAGATTCGATGAGTAATTTAGGATCAATTAAGAATTCGCTAACACAGTAATTTAAGTAATTCATGTTGTTGATTGCTTGTCAATTTTCTAAATCATAATAAATGTACCTTTTTCTAACTTAATAATAGGTTAGTACAATGCGAGACTTCTCCAAAAATGGGCAAAAAATGATATCGCATTCTCAGTTTAGAATGCTCACCCAAACAGATTCACGCGACTCTCAGAAACGAACAACAAAGTCCTGGAAACAACCAATAGGAGTTAAAGTTTGGAAACCAAGAAACCTAAACAGGATCTTTGTGGGAGGTGCAGCCAGAGACTAAGGCCAGTAGACAAACCCAAACAAGACCATCGATGGGGTATTGCTCGGAGCTTAAGTAAGATAAACAACTTGGAGTCATAAGATTCACTGTATCGGTAGTCGGGTCCTAAAATCACACGACCAACGTGGTGGCTACAAAATGATAAACGATTGATGATCACGAACGAAAAATACTCAATTCTTTAAAACTTATTGAGCTTCATAACAGACGCATTATGTCAGATAATCGTAGGGAAAAGGGTGCAATTAAGGATTTACACTACCCGTAATATTTGAAAATTCTCTCAAAATTGCGCCAGCCTTTAGGCAAAAAAAGAATTTCCAAATATCACGAGTAGTGTAAATTCTTATTTGCTCGAGTGTTCATACGTGTTGAAGAAAACCACAAACAAAATTGTACACTGAAGATGTTTATTCTGTTACACGTCCTTCCGCGGGTCGGTACAGCTGAAAATTACAAAATACAGAAAGCTCGCGACTAGAACCCGAAACAAATATAAAGTTACAAAGGAAAACAACCCAAATGGGCGACGACTTACATATTTTTGGGCATCTCCAGGCCTAATCAAGACGTCAACATCGATAAAGTAAAAGGCGACGGAACAAGCAAACTTTTCGCCCACACACATAACACAACGCACATCAAACTCCCGAAAGCACATGGTCGCAAAATCACGTGACCCGCACAAGGGGGGTACAGAGGGGCACGGTAAGGCAAACTGTCCCTAACAATACGATTACTCATTTATTATACCACTTAGAAAATAATAAAAAAATATATATTTGCTAATAGTCATCCCTCACGAAATAATTGCGGTGCAACTAAAACACTACGCCGGAGAAACTTGAAAACACAAAAATCGCTGGTCATTTTGGATTTGTGTTTGAGGAAAACTCGGGCAGGGAAATCTCATTATTATCGTGATATCATCGTTTTCGAAAAGCTCCATTTTTAAAATGCCTTTCTTCCACACTAAAACGCGAAGACCGCGTTTTCAACGGTTTGAAGGGCATTTTCGAAAAATTAAACTCCATCTTCGTGATGGATTAGTGTAAACGATAGGCCTAACCGTCGAAATAAAGCTGCGTTTTCAAATTTCTCAGACGTAGTGAGGTTTAAACTGGTGCTCCAATCGGATCAAGCATTTCATTTTAAACCAATCAGAAACCGAAACAGATTGGTTTTCGCGCCTTTTCTTGTACTTGACACCAGCTGCAAGATTTTCTTTTGCATGAGTTGTGATTGGTTGGTTGCCTCGTTCGAGTTTTCAGGTGAATGTATTTGTCATATTTGCATAAGAGCATAACAGAAGAAATTTAATTTCACAGTTTGGTACTCGGGTTAATGAAGTCTCACTTAAACGTAATTGACTAGAATATAGTTCTTGGAAGAATCTACCGGAGGCAATTCCGTTCGATTAAACATGTTAAAAGTCTAATTACACGTATTTATTTCCGTGCAAATATTGCCCTCAGACCTTTAAAAGACATGTACTGTAAAATTCTCAAGGTTCTTAATTATTATAAAAAAGCGATCGCTTATATTATGAGTGAGATATTAGAGAGAACCTACCTACTGAGTTACCGCCGACCGGTTAGCTCAGTAGGAAGTGTTCCGGCCGGACCAACACTCCGGGTCTTTAGGAGAAAGAGAAAGAGAAAGAGAAAGTGCTGTCAAAGAACCCACACACTGTTCGAAAAAAGTAGGGGACGTAGTTCCCGGTGTGGTGGTCTGTGTGTGTTAGCTGCATAAGCTCTAAAATCCGAGGGTAAATAATGTAATGTATGTATGTATGCTGTTAACGGCAAAAGCCGACTTTGAGAGATAAATATCAGCTCATTTATGGACTTACCAGTTTTGAAACAAAAAATTAAAAATGGTGTTCCACTCTTGAACTAAACGAAATTTGTCGAGACACCACGCCGTTTTTGAAATGGAATCGGTTGTTTATTTTCAAACCAGAAGGCAAAATATCCTACTACTAACGTAACGGCAAATTGGTCGTTTATCAAAGATACGGGGTAAAATTGCGTTTGTTCAAGGAGCTCTCCAAGGATGGGAAATTAAAGACCACGAAAGCCGTGGAGATATCTAAATCAAAACCAAAGATGTCACCTTTCCGAATATATTTGATTTGAAACATCCAATTTTATTTTCCATTTTGTCAATCATTCGTTATGTTCTTCCCACACTAAAAAGCACATATTCTTTCCTTTAATCTCTTCCACCTTGAAACTTGTACATCAAATTTGACAGCAAGTATGCGTTTTTTTAGTCGAATTAATAATTTTTGACTGCAGTCACTCCAAATGCAAACGTTAGCCGGAAATTAATATATTTTTAATTTTGCAGAACACAAAAAAGGGACAGCAAATAAAACATGAAAGGAACTCTGAAGGTCAACTTGTTATTGGTACTATTCGGTTTGGAGTCCACTTTTGAAAAAATATAAACCATTAAGCTTAAAATTTCACCTTGAATCGAACCAGCTAATGATCACGGAATAATAAAACCTTATGGCTTCCTGTTTACCATCAGGCAGTTTGTTGACTAAATTCAAACTTTCTGACACAGTTACCTTTTCAAAATAGAGCTAACTAGGTACGAAAATGCTATCCCTTCTCTGGTCTTTGTAGTATAGTCTAAAAGAAAATCAGTTAAAGCGCTCTTTGTTAGGGCATTTTGTCGATATTGAATTTTAAAACTAGTGTTTTTCAAATGTGCCCTTCGTTTTTGAGTACACAGCTTGAGAATAGGTTCAAAGGAAGTAGATGGAACTGTTTTCCTGTTCTTTCAGAACATGGAAATCTTTATAGAATAGCCTAAACTGAGAAAATTCAATTAAGGTGCTTTTTGGTGGGGCTCTTTGTCGATATTGAATATTAAAACTCGTGCTTTTCGAGTATGCCCTTCGTTAATATGTACACAGCTTGAGAATTGGTTTAAAAGAGAAAGGAAATTTGCTGAAAACGTCAAACTTGTGATTGTGTTCCAAGTAAATTACGTTTGTTCATAAACAGGAATTTTACCCGCGGCGGTGAGATTAAATGCAAAATTGAAAAGGTAATTATTTCATATATTGCTAGCAGCTTTCCCTGAAGCCATAATGTTCTATGCCTTCTTTAATTTTTGATCTCAATTGATTTTTAGCTGGCCAGTGCAAAAGAGGGCGATTTCTGAGTCAGTTGAAAATACTGAATTTTCAAAATTGGTGCTACAACTAGACCTTGCTAGAGAACATTATTGAGAGCAGAAGGAACTGAATTGAACAAAAATATTATTTGATATTACACAAAGACGACAATATTGACGTCAAGAGTTTGGGAAGACAGACAACTTAACCGCGCAACTTTCACAAGATCCGACTGACGATGGTAAATGAAACCGGAATACAGTGTTTGTTTCTGATATACCACGAAATACAGCAAACGAAATCTTTAATAACCATGTCTGTGGCTGTGTCTGTCTGGAATGGACTACTGCTTGTAGTTGCTCTTGCTGCCAACGGGCTCGTGTGCGCGGCAATTCTGAAAAACAGCGAGTTAAGATCAAGGGCATCCAATACGCTGTTACTACTTCTGTCCATGAGTGACTTCCTCGTAGGCTTCGCTGTACAGCCGTTGTATTTACTTCGCCGATTATTGGAGATGCAAGATCGCTACATCTGCTGGGTGATGGTCAGCTACAGAGTTCTGTGGCATCTGTCAATTGGAACTTCGTTCCTAATTCTCTCTTTCGTTGCGTGCGAACGGTACATCGCGTTGTTTTATACTTTCAAATACAACGAGATCATCACGATTCCGCGGATAGTGTTCTTCACGGGTTTTTTCGTCGCGTCGTGGACTCTGTTCGTGATCTCGCGATTCCTTGGACTCGGTACAGGGAAATATTATGCAGCAGCAACTTCGTTCATCATTCTTTTCGTCAGCGTTATCGTATTTATCTACATTCGCATCTACAGACTAGCCCGCCGTCATCACTCTCAGATCAGCGTCACGTTCTCAGCACAGACAACAACGATTGCACGAGAGAGTAAAGTCACAAAAACTACAGCTTATATTGTCGGGGCTGTTTTAATATGTTACTCGCCGCTGTTGATATCCCTCGTGGCCGTTAAATTCTTCGACGACAGGCTATTTCATTACTATGTATTCCCAGTCACCGACTGTATGGTGTTCTGTAACTCCGCGCTCAATCCGCTGATTTATTGCTGGCGCAATACTGATTTGCGGCGATGCATTGGACGAATGCTGGGGATTCGTATTAGGAGAGATATGCAATCATCCGCAAATACGTAACTCTTCAGCAAATGCACAAAATATGTCTCTTGGTAGTTGTAGTAGTGGATGACAAAACTGGATGAATTTCTCGCGACATTTTAAGGGAGCTACGTCACAGCTCGCGCATCATGAAAACTTTAGCCTAAGTTTTTCAAGTTCGTGGTTTATAATCCGTGTTAATCTTGATCGTCCTTGTTTCTTTATGGTTTAGAAATATCTCTTAAGCGCATTTTTATCGTAGTAAACCATTATTTTCAGGTTTCTTTTGATTTAGAGGTATCCTTAGGACTCGACGTCCAATAAAAAAAGTGGGTGAAGGAGAATTTTTTCATGATCGTTGTAGGCCACCTAAAGTCAGCGGATCTTCGTACGGCAGCTGTGCCCACAGTAACGGGGGGTGACAACTCTAACAAACGCTGTTTCGGGACAAAGCCGAAATTGTTCCGGGAATCTGGAGATTTCTCCGGGAATCGGGACACTTAAAAATTTTTCCGGGAAACACGCGATAATTCCGGGACATTGCAGAAAAAAAATCGGGAAAGTATCCCAAAAATTCCCAAAAATTCGGGAGGATGATCCAAATTTCCGGGAGGACTTAAGTTAAGACCTTGTAGTGCTCAAACAGCGTTTGTTAGAGTTGTCACCCCCCGTCACAGTAAGAGCGTTAAAAGCTAGCGGCTGTCAAAACCGAGCTGTCCTACCGAAACGACACGATAACAGTCTTTCTTCGCGGTTGACAAAAATGAAGACAATGCCACAGTTGCTTTGGCCTGTTCTGATAGTTAACTTGAGAATTCCGCGTTTAATTTGACGGGGAACAGCATATTTTTTTTTCAGAATAATATGACTTAAATCTTACCTGGGACACTCGACGAACTACGAGCGAACCATTTTTGCCGGCGAACCATTTTTGGAGCCAAATTAAAAGCTCAGAGACACAAAATGTTTCATATTTTCCACTTTTTGCAATCTGATATAGTTTTTGGAATTGTATATCCCTTTTCGTTAATATTTAACGCCATCTCCAGCGAGAAAAGTTGCCCGATTTCAATGCCCTTCCTGTTAACATACATTGACGTCAGGACAGTACAGGTTTTTCCGCCTACTGAATCCTGATTGGTCAATTCAAATTTCAGTCGCGCCAGCCTATGCAAGGCGAAGCTTTGAACAGACAGAGAACCTTTACGAATTCCATCACTTGGTAAAATTAAGGCCATTTTTATAGAGGGGAAGGGCCAGGGTATTTCCGTGACGCCGTGATCCGGTTTTTTGTGCTCTGTGAATTGTGATTGAAGTGTATTCCGTGAGGCGTGAAATGCAAAGTCCTTGGCTGTGAATCGTGAATAGATAACAAATAAATCGTGAATGTCTCAAGTTGAGTTCGTAGCTGAATTTCACTGCATTGTGATCAGATTTTTTCCGCGACCTTAGTGAATTTAACACTTAAGTCAAGCCGACTGAGGGCCTGTTTACATGGAGGGAGGGTGCCCCGGCTAACCGGGCTACCCCGCTAGAAGGGTTGACACATAGCCCGCCTTTACATGCAACTCACCAAACCGGGACAGTGAGTGGGGTGGGCTGCGTGGACTATCTCATGGGCGGCCGCTAAGCACAACAAACAAAGCGGCCGACCAAAGAAACTTTTTGGCGGTAAGTTTAATTTTGTTTTTATCGCTCAATCTCTGCCCGAGACTCATCTAGTATATTGATCTCCTCAGATTGACTGTCATTCTGTTCGGGAGATAACATTGGCAAATGGTAACAACGAAAAAATTCACCTCGCGCCGCCATGTTTTTTATCTCCGGGCCTCGGTTAGCCGGGATAGCCCGGCACGAACCGTTTAAATGGTAAAAAGCTATCCCGCCTAGCCGGGTGCCCCGGGCAAGTAGATAGGGTGCCCCGGGTAGGCGGGCTACCGTCTAGCATGTAAACGCTTTAATGCGTTTTCTAAAGAACGTATGAGAAGTTAGCCCAGCTCCCAGGGTAGCTCGGTTCCACCTCTCCATGTAAACAGGCCATGAGTAGCGACAAACGAAAACATGTTGACAGGTTTAAATAAACCCGTTGGTTTCCTGATCGCCGTATTAGCTAATGAACCCGTCTCAATAGGATTCTTGACTGATGAGCCATTGATGAACGACATGTGCGCACTCGGTGTAACTCAGACTGGTAAAGATCATGGCTGCTGAATCCGACAAAGTCCTGGCGGTTGTTGAATCAGTTATGTTTTACCATGCTGAGCCAGAGAGATTCGCACAACGACAATACTCTGACCTTCTTAAGAGCCGTAACAACTCGCAGTGGAAGAGCTGTCCAAGTCCGACATTTCTCTTAAGAGGTCTCCTAAAGTAAAACCAACAAATTAAGATTTCAAATATCACCTTTCCAAAAGCTGTAAATCATTGGTTAAGTTAAAGAATGCACATTTTTGCACAAATTTTGATTACAGTTTCGTGCACGTGTTCGAGAATCGTGAAAAGTGTTTTTTTTGTTTCGTGATTCGGGAAATCGAAAATTTACTATCGTGACTTCGTGACAAGATCCCCCTTGCCCCCCTCCCCCCCCCCCCCGGGGCTCTTTACAGTGGATTCTTTGTTTGATATCTCCTCGAACAAACATTAGGTTCATACACCACGTACTTATTAATTAATTTAACAACAAAGGTTTACTCTTTACCTCGATGTAACCACGATACACAATAAAGCACTCAAAACCGCCATCATGTTCATAAACATAACAATGCGAATCAGGTCTTTATCATAATCAATAATATTTCCTAAAGAAATAGTTCGCTAACGAAACAGTGAACATAAATATTTAAAGTTTTATTTCAAAAAGACATGCTGCTGAAATAAAATTACCAGATTGGCGATAGTTTTGGCTTGTGCATGATTTTGTTCCATAGGCAATAGCTAGTGCAATTTTTTTCAAAGTCAAACATAGGAACTAGTTAGTAGTAGACAGCACTTGCACGATTTTTTTCTCGGCAGTTTTTGGTCTGTCCCTAAATTGATAATGAAGGTTTAAACTTGAGGTTTGCACACAAAAAAAATCAAACTAGTCACTTGCAACGAGATCTCTTTACTTGGCCTGCCTGTCAAGTGTATGTCTTTTCTCTCTTTTGTCGCATGGCCCATGGCCCATTACCCTGGGTTCCAGAGGATATTTTTTTCTGATCGATATTTCGCGGCGAAGCCGCGTTAACGAAAAAAATAACCTCTGGTCACAGGAGCACGCAACCTCATTTCCATGTGAGAAATCAGTTCAGAAATTGAACTGGGTCACCGATTGGATACTCCCATGTCCGCAGGGAATTAACAATATAACAATAGCTCTGATTGGCTACATCGAACAACGGACATGGGAGTATCCAATCGGTGACCCGGTTCAATTTCTGAACTGATTTCTCGCATGGAAATGAGGTTGCGTGCTCCTGTGACCAGAGGTTATTTTTTTCTCCTCGGCGCTTTGCGCCTCGTTAACGCGGCTTCGGCGCGAAATATCGATCAGAAAAGAAATATCCTCTGGAACCCAGGGTAATGGCCCATGTCCGTATGTGGGTGAAATATGTAACATCGCATTTCTCTATCACCCAATTATCATTTGCATTTTAACCCTGGTATATTTAAAACATTTGCGGCCCTATGTGCCAAGTGGCATGAAGGGGACAGTTAGATATATTTACAAATGGTATTGTACATCAGTAGCTTAAAATACCTAGGGGTGGTTTGCCAACGAGTATTTCAAACCCTTGTCACTGTAGTCACAGCTCTTGCTATTGCTGTCTCATATTTGCGATGCCATATATATATTTATCCCAAACATCTTCAAAACAACGGCTCCGATTTTCCCCCTCCCTCAAGAAATCTCATTATCAATAATTCCCCACCTCCTTTCCCCAACGAGTTTTATCATAGCTGCATTATAAATAAGATCAATATCATTTACTCCGATTGTAATTTGTTTTCAGTTTGCTGTTTCAATGTCTGATAATATATTATTTTAGAGTGCTATAATTTTCGTTCGAGGTCTGTACAACTCGGTTTTTTGTGTGTGTTTGTTGAATGATATATTATGTTACTGATATTTAAATAGGCCATTTCCGAGTTGCGTTATGTCTCTGTCTCAAAATGACTCCTCGTGCCAAGCCAACTCAAAAATGGCCTATTTCATTTCATCTCTCAACGCGTGCCATTCTCCTTCAAATAAAAGATGCAAAAATTTCTGCAATATTAAAATACTTTCAAAAATCGACGTTTTTGTAGACCTTTTTCTATGGTGACCATATTGGAAGATTGAAAATCTGTTCCTTAAAAATTGAGCCCCGTTGAAAGAAACTTCGCATACAGCTGCTGTGAAATTCCTTCTTTTGACAAATACGAGCGCGCGATGCATCCTGGTAGTCTTGTGATGTTTGCGGAACGACTGCTAGGTATTTCGGGTAGGGCCTGTGACCACAATTCATTTCGCTTTTCGCGTTGTTTCCCATGATTCCACTGGAGCACAGTAGCACGACCGGTGACCGACCATGGCTGTTCTCTAAAAGGAAGTCATTGCCCTTTCTTCATTCAAGTCCTCTTCGTTTGGCTATAGACTTCTTGATGTTTTTTATGACCGAGTATGGATCGACGTTAACATTAACCGTCTGAAAAAAAGTAAATACGCGGCAAAGAAGAATTAAAAGATGTTTAGAAAACAAAACAACGCAAATAAACACGAAATTTGGGCGGCAGACTGGCCAAGGGGTTAGGGCGCCGGACTTGAAATCCGGAGGTCGCGGTCCTAGTTCAACTCCTCAGTGATGCTTGCAAATAGCCAACTGGTCTGCCTCCCGCCAGTTGGGATTTGTAAACCTTTTATGTTTATTTAAAAAATTTCTTTCTAGCTAGGTCTAGCGAAGTGCACCGATCACTATAAACACTCAACATTCAACACATGTTTACTTACTCCAAATAACTGAAGCGAGTCGATGTCCGCTCGCATCCTAGGAAATAATAATAATTAAAACGCAGGTAGATAAGTTTGAGACGGTAACCTTTATTCGTCTAAAGCAGACAACGGGAGAAGGGTTGCAAAGGGTTAGTATTGCTCAGAAAGCTTGCATAACAGGAAGAAAAAGTCAATTAAATGAATTACTTACGCTTCCGCGGGTCCTCGGTACACAAGTCTAATTATTGTAGGAAGATCACTTCCATCAGCTGAAGGGATCTAAGGAACCAGTAATAATCACTCATTGAAATGGATTTGATTACCTTGGCTCAGCTTTCAAAACCGTATAATCCACTTGTCTGTTGCTTGTCTGTCTGCCTGTCTGTCAGTCTGTCCAACTGTCTGTTTGTCCGTTTATTTAAGGCGGTGGTACACGTGAATTTAAGTGAAATTTTGGTAAGTTTAAAGAGAGGTTGAAAGGGAAAAAAAGGGTTATGGAACACCACCAGACAGTTGCCCGACCGCACAATGGCACCCCAGGTTGTTGGGCAACTGTTTGGAGTGTGTCTACCAATTTTTCAATTTCAAACTCTATTTTAAAACAACAACAAATCTTCAAAATTTCCTATTTCCATCAATTTTACTAATCCTTTGAGAAAAACTATTTCTCTCCAAATATACCTAAAAATCACCAAAAAATTTCCAAAACAACCCAAAACATAGATAAGTGAGATGAGCAGAGAGATTCTTGATTGCTTGAAACGTAAACAAGATATTTGCATAAAAAACATAATACCCAGCCAAAATACGGCTTTCATGTGTACCCCCGCCTTAACCGACTGACAGTCTATCTGACTGTCTATACGACTGTCTATCTAACTGTCTATCTGACTATCTATATGACTGTCTGTCCGACGAAAGTCGAATCTTCGAGATGTCAGCTTTTCCAAAATTGGCTGCCACAGAAATTGTACCTTTATCTTCTCAAAATTGATAATCAACAATTCGTTTCACTTGCCCACTGACACAGCACAAAATTACTGTCTTCCCTCTGCCTCTGTCTGTCTGTCTGTCTGTCTGTCTGTCTATCTATCTGTCTGACTGTTTGTCTATCTATCTGTCTGTCAGTCTGACTGTCTGTCTGTCTTTCTCTTCTTCTGATTGTCAGTTATTCTCGCTTTTTTTCTGTGTTTTCCCGCTACTTACCAATTTTGGAAACACCATCCCTGCACTTATTGCATACAGTTCCATGTCATCTCTTAACGCTGGAAACAGAATCGTAAACAACATAACAGGCCTTTCACGCTAAACATGACCATACCTTATTTCTCAAATAAAAACTTAAGTACCGTTTTTGAAATTAAATACGAGTCACAATCTTTTGGCTGGGAGTATAACAGAAATATCAACCCTCGGCATGATCGGAGGTGGATATCTCGTTTATGCACTAAGATAAAGACACATTCCGTTCTTAGGTGTGATATTCCGTTGGTGGAAAATCGTTCGGTTGATTTTACGAAATAAAACTTTAACGAAGAATAGAAATGGTTGAATTTTAAGTTCGTGTCAAGTACAAGTACTCGAGATGGAAAGCACACCTGGAAAATCTTTGTACTAACTCTTTGGATTAACTCGAACCTAATCAGTTTACAAAACAACAAGCTGGTTCCAAAGCAACTGCGACTATCGGTTCTTTATTATTCAACAAATTGTAACACTATCCAAATATGGTCATGATACTCTCGATATCTGTCATCCGTAGGTAACAGATATCCGGCGGTATACGAAGCTTCGTACGTGGGAAGAAAAAGTGAAGTGAGAAAATGTCGACAGAGAGATTTAAAAATGTTAGGCTGTTTTGTTATCAATTTGTTGAATAATAAAACATTATTATCCTGCTCAATCTCGCGGAATATCGTCTGATTTTAGCCGACTCGGCCTACGGCCTCGTCGACTAAGTTTCAGACGATATTCCGCGCGATTTCGCAGGATAATTGTTAATTATAGTAATACATGTCATTCAGTGTCAATTGGTCATATTCGTATTCTCGCTATAGGACTGGCACTAGCTTGCAAGTGAGGCTAATGCGTGGTGGAGTCTTTTCAAATGCAAATGACATTAATCTTTTTTTAATGATATTCTCCGCATGAGCCTCCATTGCAAGCTAGTTCCAGTCCACTACCGAGATTACGAGTATGGTCTATTTGAAAAACTGCACATCAGTCGTCACAGATTTAAAACCCGCTGTACATAAGAATTGTGGACTCACTGCTTATTTAAGGCGGGGTTTAGCATGAAGGCCGTATTTTGGCTGGGTATTGTGGTTTTAACGCAAATATCTAGTTCACGTTTCAAGCAGTCAAAAATCTCTCTACTCATCCCACATATCTACGTTTTGGGCTGTTTTGTAAATTTTTTGGGTATATTTGGGGATAAATAGTTTTTCTCAAAGGATTAGTAAAATTTTTGGAAATAGGAAATTTTGAAGATTTGATGTTGTTTTAAAATGAGAATTTGAAGATAAAAATTGGTAGACGTAAACCAGTAAAACAGTTGCCGTCCAACCTGGGGTGCTTTTTCGGAGGCGTTCAAGTGTCTGGTGGTGTTCCAAAGCTTTTCTTTCCTTTTAATCCCTCTCTAAAGTTCCTAAAATTTCACTTAAATTTATATTAACACCCCCCTCCCCCCGTCCTTCAATCGAAAAAGCGGTTATGTTACAGAGTTGAAGTGAAAGTAGCTTACCTGCTACACAGTAGAACAGAAGTTGGAACAGATCTTTAGATGGCTCTTTGCTAAATAGCATTATCTCGTGGGACGCGCTTGGAGTCTAGAAAATGCAGAACATCGGAAGTCTGTTTAATTGCTACGTCACTATTTGGGCACCTTAAAAAGTGTACCCGTTATGTTTCATCTGTTTTCAAGCCTTAATTTTTTCCAGGCTTACTTTCACAACTGCTCAAGTTGTGTATAACTGCGATGATCAATCGCGTCTATGGAGCGCCGAGTGTATAAAAATTATTTGGTGCATTTTTCACTATTATTTCTATATTTACTAAATGGGGGACAAAGTTGGTCTGCTTGTAATTTATAAATCTCCAAGTTAGCGACTTTTTAGATTTATAATCGCAAACAACTTGTCAACATGTCTTTGCGCTTTATAAACTGCAGACAAATAGTCTGTGATTTATGAATTGCAAACAAATAGCTTTCACGTTACTTACGATTTATATAAATCGCATCTAGTATATAAGTCATAAATGTACAATTTATAAATCGCAAATGTGTGATATATAAATCGCGAATTCTTTAATCTTTCATAAATTTCTCCCATTTGTGTTTGCGGGCTCTGCCTTGCTCAGCGGTATTTCAAACCAAAATGTAGTTTTGGCAGGAAGCTCGCGGGCTACTATTTTCAGCCGGGGTATTTACGCAGCACACAAAGTTATTTCTCCGAATCTAAGCAAATAAACAAATAAACTTGACTTAATCAATTCCAAACAGTCCAAGAAACCAAAACCACTTATTCAGGGAGAAAAAGAACTGACCTTCTAGTTTTATTCCGCATCTTGATTAACAATCATGAGATATCAACCACGTAAACTGTAAATACGGCTTCAACTCATCAACATAGTCGAATACGAATGAACCCGAATTAGAAATCTACAAAACTGGTTGAGACACTCCTACCCAAGAGGTAGGCTCGATTTCCGCCGCCGCCTCTCGTGTCCGGTCTACGTTCCTCCCTGAAAAGAGAGATCGGGGAGGAGCGCGGGCTCGTTTCCCGAACAGCGGCTGGAAATCGAGCCTAACCAAGAGGCTACCTTGACAAAACCCCACTTTTAATAATATTAACCAAGAGACCACGGATCCTTCATCTTTAGCCATTTCAGTGTTGCCTCAAAAGGTTTCATTGAACGTTCCGTCAAAGATCAACAACGTATGGGAGGGAATGGTGGGGGGGGGGGGGTTCAGACAAACTAAACGTCACACAAATTTGAATGCTTCGCAAGTAAATTGTGTCTCAACTCTATTTGCATGAGATTGCAAGTTAGTCAGATTTTTAAAAAAAGTATATGACTACATTTGCGCCAAGGATCGAGAAAGATGAGACAGCATAAGTTACTCACTCTATGCGCATGTCCAGAAACCATTAGTGTATTCCAAAAAAACGCGCGGGCTCCTCGAGGATATTGTCACTCCGAGGAAAATGTAGAAGAAAGATTGCACTACACCGTACATTAAAAGTGTTTATATCTAAAAGGTTAGATTTTGGAACTCGAAAACTTCGAGCAACTTTGATCTCAGATTTAGTGTTAATCGCCTTGCGAACTACCGAACAACAGATTACTGGCGAAAAACGAAGCCAAAAATGTTCAAGTCAATCTGATTCGTTGAGAAGAAAAACAGATGCTGATCGAGACTCGTGATTAACTGTTTGTGTGACATGTTATCGTCCAGCTGCAGGTAGCAAGATCTTATTTGCTTGTGCTGGATTGTTCGTGCTGCGCTCTACTTTCTTTGGTTACATGCAATCTTACCAAGAAAGGCGCCGAGAAACGTGTCGATCGTCGAATTCGCCATTTAACATGCAGTAGGTAGGTATTCTTCACTTATCCACGGTATCAATTCACACAACATGCTCCGTCTTCCATCGAGCCGTGCTTACTTAACTAATTAAATTATCTTTAATGAAGGTAACTGAGCTTTCTCTTCAATATCAGTCGCATATTAGCTTAGAAACGTCCTCTTATTGAAGACGTTGGCTCGTTTGATGCATAATAAAAGAGGAGCCTACACATCGGTGAGGTACCGAAAGTTACGTTGGAGATACATTTGTATAGTTGTGGTAAGATACTAGCGGATACTGGGCTTGTTATTCAACAGTTTTCACACTGACGAATAGTCTCCTCCGCAGCGGTTTTTTGGGATCCCAAAAAAACGGTTGCGTAGGAGACTAACTGACGAAGTGCTATGCCCGAAAAGTTTGTAATTTCACAAGATGACATTCTGACATTTTTCTACCTTATCAGTTTTCAGACTATATTTTCTTTTGAATTTTTATATCCATTTAAGGGTCACGCATCATCAGGGGAGAACAAATTATTTCGTTTTGTTCATCTTAAGCACTTCGCTGTACAGATACTGGGCAATTAAGGAGCTCTGCACAATATAAAATTGAATGACGGCTACGGGGGCAAAACGTAAACCCTTTTGCATCATATTAGGGAATAAATGAACTGTATTAGGAGCAAACTACGTGGGCGCATACTGGTCAACATTCTGCAATGCAAAGAAAACCTCAGATACTATTTGCCCTATTGACCTTCATCCATAAATAAACCGTACTGAGCAGAGACTTCAACACGTCGAATTTTGTGTTGAAAATTATTTTATGCAGTACTGTTGATTGATTGACAGTAACTTGAAAAATAATCATTTCAACTGAATTTCGCCTTTTGAGCCTATTTCTGTAGTGACTTGTTTCTTCCTACACAAGTAGACTCAATATATGTATTTAGTATTTGTGGAACAACACTTGTTATTTTAAGTAGCTAATTTGCCGAAACAAATCCGTTCAAAACGCAAATAAATTTGTTTTTGTTTTACAAATTTGTTTCGATCTATTTATCCAGATGTGTTGCTTTTGAGACGTGATGTTGCATTCAGTTCTTATCGCCGGAACTTACTACACCGTAGATATCATCGAGTAACTGTCACTTTTAAAGGTGACCTTACTTATTATATCAACTGCGGTTGGCGAGCCCTCAGCCGCTATGTCCGTTCCGGAAATGGTCACAACTGCACGGGTTTACGCACGTTTCTTTTGGTTCGATATATAGTCATATATCTGTAAGGAATTTCTCAGTTACATCAGTTCTAATGTAGAACGTCTACTCGGCATTGGGTCATAGTTTTTCTGTACACTGTTATTCATCTATCCTATCAAGTCAAGCTCAGAGCGAGTGAAAACCAAAGTGAGTAATCTATTCTTTGTATTTTTGGCTAAGTTCTTAGTTTTTCTGCCGTTATCAAAAATAGTATCTCGTTACCGAGTCTGAGTTTTATTCACAGAACGTTGTTATATGACCGCTCTAGGTTAGGTTCATATCTTTACTACAGGGTTTATTATTCATAAGGACCCATAATGACTCATAAAATACTGTAAGGTTAGTTATAGCGTTGATTAGATTACGCTTCCATCTTACGGACGCGGAAGTTATGTCGAATGCTCGCGATAATTTCTTCATATATGTTATTTCGTCTTGTATACCTCGATGTATTACTTACGTTAGCTCTTATTTGAGTTCGAACCGACAAACGGTTTACGGCATAAGTTTACAGTATGTGATTAGTTTCCTCTTTGACACGTAATTCCCCTCAAGTGAACTAATTGATCTTTGTCAATTAAATTCCGTTTAATTGAAATCGTAGTCAGAAGTTCCTGTCGAGTTCATTTTTCACTACGCACCGCTCCACCCGTGTGATTTACCTCGATTTTGGTCAGCTATCCTGTCCTTGTAAATTACAATTAGTAGAAAAAAAGTTCTCCAAAGGCGAATGTTTTACAGCAAAATAAGAGGCAGACCTGCCTTGACACAGACAGTCTTTAAGTTGTAAGTGACTGGGAAACATACTGTAAGTTGGAATGACTGGCTATCGGAGCAAAGGCACAAGTGGCACTGGAAAATACGGGAATAAACTGAGGACATGAGATTATCTACTTACCAAGTATGCAATAACGGTAGCATTGCCATGCTGGACTGCAAGACCCAAAGCACTGTAGATCTAGAAACCCAACAAGAATACAAAATGTTGAGATTAAGATTCGCATTTTTCCAGCTTTCTCGGAGGATTGATTACCACTGGGGTCTTGCTTACAAGCCTGGTGAAGACATACGCGTAAAATTATCTGTAGTTTCTGTACCATGTTGGAAGAGGCGGTGACTGGGTTAGAGAGCTGGAAACCAGATCAGGCTCCAGGATCTAGCCCTGCCTGGTGTTATTTTGTCAGTGTGTTCTTGAGCAAGCCACTTTTATTACTCTTACAGTGCCTTTCTCCGAGCAGGTGTATAAAAAAGTTATTTGGCAGAGTAATGTGATGGGAGGGGCATCGCGCAGAATGCCTATTGTTCTTGGGACATTTACTTCCAGTTTAAAAGCGTTGTAGATCTGTCATACTCGCGCGTGATCATGCATAGACGCTTAGAAAGAGCGTCGATCATTGGTTGCCAAGAACGCACAACGACTCTCATTAACTTGATGAAGGCGACAAACTAAACAATGAATGCAGAGCGCTATTGTCTCTTCTTTTGTTTCGAAAAACTAAAGATATGCACATATTTCGTGCGGAACATTTTATGACACGGTTTTCTATTTTGCTTTATAACATGGGCACTTTTTAGACTCGTGCTGTTTGAACAAAAGTGAGAACTCACAAAGAATTATGAACTGTAATTGATTATCTCAGTGCGAGCTAAATGATAAAGAATTGGTTCATGCTTAGCGTGCGTATATCAAGTTATGAAAAAACATTATGAACTGTCAAATTATCTCAGTGCGAGCTAAATGATAAAGAATTGGTTCCTGCTTAGCGTGCGTATATCAAGTTATGAAAAAACATTATGAACTGCCAAATTATCTCAGCGCGAGCTAAATGATAAAGAATTGGTTCATGCTTAGCGTGCGTATATCGAGTTATGAAAAAAATTGTGAACTGTCAAATTATCTCAGCGCGAGCTAAATGATAAAGAATCGGTTCATGCTTAGCTTGCGTATCGATCGAGTTATGGATGCACGCGGGAAGTTTGGAGAGCATGACAGAGGCGTAACTAGGGTTTTGATAGTTCAGAATGATTTTCACGTTGCCGAAACTTTAGGAAAAGGAACTCGAAGCGTAACGCAAGGTAATTTTGCAGTTAACGTCATTTTATTGGCACGGCCGTGCGTACATCAGCGCGCGCGCTTTGTTTTTAGTGTTCATTGAAAATAAACACATCATTCTATTTGTGAGTGTTTTGCGCTGGGAAGCTGCAGAGGTTGCATAACGAGCTTAACAGCAGAAAAATATGCCATTTGGAAAGATTGCGCTTAGAACTTTTTAACTCATCGCTTACCGCTAAGTGTGAGTGGTTTTGTTAATATGGTAATCGTAGACCTTAACAACCATTGTTATGCAGACGATTGGTGAAAACAAAGGCTGGCCGAAGCAAGAAGCGCCATTTTCGAACGAAATTGAAGTGGTTATTTTGAAACTTAAAAGGATAATGGTTCTCGTCCACCAATTTTCGAAGCTAAAACGGCTTTTAAGAGACGAAACTGTGATCTTTTATTTGCCGTTGGTCACTTTTTGGAAGCGCAAACCAGGTTCGAGGAAATTTCTTTCGAAATCGGCTTCCATACAAAAAATGGCTCATATTTGTTGATTTTCAAGTCCAAATGGATAGACCTTCCACTGGATAGAATTTCTTCGTTTTTGTCTATTATTGTAGATACATCCTTCCTCTTCAAAAAGCCGTAGGTCAAAGTGTTGGTTAGCTGTTGTGCGATGTCACACGAGCAAATTTTCTATGCCCACTCGGCCGATTTTAGCCCTTTCTTCTCTTATTCTGGGGTTTTCAAAGCGCGCTCGCTTTCAAATTTGCCGCTTCGGTGATCATGAATAATTAATGATGTCCACTCATTCTGCCCGATGGGACAATCTTGCGATAGACTAGCATTCCGTCCAAGAGGAAGTGGAAATACTTCTAGTCGCCTGTTGCCATGGAAACTGCCGGAGATAAGCACTGGTCTGTTGGGCCAAGGGGCTTGAACCAAAACTTAACCCAGTAGCATGTAGCACCCTGAATGAGAAGCTGGAACTTCGAAGGTTCCCAAATCCCAAAGACCAGTTTACCCGTACATATTTACACCCTGGGAGGCGAAGGCACTATGAGAGCTAACTGTCTTATCCAAGAACACAACACAATGTGTCCAGTGCTCGAATCCGTTCATCCAGCAATACCCATTTATACTTCTAGGTAGAGATTGGCATCTCTTCCGAAAATAGTACTCAGTGACAGTTTCCAGAGATTGTATACCGATTACCCAAGTACTAGATTTTGGCTTTGTTTTGTTAATTACAAGACAAACATGGACGAATTCTTAGGCTTTCAAGTGACACAATCTACTCACTTTGTTCAGAGCTGAAAAATAATTCTCGCCATTATGATTTGCAGCGTATTCGTTAGCGGCTGCTTGAAAATGAGCCCATCTGGCTGGAGAAATAAAAAATAAAACGCAACGCACACATTAGAAAACTAAAATAGCATTCACGAACTATATTATGCTAAAACTAGTGAACAATTTTCTCTGGTTATTTACCCAAAGATTCCGAAAATTCCGGCAAGGATGTCATTGGTAAGACTCAACCGACCGGAAAAATTGCGAAATAAACGGAACGTATTGAAAGGTAGTATAAAATTTCCAACCCAAATTTCCGAGTGTAAAATGTGCTTACAATTTGCAAGTATATTGGAATTATGATCAGGTTGAACTCGTCCTAGTTTCTCTCGGTAAATTGGGGTTTTGAGTAAATGGTAAATAACCAATCCGAACGGAACTTGCCATTAGGCATTTTTGCTTTTCATTTGCACAAACCGCTAATGAACCTGTTTCTCGGTGTAAATGGTAAACAGTCTAGGGCTGTGTCTGTTTGATGTTCGACCTAACGGAGTTACGAAACAGTTTGCGCATCCTAAAATTTTCAAGTTCCGCGTTGTTTGTAATCCTTTTCAATCTTCTCCATCCTCGACCATCATTGTTCCTTTATGGTTTATTATTATCTCTTGGGTGCTTTTCTATCTTGGTAAACAACTATTTTCAGGTTCCCTTCAATTTAAAGGTAATTTTGCACCAGGCCAAAATCACTCAAAATGCCCTGACGGAGCTTTTTCAATGCTCTGCAAGCGTATCCCGTCATGCCTACTCACCGTAGTAATGGTCTGCCAGAGACACATGAAAGTGAGGGTGAACTTGGCTGGCGCTGGCTCGCGGCAGAGTATCCCAGTAGATGTGAGGAACGGTATATTGTTGGTTATACAAATGAGCTCGGTAAAACCTGAAAAAAAAAACCAGCGCCAATAAGATTCCTGGATGCCAGAAGGATTGGCTCGTTTTGGCAGCAAAGGAATATTATTACTACAGGTGCAGGAAACATTAGAAGCGTATGCCAATTAACACAATTTGTAATTTCCAAAAGTTGTCCAGAAGGGGTAGTTATTGTTAAAAACCTGCACAACACGAGATTTATTACCCAATCACAGAGCTCAACAGACGAAACACTGAATCAAACTCATGTTTACTTTCGACAATGAATCGAAAACTGAGTTGAGTAAAACTCTACTATGGTTTTAGACCAGTTTAATGAATTACGATTGAATTTTCTTACCACTTCTGGGCAGTCTCCATACCATCCAACAACTGAAAGACAAGGAAAAGGGGAAAAAATGATTAAATCCTTACCGCTCTTCCCCGAGACTGTGTGACTAACTCAGACCTGCTTCCAACGCGTCACTTTATAACTCAATTGGTAGAGCGTCAATCTGATAGCACAGATATCGCGCATTTATATTCCCATAGAAGCCATGCCTTTGTAGTCGTTTTTGCTGATTGCTTAGGCAGAGTTTTAAAGAGGGCTCACTTGGCATAAGGGCTTTACTATCGATTGGTTGCGTGACCATGTTAATCGTAGCGTATGGTACAATACGACCACATAAAGGAGGCCCGAATATCAAAACCAAAATGACACGGTAAAAGTACGATTTTATAAAAGAAACCCTTGAGCGTTTTAAAAGATCTACCAGCTGAGCTATGAATCACAAGTTTGGAGCAAGGTGAATCTTCGAATTACGACTCGTCCTAGATCTTCGCACATTTTTCTCATGAGAAACGACTGGGTACAACTCACAGCTGCGCAGCGCGCACTCGTAACACAAAGGTGATGGCAAAGGGAAAGTAGCCGAAGAACAAGCGAACAGAGCAACGGTTCTACATGTGCCTTACATTCTTACAATCTTAGCGGTCCCTTCAAAAATAGCAACCCTTAAGTTGAGTGATTAAATTGTGAGCTATTAAACGTACGAAATGAACCACACGACGAATTTTTCAAGTTTCATTCGGCATTGAACACAGCTTGTGCATACTCGGTTAGAATAAAGTAAAGTTCTGACAACAACTAGAACTAAATAATTGAAAACTGCGTTTTTAAAACCTCTCAAACTTACATCCTCAAGGACTCCGTCCTGGTCGCATAGCGATATTAGCAGAGTCAACATTGCAAGGTACCCGTATATATTTTATTTAGAATTTTTTTCAATTTGGTAAAAATTTTACGCAATATTTGCCATTTAACATGATATGATTAATCATCAACTCGATCTTCTAACATTGCAAGAGCTTCGTGTCAAAAGCCTCGTTTCCGTTTCAGCTTTTCTTCAAACAAAATTTTAAATAAATCGTCCAAGAGAAAACCGCTTTGACGCAAGCCGCCAAAAAGGTACACAGTAGAAGACTTCATCTTTAGTGTTTATATATAAAAAATTACTTCAACTTGTCTTAGCCGTCAGCATTAAGAAAGTGGAAACAAGTCGCGCATTTACAAACGGAAACAAAATTAAAAAACCTTTCTCGCTTCCACCAAGATATAAAAGTATTGCAATTTAATTCCCATCGAAAAACACTACCAATTAGTATTTTGACAGAATAGATTCGGCTGATTACACAACAATGTTCCAGAAATTGAATTCCGCAAAGTAAACCGCCGTGCTAATAAAAGGCTCGGATAAAAACACAATGTTGCCTTTGTAGTGCATTTTTTCAAAACCCTCTAAGTTGCCAAGGAGATGCTTTTTGGTGTCAGAAAAACACAGAATGGCCTCCCAATTTTGGAAACATGACTTAACACTTGCTTCGCTGTATGCGTGCCGGATTTACACAAAAGTGAACTGTAAAACGCTTGATTTCAAACAATTCTCACTTGTTAATTGAAGCTGATGCTACGCCCACTGTCAAATCACCCGTGGAGAAATCGTGCCAAAACTTAATAGCGTTTTCTTCTTTGGCTGACTAGGAAAATAGGCTATATGATAAATCTCTCGCCACTTTTAACTTGAATTTACCGATTTACTAGTACCACTACTACTGTTAAAAGCTATTTCTTTATTACTTACGTGGAGAAATTTGAGAAAAATTTGTAAAGACATTGCGTTCAATCTTAATTTTGCGTCCATAACATTGAAGTTGTTAATCGCTCAACAAAAAAAAAACAATGTTCGCGGAAAAAACATATCGACGAAAATAAACCTAGAACGACGTTTTTTTTTATATTTGAAGGATTTCTTTTTTCCTTTTGCTTCTTTTAATTAATTGACAACAAGGAACGGAATGGAGATTAGTTCCGAGTCAAAATGGAAATTTCTTTACAGCAAAACTTAATGAAAATCCTCGATTATTCATAACACATGGAGGAAGAGCCGTTTTATGAATGGCGTACGCTAGGGGTGCCATAAAAATAGAACAAGCAACAGGAAACTTAAGGCAAAAAGCTGGGTTGTTTTTCTGTAGAGCCCAGAGGAAAGACTGAATGAATGACAATCAAAAGCTTTTAAAAGTGAAATACACTTCTGGCTCAATTCAACTACCTTTGTTGAATTAAAAATAGAAAATCACCTTTGCACACCGCAAGTCAAATAGCTAAACCATGGCATTGTATGCCATGTAAATTCTGCTAACAGGTGCTTGGAGAGGCGTAAGACTTAACACGAACAATGACAATTAAAAAAAGCTCAACTGCGAAAGGTGAAGAGAAGGCAACTACACAACGCTCGCTATCTTTCTTGCCTGCTTACACCCTCGCTTGTCCAAAGATTGAATGACGAATAAGTCGTGACGGGAACTAACATTGAGCAAATAGACAAAAAAACACAAGCGCTGGTAAGGTTAGTTGTAGTATCTAGGAAACAAGATTACTGACAAATATTTTTACCAGATAGTGATCGAGTTTCGTAGCGCATTTAAATAACTCCATTGGCTCGAGTTCTGGATAAGGACAATGTACATTGTTCATTCACTTCTGTTCTCTTTCCAGATCAATACAGATTGAGGGCCTTGTACAAAATGGAAACATCGCCGCCTTTGTTAATAAGATACTGATGCGCGCTGGTGAGAAAAATCGACGGTATCAAGCTCACATCAGAAGAAATAACACCGCAAGGTGGAATACGAAGAAATCTAACACGACTTAAGACTGAAGCAACCCAACAGTGTCACACCTTAAAAGCTGACATCCCGAGTTGAGAGAAGTCAAGGCGTCCTTATCAAGACCACAAAAACAGCGTGGAGTTGTTGTATGTTGAACCAAAGATGAATTCAACAGTAAACGCAACTGATATTGAACCGCCAAGTCTCGGCACCGTATTCTTGGTCTCGGGGTCATTTTTAGCCGTGATTTGTCCGTTAACAGTCCTCGCCAACGTTTTCCTCCTAGTAGCTATCTACAAAGACTCGTTTAATACATTCCGCACGCCGACAGCTTGTTTTCTTGTCGGTTTAGCCATCACTGATTTGATCACAGGGCTAGTTCCAGAACCGATGGTCACAAGCTGTTATTTCATCCATTACAACAATCACCCAGCCATGATAACACGCTGCCCAAAGATCTTTCAAATCGCTGGCATTGTCGCTGCCATTACCACCAACTCGTCTTTCCTTATTGTAATGGCTTTCACCTTTGCCCAGTACGTTGCAATTGCCTTCCCACTCAGGTACAAGCGTTTGATAAGCGTTCGAAAGACATTAATATGCGTGGCCATCATTTGGACGTACGCAACCTTATTCGAATTGTCACAAGCCATGGGCGTCCCTAGAGAGGTGATAGAAAAAATCGACCTTCATCTCCACTCGACATTTTCACTGCTATTTACCATTATAACTTATGTGCTTCTTCAGCTGGCTTTCCATAAGCAGATGGCGGAGCGCTCTGTAACCTTGCACCTCACCGATACTGCAAGCATGTCCACAGGCGCGATGCATGAAAGCTCGACGCGAAAACAGAAACGCAAACCAGACGTGGAGAGGAATTTTGTAAGGCTTAACCTTCTCCTTATTGTCATATTACTGGTTTGTTCGCAGCCGTCAGCGATCCTGTGGTATATATATTTGTACGCTGGGGAAAGCATACGAGAAAGCCAAACGCTTTTTGTGGTGCGTGTTATTGCTGACAACACATTATATCTGAAGTTTTTACTCGATCCGTTTGTCTTCGCTTGGCGACTCCCCAAGTATCGCAGAGCTTTGAAAAACGCTCTGTGTCGAACCAATTAAGATGACCGCGATGAAAAAGCAAGTACAGAATTCGAAAAACGCACCCCGTATGAGTCTTGTTAGCGATCTGTCCGTTTTTAAGGAAAAAAAATGTGGCTTCTTTTACAGTTTTCTTTGGTTTTAGGCTGTGGGGTTTTATCTAGTAATGTGATTGATTTAGTAGTTGTTTTAAGATTCATTATCCAGGCTTTATTCGAATTTCGCCGCTACTGAATAGTCCAATTAAAATAATTAAAACTCACCAGGTTAGTGTGAAAAAAGACATAATCAAACATTCTAAAACCACGTTTTAGAGTTGATTAAAAATTAATCAATTACGCGCGCGCTCTCTCTCTCAGTTAATTGAATTTCAATTCAACATGCATCAAAACGCTAAAAACCAATTGTCAAAAGGTTTTAAAAGCAAAATCGACCACCAATTCTTTCTTCTAGCTACCTCAAACTTGATGAATTTAGCCTACATAGTATGGCTTATACTCTTTTTAGTATCAAAGGAGAATACATTTTATTTGAACATCGAGGCTGAAATTTGTGAAATTCTAAGAATATTTCAAAAATAAACCGAGGCTGAGATTTTGAAAAGAATATAATTTTTTGTGTTGAAAATTTGTAAGTACAATTGTATGTTTTCCGCACTGAACCATATAAAATTCTGCCTTTCTCTCGACAGTAAAACTAGCCAAAAAACAACTAAAACAGCACTAGCCGTGATAACATTTCTGCAAGAAGTCGTGTGTATCATATAAGGCTTGCAGTCTGGCTCCAAAATCACTTTAACGGCACCAAAGTCGAACCGAAATGTCATACGCTAAGAATATTCTCAAGAATATTGCTATAAAGCTCAAAATCACGTATAGAATTAAGTATTTTGGTATGTGATCACCGATTTTTTTACCATTCGGTAGTTACCGCGTCAGTCTTGTGATTCTAGGACCCGACTCAGTGCCCACACAGTGAGTCTTTGGACTTCAAGTTGTTTATCTTAGTTTATCAAGAGTACTTAAGCTCCAAACAATACCCTGTCGATGGTCATGTTTGGGTTCGTCTACTGGCCTTGGTTGTCCTGAATCTCCCACAAAGATCCTGTTTGGGTTTCTGGTGAACTAAACTTTAGCATCTATTGGTTGTTTCAAGACCTTTGTAGTTCGCGTCTGAAAGTCGCGTGAAGTTGTTTGGGTTAGTGTGTCCTCTTCGAAGGTCAGTTCGTTGAGTGTGGCCCACACATAGCTACCGATATGGTATTAAGTGCGTGTACATTTGTTACAAAGGTAGTACTAAACACAAGTAATAGAATAAGTTGCACAGATAACGTGCAAGTCAGAAGTCTGTGCAAACAAAAGCCCCGTGAACAAATAGAGTCTTGGCACCTCCTCGCATGTGCAAGAAAACTCTAACTAAAATTTTTATCAGCGCAAAATCGGCAGAAAAATAAGAATAATCTGCAGCCTGGGACGAAAAACAATATTCTCATTTTAATGAGAATATGAGTGTATGCTTAAGAATCCAACAGACATATACGTTCAAGCACAACTTTGCTGTTGCAGATGGGCTCGCCCTTTAGGATATACAGGAATTCTCTACAGACAGTAGCTAGCTAATTCAAAGTTGGAACCGACTTGTTAGTTACAAAGAACTTTTCTTTAAATATATTACGAAACAAGGAACGTATATTAAACTTTGAAAGGGAAAACCTTTTTGGACAAAAAATAAACTCTCTGCATGGAACAGTCATATACCAAATTTTGCTTCGTCACAACACGATTTTCACAAAGATTTTCTCAGACCCATTAATAACCCATCAAGTTCAAAAAAAGAAAATCGTGACCGTGTCAGATCTTAATCAGCATTTCTCTGTTTTTTCTTTAGTTTTAGTTTCGATCGAGACGGTACACCAAACACTCAAGAAGGTGTTTGACCAGGCTTCCAAACACCTCGAAGTTCGTCAAAAATACTCCGCTTCGCGTCTTATTTTCAACTCTCTTCTCGATGTTTGGAAATGTGGTCAAACTCAGTTTTTCGTGTTTGATATATTACGAAGACAAAACTATTATTATAAAAATAACTATATCCTTCCTCTTCACCTGATAACGTCGTTTATGTGTGTAATTAAAACGTTTCAAAAGCCATCTTCTCTTGTGTTCTTCAATGTGGAAGTTTCTAATGATTAACAGTGTTTAACCGAAAGGCATCCGAACAATCACAGCAATGGCAATGAACCAGTCGAAACACAAAGCGCGGGAAAACTTGCGTAAACCAATTCCCGATTGGTCTTTGGTTTTCTTTCTGGTTGGTCAATAGAACAGTTTTCAGCTGAGCGTTGTAAAACCAAACCCAAAGTAATCACTCTAGCCAATCACAAAGGACATGGACAATCCAGTGAGCCAATCAAAGCTCGAAGAAAATACATGTAGCTGGTGAAAAGCGCGGGAAACCGTGCCGAGTGCGAGTGAGTCACGATTGGTTTTGGCTTTCGTTTTGATTGGACAAAAAAGAGGCGCGAGGTTTTTAAGCCAATCAAAACCAGTGCAAAATTAACTACTTTCGACAATCCGAAGTGAAAACTGCTCTAGGAAACCGCTTAAAAGTCACATATAATGTCAATCGTAGCTAGTCAAAGAAGACATAATTCCAAACGTAATATCATTATGCACACAAGAATACAGAGTCAGAGAAAAATAAGTAACAATGTTAAACTACACTAATAATAAAATATAGTATAAATTTATCAAATAATGATATGATTGTTTTGACTTCAGAGAATTCTTCACCCCCTTTGCTAACCCAAAAGTGATTTTGAGACCGAGCTGGTCAGGGATAGCCATTCCATGACTGTGAGGGGTGGTCAAATTCAAGCGAGCGAGCGCGAAGCAGGCGAAAAAAATTGTCTTTCCCCAGCCCCACCCCCAAGCGTTTTGCCTCGTTCGCGGTTAACGGACGCAAGACAAAATAGAGGGTCTTTGACTAGGCAGGGATTCGGGCAGGCCCCTCACTTTGATAAAATTATGCCAATTACATTTCATGTAATTATGACAAATTGTATACAAAAAAATGTTACAAATTTCTATATAAATTAGGATACATAAACGTGTAAGATGAACCCTTTGTTAATGAATTACACGATGAATATAAATTATAACTTCTAATAATAATACACTTTAGGTTCCAGAAACTAATAAACCCGTGGCCCTCAATCTAATATTATGACAAAAATAAGATTCGAAAAATGCAAAATAAATAAGCGTTTTACATAGCACGCTTCCGCCCAGAGCTAAATAAACAAGTGCAATCACCGGACCTCACCTTGTTCCCCATGGGAACAGGTATTACGTAACTAGCAGTATTTGAACACCGAGCGTATGCATATTTTTCACTCTGATGATGATCTATTAGATCGAAAACGTTAAGACCTAATTTTTAAACAGCCTTTTACCTTAAGTTTTATATTTTAAAATAAATAAGCTAAGGGAATTTAAAAATTGTTTAAATTAGACGAGTTGAATTAATTTAAATTAAATTAGACGAGTTCATCATACTTCTCATGAAGTATGCTGAAGTCGGCCGCCCCAAAACCACCTGGCGCCGCACCGTAGAGAAAGAGAGGACAATGGCGGGCTGGAGTCTTGGGAGGAAGTGAGAGCCCTGGCTAAGCACGGGACAAGTGGAAGAAGAGAAGTGCTGCCTTGTACGCAACAGAGCGCGAAGAGCATAGGTGAGGTGAAGGTGATGCTGAAGTTTTACTGCAAAACATGGGTTACTTACCATAACTTCGTTGACCTCAAGCGGATTATGATGCTTCAAAAGGATGAGCCCGTGAAATTTCTCTACCTTGAAGGTGTTGGAAACTGAAAAGTAGAGAAAAGGAAAAAAGCGTTCGAGGCAAGAAGCGAGTAGGTTTAGTTTCACTATAATTGGTTGAAAAAGAGAGCGGTTTTCAATTGAGTGTCGTAAAACCAAAACCAAACTAATCACTCTAGCCAATCACAAGGGACACAGACAATACAGGGAACCAATCAAAACTCGAAGTAATTACTTGAAGCTGACGCAAAGCGCAGGAAAATGAGTGCGCGTGAGAGACGATTGGTTTTGGTTTTACTTCTGATTGGATGAAAAAGTGGCGCGAGGTTTTTTTAAGCCAATCGTGTAGCGTAGTTGATGCAAAACTAATTGCAATTTCAATACCCAATGAAAACCGCTCTGGCGCGTTTGATTTGATTGGTTAAAGAAGGTTTCACAATATGTTTTTAACCAATCACAGAGGTTTCTTAATGAAGAACCTAGACAAACACAAAATTGCTTCTGAATGTCAAGTAAAAAGCGCTCTCCAGATAGTCTTTCGGGTTTCTCGCTAAAACACGAGCCAGAGGCCAAGTGAAACACGTTCATAAGGAGCTGCATTTATTCTCGTCCTTCCAGGATTGATTCACACCGAAAAACGAGTCTCGACAAAACAGAGTCTATGCCTATCAAACAAAGAATTTTTTTTTTCTTTCTAATTTTGAGCTTTTCGCCAAAGCTGGTGCATACATGTACCCACACTAGTGCACTGATCTCAGATATTACTTCCAACGCTTTTTTTTTGGGCTTTCTGTAAAATTATTTTGAACAGCCTAGTTCCTGCGAATCGCCTGTAGTTCGCTGGTAGAACATGCCACCAGTGGTTGGAAGACCTTAACTTGGACGCTTGTTGCTAGAACTAAGAGATTTCTTCAGAGAAACTTGTGTCACTTAAACCGATCCACATGTCAACCGACAATCCAGAATTTGCTAACACATACAATGCACTGTACCTGAAACTGAGTATTTAGATTCCACTCTTTCAAAAGGGTCCTGAGCAGTATTACTGAAAAATAAAAACAAAAAAACTATTTAGCTGTATGATTACAGGTTGAAAATTTCGAGTTCATTGTTAGTGAACCAGTTCGGGTAAATCCCGATAATTCACGAGCAATGAGTGCGTTAACATTTTTATTATTCAAATTGAATACACTGCACAAAGAAATCGTCAAACTTTGAGTCAGCCGAAGCCATGGTGTAATGACAGTGCTGTGTTGAATTTACACCACGGCTATTGCACCACGATAATGTATCACAAATCAGCCAATCAGGAAATCGGAATTCGTACAGTGTATGAAAGTTGAATAATAATATAAATTACAACGTGAATTTTTCTGGTTATTTCGCTTATTATGTAAATGTCCGCTTCATTGAGAAGTTTTTCAAAACTAAAGTATCTTACTCTGGCCAATCACAAAGAACAAACCAAATCCAGTGAACCAGTCAAACCTCAAAGCAAATACATGTACATGTAGCGGACGCAAAGCGCGGGAAAATGCACGAGCGCGTCATGATTAGTTTTGGTTTTATTTCTGATTGGATAAAAAAAGGCGCCAGTTTTTAAGCCAATCCCTTTGTTGAGGCTGCGCTCAACGCCTTTTTTTGCACAGCTGTTTCTCGTAACCGACATCCGGGTATAGATACTTGAAAAACACTGTTCTGTTGTTTTTTCCCACGTGCATGTGGTCTAGTGAATTTTGTATCTTTCGGGACCTTTCTATCTCGCCTTTGTCCGCCTCCGGATCATTCCACCAAACGTCGATATTCGGTAGGCTTTGTTGTCCTATTTTAGCGTTTAGTTTTAATTTAGTTTTGTTAGCTATTTTAGCCGGTTCGTCGGTATGTTAGCAACATTCGAAACCCTGGCAGCTTTGTAATTTTAGCCATTAACTAATTATTTTCAGAATAAAACGGGGACTTCTATGAAGATCTGACCCTCGTCACGTTCTTATCGACTTTGGGGATAGGCTTCACCAGGAACGCCTATTCATGGTTTTATTCGAATAATTGTTTCGCAGCCTCGATAACAATCATCGCGCTGCTCACTGATTATTCATCGAGCTTCGCCACATGCACAAGGTCAAATTTCGCTGGATAACTTTTCGTCCTCACGAGCAACGACCTCCGTTGAAAACACCACAATTGTTCAGCGAATCGCTAAGATACGATACGTTCCACCTTCGCTAATTCACATGTTAGCGGATTAGAAGTCCTTTCCTTGTGAAATGGAAAACAGCGATGTCAACAATCGCGAACCGCGACCCTCCACACTGTTAAATTCCGAAGATGTCCGGCGGGAGAGAGCGTTATCCCTGAAGCGTTCTCGTGCTGGTCACCTCGGCGCTCTTACTAAAGCTCAGAACGAAGTTGAAACACTGTTACGGGACGAAGACTCGTCGAATGTGACCTTAGTAAAGGAAAAGTTCGACTATTACGAAACTCTGTGGAAGAACTTTGTTGTGTCACACAATAAATTTATGGATGTCGCTGAAGCGGAAGAAAAGGCTGAAAATGCTGAACGTTTCGACATTCTAGCTGAGCAAAGGATTAGCCTATGTACAAGTGTTGAAAAATTTATTTGCAATGCAGCGACCAAGCTCAATGAGTGGGTGATGGAAGATTTACAGAAGCTGACTGGTCCAAGGCATCATGGATCCGCGAGGTCACGTAAACACCGATCGTCACGCCATTCAAGCAGCACTTACAGCTCGAAGGCGCAAGCCCGCAGATTAGAGGCCGAAAAGGCTCAACTGGCTCTTGTGTTTGAGGAACAAGAGAGACAACGAAGAATTGAAGAAGAAATGAAGATGTTAGAACTGAAAAGAAAACAACGTGAACTTGCCCGGATGCGAGAAGCCGAGGAAGAGGAACTTAAGGCCATCATTAGGCTGGAATCCCTAAAGACCGAGGCAGACTTCAAGCTGGCTGAAGCAAGAAAGGCAGCTGCCATCACGGACTTAGAGGCCAAACTTACTGAAGAAATGGAAGGGGGATTTTCGGACAACGAGTCATCATCAGTGAAGTCAACATGCTTTGAGTGTGCGCCACCCTTGTCTGGCAGCACTGTTAATCCTCCGTTGATTACTGTCACGCATTCTGCACCCCCAGTGACACCCAACGTGTTGGCCATGCCTGCACACCTCCCTGGTGTCTCATCCACAGCCATGGCAAGTGATCCGAGTCCACCCGTATTGAGTAGCCCTACTTCCTTCATTCAGCCCGATCCGTCTCCATGTGCAGTGCAAGGTTCATGGACGTCAGCTTCCGCCAAAGTATCAGTCACACCATCGAATAAACCTAAGACCGGTGTTTCATCCACAACCGCTGTCAGCAGCCTGAGCTCACCTGTGGTGAACAATCTGACTCCGTCGACGCTGCCCTATCGGTCTGTACCCGTTAAGTCAAGCCCATTTGTGCCAACCTTTACTAAACTACCGGTCACGACTGTGAACACCTCCCAGACTGGTGTTTCATCAGTTACAGTCAGTGGTCTGAACCTACCCGTGGCAAGCAGCCTTTCTCCTTGGGCAACGCCCTTTCAGCCTCCGTTGGGCACCTCAAGCGTGAACGCGACGCCTGTGCCTTCTGCTCATGGAGAGGTTCTTACCATGGTGGCTGCAGCTATGAAAGACATCTCAACCACTCAACAAAAGCTTGCATACAACCAAAGCCTCCCACCTATTCAGTTTCAAAAATTTGGTGGCGTCCCTGCAGAGTTCCCCTTGTTTAAGCAACGCTTTGAGCGCATGGTGATGTCACGGGAAGATATGGATGATAGCAGCAAAATGACTCGTCTCATACAGTTTTTAGATGGGGAGCCCAAACAGGCAGTAATAGGCCTTGAGACATCCAAAAATGGACTCCACCAAGCACTGCAAATCCTTGAACAGAGGTACGGACGGCCGTGTATGATTGTTAACTCTGTCATCAACAGCCTGGTAAAGGGTCCTCCCATATCTGCTGGCGATAAGATCAACCTTCGGAAATTTGCTGATAGTGCCACAAGAGCCCTTGCAACGCTAACATCCATGAACTGTCTGTCGCAAGTCAATCAAGGTAATATTGTTAACATGACAGAACGACTACCAAAGCCACTTCAGGATAAGTTTGCCACACTGGCCTGTGACTTGGAAACAAAGGGCCAACATTTCCCAACTCTGACGGATTTTGTTGGTTTTGTGAACAAGCATGCAAACATCGCTAACCATCCAGTCAGTGGCAAATCCCAGCAGTTCCACCACAATAACAATTCTAAGAACAAAAGGCTGCCACTAAATGAGGGGATGGACATTCCTAAATACACAATGAACATCAACGATGGTGGGAAGCCACCACCTAAGCCGCCGCCGAAGGGAGGCAAGGTCAAAGCAAATAGCTGTCGCTACTGCGGTCAAACACATCCGCTTTACCGATGTGAAACATTTAAGGCGAAGACGCCAAAGGAAAGGATGTCCTTCGTTTCTTCGAAGAAGCTGTGCCCGAACTGCCTCAAGGGTACCGAACACTCAATAGATACCTGTCCCAGCACGTTCAGATGTCGAGTTGAAGGATGTGCCGCCTTCCACCACTCGCTCCTCCATCAAACACAGCCTCGGCAGACACCTGGAAATTCTGCTTCGTTGGACCAAGCTGCAGGAGTCGATACCACAACTTCAACGCCTGTCTGTGCCACTGCAGGGCCAGAGGATTCAGAAACAGTCCTCTTACAGGTTGTTCCGGTGCGAGTAGTTGGCTGTAATGGGTTGACTGTTACCACTTACGCAATGCTGGACTCTGGTTCTGAAGTCACCCTTGTGGACCCTTCATTGGTCAGCACCTTGGGACTCCGTGGCCGACCCGACTGCTTGGTCCTCTCAACTGTAAGCAATAGCAATGAGCTTCAAAAGGGAGAGAGGGTTAATCTTGCAGTTGAATCTATCATTGATGAACAGCCACAGCAGCTTCAGCTTAAGGGAGTGTGGTCCGGGAAAGAGCTTAACATCCCGTTGCGCCACCAGCGTGTAGCCGTAGACAAAGAAAGATGGCCGCACCTTTATGACATTCCCTTTCCAGAAGTTGAACGGCAAAAGATCTCACTCATCATAGGGACAAATGTTCCTGAAGTGTTTGTCCCCCTGGAGGTTCGTCATGGAAGTCCAAATGACCCCATTGCGATCCGTTCGTGCCTTGGCTTTGCTGTCCTCGGTAAAACAGGCGAAAGGGCAACACAACACCGCCACAATGTTCACCACATCCATACATCAGCCAACGATGTTTCCCTTCACCAGCAAGTTGAACTTTTCTGGGAGTCGGAGTCTCTCGGTACTACCAAACCTTACAAGTCCATGTCAGTTGAAGACAGGTATGCCGAACGGATTATTAACAGCACGATTTCAAAGTCAAATGACCATTACTGCATGGGACTCCTTTGGAAACGTGACCCACCTGACCTTCCCTTCAACCGCACAATGGCTGAAATACGTCTCCGTCACCTGAAGCGACGCCTTGAAAAGGATAAAGACTTGTATGAGAAGTACCGTTCCGCTATCGATGGTTACATTGCCAAAGGGCACGCTCATAAGCTCACTAAAGAACAAGCTGAACAAATAAGTAACAAGACCTGGTACCTGCCCCACCATCCTGTTACCAGCCCCAACAAGCCAGGCAAGATCCGTGTGGTGTTCGATGCAGCGGCAAAGTTTCAAGGCACTTCGTTGAACGATCAACTCCTACAAGGTCCAGATTATATCAACAACCTAGCAGGCGTCCTTATGCGGTTCCGCCAAGAAGAAGTTGTTCTCATTGCGGACATAGAACAGATGTTCCACCAAGTTCGGGTACCTGCTGAAGACTGCGACGCCCTTCGGTTCCTGTGGTGGAGTGGAAATCTCAGTGATGAACCCGAGGAGTACCAGATGCAGGTCCACATATTTGGTGCCACATCCTCCCCTTCTTGCTCCAATAAGGCTTTGCGACAAACCGCTGATGATAATGAGGACAAGTATGGCAGCGAGGTTGCAGAAACCGTCCGTCGTAATTTTTATGTCGACGACCTCCTCAAGTCTATTCAGACAACTGACCAGGCAACCATCCTTGCCTTAAACTTGATTGCCATGCTGAAAGAGGGCGGCTTTCATTTGACCAAGTTCTTGAGCAACAGGAGAGAGGTTCTGTCTGCGCTTCCTTCCCAAGAAAGAGCCAATCCAACTCTTAACCTTGAGTTAGACAGGTTACCAATCAATCGCACCTTGGGTCTTCACTGGGATGCCGAGCGAGACATATTCTGCTTCAAGACAGTGTCCACCACCAAACCCGCCACGAAGCGTGGAATTCTTTCCACCGTCAGCTCGCTGTTCGACCCTCTCGGATTTCTGTCACCATTCGTGCTCCCAGTGAAAGTGCTAATTCAAGACCTCTGGAAAGAGAAGGTTGGATGGGATGAAAAAATCCAAGACCATCATTTGAAAGTTTGGCAACGCTGGACACACTCTCTTCCACAGCTTGAAGAGCTCCAGTTACCTCGCTGCTACAGGAACTTAAGTATGCCGAACAATTGCACAGTTCAACTCCACATGTTCAGCGATGCAAGTGAGTATGCCTACTCAACCTCTGCATACTTAAGACTGAGCGATAACCATGGTGACCAAGCACACTGCTGCTTTGTCTTCGGCAAATGCGGCAATGCACCCCTCAGAAGACCAACCATCCCACGCCTCGAGCTCATGGCGAGCCTTATGGCAGTCCGAACCAGCAACCTCATCAGGGCGGAGCTAGATCTTTCCATTGACCGTATTGTTTTCTGGACCGACTCGCTAACAGTGCTCCAGTACATCAACAACAAAACGAGAAGATTCCATCGCTTCGTTGCCACCAGATTAGAGGAAATCCATGAGTACACCACGCCTGATCAGTGGCATCATGTCCCAGGAGTCCTGAATCCAGCGGATGATGGATCTCGAGGCATGCCTATCGAAACTCTTCACCCTGGATGCCGCTGGTGGACTGGACCCGAATTCTTATGGCAAACGGAAGAACACTGGCCTCACCGTGAAGTGGGTGACGTCCTGGTGAATGACAAGGAAGTAATTACTCCGAGAGCCAGTCAGAGTATAACAGCTACAGCTGGTTCCTCCTTGGATGAATTGTTGAGGAAATTTTCCTCGTGGCCCAAGCTAGTCAGGACTGTGGCATGGATCATGCGCTTTCTTCAATTTGTGAGGTCCAAATGCAGTATGCCAGCCATATCCCACCATGGCCGGATCAGATTAACGGAGATGCTCACCGCTTCAAGGGCCATCATAAAAAGAGTCCAACGGCAGCATTTCCAAGAAGAGCTGGAAGCCTTAGAGTCTGGCAAACCCGTGAAGAAAGACAGCAAGTTGAGTGCACTTAGCCCAATCCTCGTCGATGGTGCAATCTGCGTTGGAGGGCGACTACGACATGCACCAGTAGCCTTTCAAGCCATCCACCCATTGGTGATCCCAAGCGAGCATCCCATTGCTACGCTCCTTGTTCGACATCATCATGAGATCTTTGGACATGCAGGTCGAGAACATGTGCTATCTACGCTGCGTCGGAAGTTCTGGATTCTCAACGCCCGTCAATTAACCCGACGCATACACCGCTCCTGCATACCCTGCCGCAAACGACATGAAGGTGTCATGAAACAGCTGATGGGAGACCTACCGAAGCCCAGACTTACACCTCATGAGCCACCCTTTACCTACACTGGGGTGGACTTCTTCGGTCCCTTTCACGTCAAGAGGGGTCGTGGCACTGAGAAAGTTTATGGATGCATCTTCGTCTGTCTCACCTGCAGAGCTATTCACATTGAAGATGTTGGATCTTTGGAGTCAGACGCCTTCATCCAAGCCCTGCGGCGCTTTATCAGCATTCGTGGTGCCGTCAAGGAAGTCTGGAGTGACAATGGTACCAATTTCACCGGTGGTGAAAGGGAAATTAGAGATGCCATCCAAGACCTGGACCACGACATCATCGAGAGATCCCTGCATGAGAAAGATGTCGAATGGCATTGCCAACCATTGACAAAGTGGCATTTTCACCCTCCAACCGCCAGCCATATGTCCGGGGTGTGGGAGCGACTCATCAGAAGTGTCCGCGGTACCATGAAGGCCATCCTGGGTCACCCTCATGCCTTTGTTACCAGGGAGACCCTCAGAACCGTCTTCGCTGAGACAGTTGGAATCCTCAACAGTCGGCCCTTATGCCCAAGCAGCGATGACCCTAATGACTGGGAACCTATTACTCCCA
>OZ026609.1:6005773-6038273 GCA_964020085.1 Micromussa lordhowensis
AGAGATATTACTGTACTCTTGTAGACTGTACAGTTTAGACTTCTTACATTATAGTTTTGCCTCTAATTGGTAGCCATCCAAGAAAGATTTCAAAATGTTTTACTGCCCAACTCCCGTGCCTAAGACATATTAGTGTAAGTCACTCTGTGATTGCAATCACTTTGTTCCCCTTTGTTCCGGTATAGACCAATTTCTCACACCCAGCTGAAAAATTTCAGCTATTACAGCCTCAACTGGGTCAAGTACGGTGGAGGACAGCAAGCTAAACTGACCAATCACAGCATATGTAGTATTTGAGAGATATTAATAATGAAGCTCTAGGATAACAGACTTTCTTTCCGCACTAGAATGTTGGACAAAAGCACCAAGCATAACTGCCTTCTTTAGAGCCCACAACATAGTTTTTTGGAACCTAGAAAAAAGGCAGAAGTGCCAAAAACTCAAAGCTGCTTTTAATTTCTCTGGCAATAACAGAGCATCACAAAAAGCTTTTTTCTTGTCCTACCTGCAATCTGTGCTAAGAGCATTTTTCCAAGCACCTACAAGTTTCCCAAAATTCCCTATTCCTTCACTGTCTGTTATAGTCTCCAAACAGTTCTTTTTAAACCATACCTATTTAAAACACAAATTAAACCGAAATTAACTGATGGCAACAACAATCTCTTAACCATAAAAAAGAAAATTCAGGCTTACATGTAAAAACATTGCATGCATACATACATGTATAAACTACCATCATCATGCAAATATACTGTTCACCTTACGCAGGAGTTTCATTAAGGACTGGGCCCACTGGGCAAATTCATCAGCTGTGAGGTCAATTTTGCCCAGCTGGTTTGACCATCTAGCAGAAAGTTTTTCTTACAAAGAAGTTATGTTCTAATAGTTTTGCCCATCTGTGCAAAGCAGTTGCCCTCCTGGGTAAACCATTCAGGCATGTGAACGCAATGTGAAGGTTAGGCTCAAGTCTAAGGACCTTCTGTAAAATTACCCAGCACCTGCTATGACAACAGCAAAATGCTACGTGCCATGTGCCATGTTGATTTTACCAAAAACATCAATTAAATTGACACTAAATTGCGATGAGAGACTCCTTCAATTATGAAAAGGGATAGTTGATAGGTTCGACTTCAATTGAAAGATTTCTATTGTGGCCTCTCATTAGTTCGCCTATATTGAGTGCTGGTGACTCAATTATAATCAAATTTACAGTTTTTGAGCAGTTAAATACGCCAATGAAAAATATTCTAAGGAAAGCAAGACCAAAGGATCACGATGAGTATGAACTCAATAACTTAATTTAAGTCTATCCACATCAAGATGCTTCCATTAAAGCCACAATTTTTTAATGCTTAGGGTTAGGAAGAGCTGCGAGCAGCAATTTTTATGAATTGGGGATAAAATTGATCTGTTTGATTTAATGATCTTTTTTCCTTTTCTCACATGTTCTTCCAGGTCTATTTTGATTGATTGAACACATAGGGTTTGTCAGCTGAGGATCAAGGCATCAGCTGACATTCAAGGTTATCTGCAGTGCTATTCTGCAATTAGGAATACAGAGTTTTATGAGCAACCTCATGCTGTCTTTGTGTACAGTCAAACCTTTCCACAACCTATGACCACCTTAAGAACAGAGGAAAGTGGCTGCTGGTGGCCTTATAGGGAGGTCAGAGGTTTCAAAATGTTTTGAAGTAGGCTTCTGCAGCCAGAAGAAGAGTAGGCAGCTGTGTAGGGGGTAAGGGCATATGCCCCTTCCCTCAAAAAAATTTTGAAAGCTAGGAAATGCCATTTTCAGCATTCAGAGTCAATGGCATTAATTTATTGATTTTCTTAGGTGGCATTAATTTAATGAAAACTAGTCAAGGAAGCAATGATTTATATTAGCCACTGTCTTACTTTAAAGCTTTTAGGGATAATATCATGCTGGGAGGTAAGGGTGTGATATGACACCTGTTTTATTTTTAGACGTGCAACATTGTTTCTGTTCAAAACATGGTTATTTTAGTGCGGATAAATCAAAATGTACAATATACCTAACAGAAACCAATAAAATGGCCATAATTGTAGATAGGTGGCCATTGTAGAGAGATGGACATCGTAGAAAGGTGACCATTAGTGGTTCGACTGTAGCTCGTTATGCTACTGCACAGAATTTTGACAAGATTTCCAAATAACCACGTAATTAATTATGCATTCAATTTTGGGCGTCTTGTTCCTTTCATGGCTGCTGTTGACGTGTGAATTAATGGCAGAAAACGTTCTGTCACATCAATATACAGAAATCTCCCTCATCCGATCATATGTTGCCAGTGTTAATCGATTGTTGTTGAAATTCGATATCCCAACTGAACTAGATCCAGCAAGTCAAACAAATTGTTCTCTTCGGCTCGACTAAATTCGATTAGCTGGGGTTTTAGGCAGACGACCCCCAGAGAGTTTTTAAAATAAACTTAATGTTGTTTTAAAAGCAAATTTGGTCAATAGCCGCTAAATCTCATGAGTAGACCGGTAAATCTTCCAAAACGTTCGCTTTCATCTTAACACAACAGCACAAAATCATGACAGCACATTATATTACATTATACTTACACTATCGAACTGAACAGCGCTGTTGTAAGGTTTCAACCAGTTCCCTGCTTCTTCTTTGCTACTTGAAGTTGTCGTTGCCAAGATAAGAGTAAAGTTCTTCAAAGGGGCAACAGTCTTGCCATCGTACGCAAAATAATAAAATAATACAATCAACACTAGGATGGCAAGGCCCCAAATTACCAAGTACTTCTGCCTTCGGTAACCAACCATGGAGATTTTATTGGGGCCAGCCGCCGATGGCCGCATTTTTACTGAAGCGAAACGTTGCCTTGCGTTGCGTTACTCCTGCTCTTGTGTGGGGACTGGGAACTAGAACAGACCGCTGAGTAGAAGAGACAAGGGGCTCTGGTGATCAGATCAGTCGATCAGTCACGGAAGAATCACTTGCAATATTTACACAATAGTTTTCTTCGTGTTATTTCAGCGTAAATGGCAGATTTACCTCCAGACTCTGTTGCAGCGTTCACAGTAAACTCAGAGAAAGAAATCCAAGGTGAAACTATCAGTAAAGATACGGCTGAAGGCGGCGAAAAGACAAAACAACAGCATGCTGCATATCAAGGTACAACTAGTTGATTTTTAAACCACTTCTCATTGGTAAATCCGAAACGCATGTTATCACCTGACACACATAATCACGCCACTCATTTAACCCTGGTGTGAGATTATTCAAATGAAAGCTATTGAGTAGTATTATTATATGTTTATTATGCTGTACAAGGTGATCCTAACTTTTAAGTCTGGATGAAACCCTAGTGTGTGACCATTCAAATGAAAACTATAGAGCAGTAGTATCATATGTTTGTTATAATGCAGTGCAAGTTAGTTCTTTAATTTATTAATTTATTTATCTATTTTCTCAAATTCAATTACACAGATGATCAAAATAAAGTAAAAATAAAGGATTACATATATTTACAAGGAGATAAAATATATCTGAGTAATTAGGCCAGTTTATACAGAATCCTAGATTCCTTGTTTTATACATGTATAAACTGCCTGAGATAACACAAATCACAGCAACAATAAGTGATCAGAAAACTATAAAATATCTTGGTTTTATCAACTGAGTTGATAATGTGAATTGGCCACCTTAAAGAGATTCGAAAGCTGACGTTTCGAACGTTAGCCCTTTGTCGGAGCGTATAATTGAATTGGATTCGCTCCGACGAAGGGCTAACATTTGAAACATCAGCTTTCGAATCTCTTTACGGTGGCCAATTCACATTATCAACTCAGTTGATCAAACCAAATAATTATCTTGTAATACTCCCCACTGACGCAGCACCACAGTTTCTTTAAAAACTTACCCCCTTTATTTCCTTGTTTTAATTTACTAATATAGAACTGATTCACTTTCTTACTAAACAGTGATAATTGATCAATTGTCCTTATTTCTGTTGTTGGGTGTGTGTGGGGGTTTTTTTTTTCGATTTCCTTGGTCTTTGTTCCCCCTCATAAGTGATTCTTACAAAGCAAAGCAAGCGCGACAATGTCCCACAAATCACTTTCGCATCACAAAGCAAAGTAAAGACGTAAAGTCTGCATACGAGCCTAGTGGCTCATCAGGCCGGAGCTTATCCCGGTTTCAGTAGCATGAAGCAACTAGGAGTATTTCTACTCCCCCCTGGATGGGATGCTAGTCCATCGCAGGGTTACCCCCAGCATCAAATTCGCCGATACCCATTTATACACCTGGGTGGAGAGAGGCACTGTGAGAGTGAAGTGTCTTGCCCAAGAACACAACACAATATCCCCGGCCAGGGCTCGAACTCGGAGCGCTCGCTCCGGAGTCGAGCGCACTAACCATGAGGCCACCGCGCCCCCGCATCACAAAGCAACATACCCATAAAACTACAAGTATTCCCTCTTTCAGTACCTTTCACTTAGTCTGTTGAGCATAACTGTAAATAAACCTCAAAGAAAAAATGCCAGTGCAAGATTTTTTCCTCAAGGCTTCCTTTCTGGTCATGCACAATGGAGTAAGGGAAAGAGGGATTACTTATAGTCTAAATTGCCATAAAAACACTACTGCCATAAGACCAGATAAATTAACTGTCACATCAACTCATCACGGCAATCATATTGCACTGAGAATTTCAAATGATATTCAATTTTCTGTGATCTTTCCATGCGCTGACCTTTTTTGGCGTGACTGCAGTCACACTCCAACAGCCATTTGAAATTATTACATTTTGTACGCCAAGAGTAGAAAATGTACATGTTACGTGCGGCATTACATTACAGTTGAATTTTATTTGTACATTTTAATTGAGCATGTTTTGGACTTCAGGGAATTTCCCATACAAATTAAGTCTAGAACGCATTTGGCTATTGAATCAACAGTCACATACCTAGCATGAATGGTCATAAATAAGAAATACTCCCACTGATATATATAATTGAACACTAATTTGTGACTAGCACCAAAACAATGTAAGTCATTGAAAGTAAATGCGAAAACAAGAATAAGTAAAAAATAGTATGCAGTCTGCATGGTCTGCACATTTTGCATGGTCTGCAATATCAGCAGTCTGCGTGGTCTGCATTTTGTGGTGACTGGATTTCTTTTGCATTTTAAAAATCTTGAATGACTTCAAATCCTATTTTTTTTGTACCTGATCTTGCTTTTTTCCATGCCTCCTTTTCTTGGCACTCTAGTTTGAAACACTCAATTTCAAGTATCTGACATGTGGAACATTTTTTCAGGTATGGGTTTATCTGTAGAGCGAGGGGAAGGAGATAAACATGTTAGCAGCCTTACAAGTGATGATCCTTCACCAGAGGAATCAAACACTGTATTGAGACCTCCCGATGCAAGACTTGAAAGACAGAGACTCTCATCAGGAGCTGTAATGGATACTTACGAAGAAATCACTAAGAGTGAAATAGCAGCGTTAGATGACTGGGAGAATGTACAAAAATCCTGCTTGTCTGAAATTCCTCCAGTTGATCCAGAAATTTTGCATGATTTGGAGTTAAGAGCTAATGGTATTGGCAGAAACTTGGATCATATGCTTGCAACCCTGGCCAACAGTTTGAAGGCTATGTCGCAAGTGAGCACAGAATGTCTTGGTGCATATGGTTCTTGTGTGGACCATGTCAGTGAAACAGTGGATGGAAATATCAAATCAATGTACACTCTCATTGCAAGATGTGAAGAACTCAATGCAAGCCTAAAACCACTGCAAAACTTGGCAGAGCAAGTGAAAGAAATCAAGAGAACGCTAGACATTTTTGAAGCAATTTGCAAGTGACAGTGTAAAACAATGACTCTCGCCTCTACTTTATAACTTACTTCTTTCAAAGTGATAACATATGCAAATCCATTCAGCAACAAATATAGGGAAGAGTCTCCCTCACCCCTCCCCTCATCCACCCCCATTTTTCTTGTAAATATAACACCCAAAGGGCAGCACACTGTTTACTGACCCCCACCTCCACTTATCTTAATAACCTGAGGAGGACAAGCACAATTTCCACTCCAGGCCTCATTTTCAAGCAAGATAGAGCCCTCTATGCTTCTCCCTCCTGCCCTTCTTTAAGATTGTCCGGAGCTGCCACTACCATCATCAAGACCAGCCTGAATAAATTTGCGCTGCGTCATGTAAAGCTCCTCTTTTCTAATAATGTATTTTATCTTGAACCAATACAAAGGCTATTGCAGGAAATTTCATTCCAAAATGTTCAGACTTCTAACCGGAACATCTACAAAAAAAAGTAAATTAATGAATTCAATATTAAAATAAAGTTTGAAAAAAGATGAAATAAAAAAATAATGTTATGCTGTTTAAGGCACTGTGGCCTCCTGGTTAATGCAATTGACTCCAGAGTAAGCGGTCCAGGTTCGAGCCCTGGCTGGAGACATTGTTGTGTTTTTGGTCAAGACACTTTACTCTCATAGTGCCTCTCTTCGCCAGGCGTGTAAATGTATACCAGAAAATTTAATGCCGGGCGGGGAGGGGGTTGGGGGGTAATCCAGTGATGGATAACCATCCTATCAAGGGAGGAAATACTCCTAGTCACTTCATGCTACTGAAATTTAGAGATACACGCTAGCTTAATAGGCCTTTAGGCTCGTATGCAGGCTTTACCTTTTTTACCTAACAGAAAATGTTAGATGATTTTGGTTTTGATGATTTTGGTTTTGTTAGGTTATTTGTATTTGCTATGCCTGTTCTTAGTTCCAAGACAGACAAAAACGTACAAATTCTACAGTCAATTTGACAACATTTTGGGGAGTGAATGAGTTCCCTTGACCTGGAAGTTTCATTAAGGGCTGAACACTGGGCAAATTGACCAGCTGTAAAGAGGATTTTGCCTGCCTGGTTTGACCATTTAGAGAAAAGGCCGGTTTTCTTATAAAACAAAAACTCATTTCAAAAAGTTTTTCCCGTCCGCGAAAACCAGTTACCCTCCTGCTGAAAATGTTAAATACGAAACCCCTGCTTCAGCTCACAGTGAAGGAATTTTTAATCAGCATTCTTCCTCACAATAAACCTTACAAGCAAAGACAAACGCTTTTGAACATCGGCCCAGTAGTATGAAGAAAACCTAGGTTGAAGTATTGGAAGAATTTTTCTCAGACTCATTAATATTGCATCAAGTTAAGACAAATGAAATCACAACCGTGAAGGAGGTTTGTATAACCGCGTAATAGTATCGATTTTACTTCTCCATTTACTCCTTAGTTTTTGGTTCGAATGAGAAGAAATATCAAGCACACGAGACAGTGTTTCATCGGCTCTCCAAACACCTCAAAGTTTGTCAAAAATACTCCACTGCGCGTCGTATTTTCAACTCTCTTCTCGGTGTTTGGATATCCCGATGAAACACTGTCACTCGCGTTTGATATATTACTTCTCTACTATGTGTTGCCAATTCTTAAAAAACAGGTCCAGGACATGTACCTGTGTCTATTCCATCCAGGGCGAGCACGGGTAGCTTTGTTGTTGTTGTTGTTGTTTAAAAAGTTAAGGGCTCCAGTTGGAAGAACCTGTACTATGGGGAGAGTTTATGCCAATCCTTTAAGAATTACTTGTGTCTGCTGCTTGTGCTTTACTTACTGCGCAAGTAACTTCGCATGTCTTCTTGTTGTTTTAAGGCTGGTTTCACTAGCGCATTAGCATAAGCATAAGCCGACATACACAGACGCAGTAAGATGCTGATAATTAGCGATTTTTGTTACGGAAATTTCCAACAAAAGGCACTAATTATAAACATCTAACTGCGCCTGTGTATGTCGGCTTATGATTATGCTTATGCGCTAGTGGAAACCAGCCTTAAAGGTTGTGACGTGCGCACTTCTTCAGTCGAGTTTTAAATTATGGAGTATGCAACAGGGAAATACTACGAGTAACACATCAGGGCCGGGTTGTTTAAAGCCCGATTAAGCTAACCCAAGGTTAGCGAGAATTTTGATTTCAGTTTTGTAACTTTACGGAAAGGTTTTCTGTTTATATTGTTTGGCCTTCTCTTTTTTTAATTTGAATAATCTCAAACTAAACACAAAATAGGGAGCGAAAAACATTTTTATACAAGAAAAATCAATGCTTCGGTTAACTTTTAATCCTGGGTTAACGTTAACCGGCTTTCGAACAACCCGGCCCAGATTTTGCCTATCTTGAAGTACTTGTATCATTCAACAACTCCGCGCGCACCACCCTGGTTCCCAGGGTCCCGCGTCCTCCGCCCAATTTCCAAGCCAAAAGCCTTGGGAATGAGATCGCACGCGCACCTTAATTATTCTATTTGACGTAACAAAGGAGATTTCATTCGAAGATTGTTTGAGGCATTTCTTAACCAGCAAAGCAAGTGCTTGTCCAATGAACAAGGAAACGCTAAATATAGAAAAGAGAATCCAGTTTCTCAGGTTAGTATAGATTTGTGTAATTTCGGCCCGTATGAGAGCCTCGATGGATTGAAAATTTTGCGGAAAATAGTGCAATTTTAGACATTTTCACCAAGCTTCGCCGGTTTTTTTTTTTTTTTTTTTTCTGCGGAAGCAAAACGCCAGCCCATTTTCTGTCTAGCGTCGAAGCTTTTTTCATGATTTTAGACCTCCCACGGGGTGCAAAAATAGGTCCACAATACGTACATGTGCTTCGTGCTTGGTAAGTGAGTCAGTTGGGAACGTTGTTTGTTTTTTCGATTCATTTCGCATGGCGACCAGTTACTCTTTTAAACTCTGAGCAGGTCCAATCGACTAACAAGATAAGGCGTGGAGTTTAGTCTACTTTTGATGTATACAAATTTGCGTTGAACTTTCAGGGAAGTGCCGGGGTGAATTGAAGATTTTTATACAACATGATAGCGGAAATAAATGAACGAATATATATCTAGAAAGCAACATATGATCAAAGATATTCTAAACACTATAACAGAGTTAATAGAAACTGTAAGCAACTAGCGTGACTTGGTGTAACTGAGAGATCCGAATACTTTGTGAACACTGAAGTATGGATCTCAAGCAAAACTGCTTTTCGCTCAAATATATCGATTATACTTGTGACCGGAGATAAGGGCAGGGTTGTTCGGAAGTCGTTAATGCTAACCCAGGATTAAAAGTTAACCAAAGTATACATTTTTCTTGTATAAAAATGTTTTTCACTGCTTATGTTTGCTGTAGTTTGAGATTATTTTCAAACTCAGCGCAAAGTTACAAAGCGCAAATTAATATTCTCGCCTATCCTGGGTTAGCTTAATCGGGTTTTGAACAACCCGACCATTAACGCAGGCATGGCAAGTGACGAAGATTATATCTACGACGCCGAAAACAACAAAAAATTCCCATTTAAATTTCGAAAGTTTAATTTTTTAAAGTTGCCGGTTATTCTCTATTCTGTCATTACTATTTGCCAATAAAACTACTTTTAATTAGCATCAACTTGAAGAATTTCTTTAGAGGATGCCGATGGCTTTTCGCTCTTCTCCACCACTCTACCTCCGCCATCTTGGACGAGATGTGAAGCTAGTAGAGATGGCGTAGTGTTAAAAAAGCTACGTCACGGTTTGCGCATCTTGATAAGTTTAGCCTAAATTTTTCAATTTTGTTGTTTGTAATCCGTACCGTCAATCTTCTCCATCCTTAACCATCCTTGTTCCTTTATGGTTTATTATTATCTCTTTGCTATTTTTCTATCTTAGTAAACTACCATTTTCAGGTTTCCTGCAACAAAAACATCTTAAGTATGATTTTTCTAAATACAAATTATAAATATTATAAAATATTTGAGCCACGACGCGTGCTGTCATTGGTCGATAGGTGTGTTCAGATGAGAGTAGGTAAACACGGTTGTGACGTTTTCGATTCGCGCGTATTTTTGAGAAATATTTTATAAAAGCAATAGAGCACTTTTTTCCGTGTTTATATAGCCTCATCTAAACACTCACACACAGGGTTGGTAGAATTTTCGAAAGTTATACAAACCCTCGACTACGTCTCGGGTTTGCATAACTGTCTCGAATTCTCGTGTCTAGATGAGGCTATGTAAACACGGAAAAAGTGATCTATTCCTTGATTATAACATATTTTAGTTAATTCAATATATTTACGATGTTTTAAATGAACTGTCATAATATTGAACTGTCATAATCTTGTTTGAACGATGAGACTGGTTCATTTAGCGTCAATGTAAAGGTAATTCTGCACGCGGCCAAAAGAACTCAAAATGCGGTGACTGAGTTCCTTCAACGAAGATGAACTATCCCTTTCAGTTATAAGCAGGGTAAGATCACTGTTACAACTGTGTTTCTAACAAAAACCAGCTTTCATCCCTCTAGCTGACAGTCGACGACATTCTAAGTTTCCCTTGCAAATATTTGCTCAATAGATGAGGGAAAAGCGATCATCGAGTGATTTCTCAATTTACGCCCAATCTTTTTCGTTTTCTTCATTGTTCCTATAAATTTGTCCATGAGTAACTCATTAACCGAGAGTGAGATCTTTACGAGAAAATCTCAAACCGAGACCTTGCTGTGTTGACTGAGGTCAATACAGCAAGGCCGATGTGAATCTTTTCAGAGCTTTCTTTTTGTTACTAGTGAAGACGCGACGCAGATTACGGCTGAAAAAACGAAGATCGCACTGTAGCAGCGAAATAAGAAGGAATGTTGACCAATATCAAGAGAGTATAATATCCCTTTGTAACGAAAAAATAAATTCGTAGAGTAGAGGCCTCTTGGAAAGTGAACATGGCGAATATCTCGAAATGAAGCGACTGAAATTCGTAACCGCAGAGAAAGAAACGTGAGAAAAACACAGAAAACTTGAAAATAAAATAAATGACATAAAGAAAGCAAACAGAAAAAAGTCGGCAACAAATGCTATAGGAAACTTGTTTACGTAATCTGAGATTTAAAATATTCTCTATAGGGTTTATAATTATGTGGACTTCTGGGATTAACTTGTAAAAGTTCTCCCTTGATCGTAAAGCGTAGTGCTTAGAAATTTTGCAATGAACCGTGGTCAAACCGGCTTCTCGGCTTAACAAATGATTAAACTTTTCAAGTTGATGGAAATGGACAACTCCTAGCCAACGATGCAGGTGTTAACGGAGTTCAGACGAATCTTCTGGCAAAATTCATCTTCTGCTGATTCATCAGTGAATCATCAGAGGACGAATTTTTCCGGATTTTACTCCTTGGCAATTTATCCATCAAATAAATTATTCGTCTGAGACAGATAATGCGTCCCTAGCAAGAATTCGGCCATTGTCTCTCATTTTTAACTCGTGTATTATGTAAAGCAAGTTGTAGTGGGGGATCAGATAATGCAAATGAGGGGTTGGTAGATGCTGCGAAGGATACTATACAAAAGGGTCAAGAGAGTATCCATTCGGTTGGGGCTCTGGCTATGGGAATTCAGTCTACCTTGCTCGCAGATGTGCAACAAAACGACGAAAAAAACTACTATTGGCACTGGTAGTTGGAAAATTCGCACCCAGGTGAGTTCGCACCCACATCGACTCAACTAGCTATCAAATTTACCCCAGATTCCAGATTAGTGGGCATGATGAGACAAAATCACACAAAACATGTTTGTTTGTCGTTCTGTGATCGATTGACCTCTATATTTGTGACATATATTTGCCAGCAAAAAGGAAGGGGACAAAGATTTCTACTGTACAATAAACTATTTTTTTGTGTCTGAAAAAGTAATTCACCGAAACTAATAGACCCTTTGCATAAATGGCGCCTAAATTTGAATAACAATACTGACATCCTGAGCCAAAAACAGAAGCAGAAACCAGCTTTCATCCCTCAACCAGCTGACAGTAAACGAGAATCTCAGTTTCCCTTGCAAATATTTGCTCAATGGATGAGGGAAAAGCGGTCATCGAGTGATTTTTCAATTTACGCACAATCTTTTTCGTTTTCTTCATTGTTCCTATAAATTTGTCCATGAGTAACTACTCATAACTGAGAGTGAGATCTTTACGGGAAAATCTCAAACCGAGACCTTGCTGTGTTGACCGAGCTATAGCGAGGTCATACAGCAAGGCCGATGTTAATTTTTTCAGAGCTTTCTTTTTGTTACTAGTGAAGACGCGACGCCGATTACGGCTGAAAAGACGAAGATCTCACGGTTGAAGCGAAATAAGAAGGAATATTGAACAATATCAAGTGAGGATAATCTCTTTCCACTGTTACGATATAAAGAAAAAAAATAAATTCGTAGAGTAGAGGCCTCTTGGAAAGTGAACATGGCGAATATCTCGAAAATGAAGCGACTGAAATTCGTAGCCGCAGCGGAAAGAAACGTGAGAAAAAACACATTTTATGGCATGGTGTACTAGTGAAAAGGAACCCTTATTATCTCTTATTAGCCTTTATTTAAACAGGATAGTTGTTCCAGCTTCAAGCTTGTGGGGTTGTACATAAAAGAAAACTTGAAAATAAAATAAATGTCATAAAGAAAGCAAACACTGACCAAATAGAAAAAAAGTCGGCGACAAATCCAAACAATTTTTATTTTCCCTTGTTATTGTTTATAAGCAGTCATATATTTATACTACCAGTTGTTTGTGCGGTCAGATAACTTTTTGGCTGTGAATTACACTGACTGCACTGTCAGGAAATGATTTCAATCCATAACAGGAAGATCTGCTTTAAAAAAAATCGAAGATTTGCCAAAAAAATGCGGCGAAAACGAAGTCTTAGGGTACCCATGGGGAGGCTCACAGGTTTTCACAAGTAAATCCTATAGGAAACATTTTTAATCTAAGATTTAAAATACTCTCTATAGGGTTTACATGTGGATTTCGAGGATTAACTTGTAAGAGTTCTCCCTTGATCGTAAAACGTAGTGCTTAGTAATTTTGAGTCGCTTATCCTGAATAAACAATGAACCGTGGTCAAATCGGCTTCCGGGCTTAACAAATGATTAAACTTTTCACGTTGATGGAAATGGACAACTAGTAGCCATGGCTACAGGCGTTAACGGAGTTCAGACGAATCTTCCGGCAAAATTCATCTTCTGCTGATTCATCGGTGAATCATCCGAGGACGAGTTTTTCCGGATTTTACACCTTGGCAATTTATCCATCAGATAAATTATTCGTATGAGACAGATAGTGCATCCCTAGCAAAAATTCGGCCATTGTCTCTCATTTTTAACTCGTGTATTCTGTAAAGCAAGTTGTAGTGGGCGATCAGATAATGCAAATGAGGGATTGGTAGATGCTGCGAAGGAGACTATACAAAAGGGTCAAGAGAGTATCCATCCGGTTGGGGCTCTGGCTACGGGAATTCAGTCTATCTTGCTCGCTGATGTGCAACACAACGAGAATAAAAACTATTATAGGAACTGGTAGTTGGAAGTTTCGCACCCAGGCGAGTTCGCACCCACATCGAATCAACTAGCCATCAAGTTCACCCCAGATTTGTGGGCATATGATGAGAGAAAATCGCACAAAACATGTTTATTTCTCGTTCTTTAATCTATTGACCTCTATATTTGTGACATATATTTGCCAGCAAAAAGGAAGCGGGACAAAAATTTCTACTGTACAATAAACTTTCTTTTGTCTGAAAATGTAATTCGCCGAAACTAATAGACCCTTCGCATAAATGGCACCTAAATTTGAATAACAATACTGACATCCCGAGACTCAAATTCATGTGAAAAGAATCATTTGTCTGGAAACACCAGCACGAGGCTAAGGATGTGTAGAGTACTGTTCAAATTTAGGCGCCATTTATGTCAAGAGTCTATAAGCCATTTCCGGGTTGTTTCTTACCTCTGTTTCAAAAACGAGTCTTGCTGCACAACCTGTCATATGGAAACAAGATTTTCTTGCACGTTCACTGTCTTGCAAATCAAACTCATTTCCAACTAAAAGGTTGTGCACCATGCTGGACTGGTTGTGAAACAGGGAAAATGCAACTCTGTATTGGCCTATTCGTGAGCACATCATCTTAGCGCTCCGCACTGGAAACTCTGAACAATCAGAATTCTCCTTCTTATCATGGACCTATTTAATGTGCCAGAAAATAAATTTCTTTATAAATTTGCCCCTTCATTACTAACATATGTGCATTTTTAAAAGAGAGAAAAGTGACAAGAAACTAAGACCCATGTCCCACCAGAAAAACAATTGTGACAAATGATACAAATTTTTCTTCACCTTGCACCCGGTTTCTTCACCAGAAAGAAACTGTGCCAGGTTGCTTTGAACTTAGAATTTGCAAAGAACTTAAAAAAAGCTTCTCTTCTCAAGTATTCCAGGCTCAAACAGATGTACGTTGAGTATAATGATGTTCAATAACATCCCGTCCAACTGTTGTACTGAAACTTGCATCTTATATAGACCCATCTGGACTTTTCTAGAGTTTATGGGAAAATCTACAAGGGCAAATGACCTTTCAAAAGGATTTGCGAGAAACGTCAGTCTAAAGAAAAAAGGGACAGACCATTACGTTTTTGATGGGAGAGGTGAGGTTGTGCAATTTGCTGGGGCATTACATTTTTTCTAACCTTCAGTTGTGCATGATTTTTTTTCAGTGGGCAATAGCTTGTGCATGAATATTCTTTTTCAGTCAAATGACAGGACCTTGAGAGTTGAAAAGGCTTGCTTGATTTTTGCCCCAATGCTTCCCTTGGACGATTTGTATTTCAGCTATGCAGGAGTTCTTTTGAGAGAATTGCCCACCTCCGCCCAATCTCAAAAAAATAATGGTCCCTCCCTTAGTCAAAACATCAATATAAAATCACAGACTATTCTTCAAACAATGTCAGCTCAAACCAGAGAAGCAGAGCTCCACAACCCAAGAACATACTCAACACTTTTTCATCTTCTTGAGCAAAATAAGAAACATTTCTTGGGGGAGTGAAAGAATGTTTTAAGGAACAGCTATTTTATTATTTTTTTGATTTTCAAGAGTTAAATGTTACTGCATAATTATGCAGATAAGTAAATATGACTCTTATTAGAGTCAGATCAGTCTTAGCCTCCCACGCAGACGTTCTTAGGCTAAGAACGTCTGCGTGGGAGGCTAGATCAGTCTCTGTTTAAATCATGAGAATGTGTAGAATTGATGATCAATCTTATGTCACACATTATAAAAAATATATTGGAACTAGAGTACATTAATTGTACTTAAATGCTAATTACGCAGAATTCATAGCAGATCTGTAAATTCTAACTATCTCTGTTTCCCCCTTCTTGATCTGTTCTTAGTCCCAGCTTTTTTCTTGTTTTTCTTTGTACATGTAATGTTCTTTTTCGCTGTTATCACTTCTTCAATTATTGGCTTTACATGTCCTTTGACTGGTTTTGTGATCACAAAGTTTTCCTCTGTAACATGTCCACAATCTATTTCATGAGTTTGAACTTCATCAGAGTCTCTAGTACAACTGTCATCACTTTCCTCACTGGAATCTTCGCCGCTGTCTCCCTCTGTTTCCATCAAAGCTAAACTCTGTCCATGTGAATCAATTAATAAGGAAAAACATTTATCAATAAAGCCTGGTTCACACTTTTAAGATAAGCACAAAGGTAAAAAACATGTAACAACCTAGCATAAACTTCTATTGTTTTAACCTTATTTTCATATTTACCATTTCAATGTATGGAGCACTATCATCAACACTTTCAATATCCAGTTCAGAGGGCGACTTTTCATGAAGTTCTTTTTCAAGTTGTTGCTCCGCCTCTTTCATCCTTGGCAAGAAATCCTTGACTCTGTTTAAGACTTACATAGCAGATCATATCGTTAGCATGGACAAAGGCTCTTTTTATGACAACTACAGAAACGTTTGCACACTCATTGTATACCTGCCAACTTTTTCTGGGTTATAGGTGTGAGATTTTTATCCTGGGAGTGCCGGGATTTTGAAGAAGAACGCATCCAAAGATTCTTGAAAACGTCAGAAGACATCTGAAGTCTTCCAAGAATAGCGGAAGTTGAAACAGCCCTGACATTTCCCAGTCCCAGTATGTGTATCGCTAAAGCTAACTCACTCCCAGTGCTTTCTATTTGAAGAAGGAAGTATTGTCATTTCCGCATAGTTTTCATTTCTTATGGTTTGAGTTTACATTTTTTTAGAAATTGTGTAAAGCAAAGATGCAACCACTCACATTTTTGAATCAGGCGTGAGAATTTGGCCTGTAAGTGTGAGCCAGTGCGAGTTCAAAGTTTTCAATCTGCAGGCGGGAGAGTTGGCAGGTATAACATTGGTTAATTTTCATTGTCAATAAGAGGGCAGTTCTACAAATGAATTTGTAATTTGTGATACATCAATGAGCAAGAGTGCACAATTTGACAAACTGTTACTGTAAGAAACAAATTCTTGTCAGATTTTCAAGCGTCTGTCCTGTTACTGACAATGAATTTCATCATAATATTGTCAAAGTAGTCTGCGGATCCACTTAGCTATCGCCTTGTGGATCTTTGACAATGTTATGATGAAATTCATGATCATTAACAGGACAGACGCATGAAAAACTGATGTCAATTTGTTATAAGATAATTTGGTTTTATCAACTGGGTTGATAATGTGAATTGGCCACCATTAAGAGATTCGGAAGCTGACGTTTCGAGTGCTAGCCCTTCGTCGGAGCGAATCGGATTCACTCCAACGAAGGGCTAACGCTTGAAACATCAGCTTCCGAATCTCTTTACGGTGGCCAATTCACATTATCAACTTAGTTGCCGGCGACATTTTGTAGTGTTCTTGGGCAAGATTCTTTACTCTCACAGTAACTCTCTCCACCCAGGTCTACATATGGGTACTGGTAAATCTCATGCTGGGGGTAACCCTGCAATACAGTGGCATCTCATCCAGGAAGGGAGTAGAAATACTCCAAGTGGCTTCATGTGACAGAATCCAGGTATAAACACTGACCTGATTGACCACTTGGCTCATATGCAAACTTCAGCTTTTGTACTGGAGAAATTTGTTTACTGTTCAGTGCTTTTGGGCCATGATGGAAATAATCTATCATGCCTGCTATAAAACTTCATTGCTAAAGGTTCTTCTTCGTGGGTTCTTGACACCCACGCCCTGCTTAATTAACAGTTTTGTGCCTTGCTACTGTAAGTCCTCTTAGAGGAGCTCTTGGGAAGCAGAAGTTCACTTAACAGGCTCAAAAAAGTCATTAATTTAGAACCCATTGAAGTCTGGGTTGTGAATGGTAAATTTTGATTCATTATGTTTGTTTCTTCCTTCAAGGTTTGTTGTCACAAATCGGTACTGGCAAATTATTTTAATGCTGGGGCAACCCTGCATTAGGCCATTTCCAAGTTATCTTGTGCCTCTGTTCCAAAACAAGTCTTTGTGCAAAACCTTTCGTATGGATTTGATTTACATGAAAATGAACCTCAAAGCGTAACACATTTTCAAATGAATGGTTTCATATGAAGACTCGTTTTGGCACAGAGGCATAAGTTAACTTGGAAATAACCCGCGATCAGGCGGAAAAAATGATGAAAGAACGTTTGATCGCAGGTTAACTCGGAAATGGCCTATGGACTTGGTGTGATATCTTGCGATTTTTACCGACTAAATTAAATGCAGAAAAGGGGGCAAGTTTCAAAAGAAACTGTGGTGCTGCGTCGGTGGGAGTATTACAAGATAATTTGGTTTTATCAACTGGATTGATAATGTGAATTGGCCACCATAAAGAGATTCGGAAGCTGACGTTTCGAGCGTTAGCCCTTCGTCGGAGTGAATCAAGGAATTGTGGGTTGTGCGTGGTTTATATAATATGGAGCTACGCTATTGGTTGGTGCCTGGCAATGTGAAAAACAACAAAATGAATTAGTTGATAATAATGATAATAATACCGAATCTCTTTACGGTGGCCAATTTATACCAGGCACGATATACGGAGAGGATTTCAGTGTAAGGGTTATCTGTAAGGCCTTACGATCTTACAGGCTATATAAAACACTTTCAAATATGGCCATCGACTTGTAACAAATTTGGCATTGTTACCCGTTACCATGGCAACGGATAGTCAACCATCCTGGGCTACTGTATTGTGCTTTTTGCCATTTAGGCTTCACTGAGAGACTCCAGCCTTACATCCCAACAACCTTACAACCCTACAGCCTAACAACCCTACAGCCTTACAACCTAAATCCCTACAGCCTTATAACCTACAGCCATACAACCTTACAGCCTTACATCCCTACAGCCTTACAACCCGACAGCCTTACATCCCTACAGCCATACAGCCTTACAACCTTACAGCCTTACAACCCGACAGCCTTACGACCTTACCGCCTTACAATTACAGCCTTACAGCCTTGCATCCCTACAATATAATAATTTAATAATTTATTACTTATATAGCGCGCTCTCAACATGACGAAATGATCGAGCGCGCTTTACATTAAAAATGATCGAGCGCGCTTTACATTAAAGTTTCAAATGATACAAATATTTACAGATAAAATCAGAATAATCAATCACAATAATAAATTCAATTACATTAATTACAGTGCAGCTCAGATATGTCCGAACCAAAATATACGCGTAATGCGCGTCGGCCCAATACGCGTATACGCGTATGCATATACGCACATACGCGTATGCATATACGCACATACGCGTATACAGTATATACGCGTATGCCTCATTGGTATGTATGAACTAACGTATTGTTTTTTCTTTTCTTACAGGTCATTGTTATTTTCAATGGCTTGACAGCTTGCCACAGAGCGAGAAAGAGTTTTCTATAATTTTGACAAGCAAGCGACTTGAGCCGTGTCGACTGAACACACACAAATTTACCTTGAAGAGAATTAAATAACGAAACGTGATCGGGCGGCGCACAGAAACTTTGCGAAACAATTCTTACGTCAAAGAAAGATTATTTTAACACTTGAACCAAAGATTTGTGCCAAACAAAACTGGAGATATCATTTTTTCGACAAGTATCTTCAGAACGCTTCACATAATAAACATGCTCACGGTAAGCCTGCAACTTGCCGACGCGTGCCGAAACACAAAACTTTTCCTTGAAGAATAACTAACTAATCGTAAGCGACGCGCCATAGAAACTATGATAAACAATTCTTTGGCTAAAGAAAGAGTATTTTACCGTTTGAATGAACGATTTGGGTCAAATAGAACTGGAGATATCATTTTTTCGACAAGGATCTTCAGAACGCTTCACACTAATAAACATTTCGTAAGCGACTTGCCGACGCGTGTTGAAACACAAAACATTTCCTTGAACAAAAAAATAACGAAACACGAACGACGCGCCAAACAAACATTGATAAACAATTCTTTGGCTAAAGAAAGAGTATTTTACCGTTTGAATGAACGATTTGCGTCAAATAGAAATGCAGATATCATTTTTTCGGCAAGGATCTTCAGAACGCTTCACACTAATAAACATTTCGTAAGCGACTTGCCGACGCGTGTTGAAACACAAAACATTTCCTTGAAGAATAATCAACTAAACGTGAGCAACGCGCCAAAGAAACTTCGATTAACAATTCTTTGGCTAAAGAAAGAGTATTTTGCCGTTTGAATGAACGATTTGGGTCAAATAGAACAGGAGATATCATTTTTTCCACAAGGATCTTTCACACTAATAAACATTTCGTAAGCGGCTTGCCGACGCGGGCTGAAACACAAAACTTTTTCTTGAAGTAAAAAATAAGTAAACACCATTAAACACGAACGACGCGCCATAGAAACTTTGATAAACAATTCTTTGGCTAAGGAAAGAGTATTTTCCCGTTTGAATGAACGATTTGGGTCAAATAGAACTGGAGATATCATTTTTTCGACAAGTATCTTCAGAACGCTTCACATAATAAACATGCTCACGGTAAGCATGCAACTTGCCGACGCGTGCCGAAACACAAAACTTTTCCTTGAAGAATAACTAACTAATCGTAAGCGACGCGCCATAGAAACTATGATAAACAATTCTTTGGCTAAAGAAAGAGTATTTTACCGTTTAAATGAATGATTTGTGTCAAATAGAACTGGAGATATCATTTTTTTCGACGGAGATCTTCAGAACGCTTCAAGCTTGAAATATTTCGCAACTTGCCGACGCGTGCCGTAACTGAGAATAAATAAACAACTAACGTAAGCGGTGCACTATTGAAAGTTTGATAAACAATTCTTCCGTCAAGGAAAGATTATTTTAAATTTGAATGAATGATCTTTGTCAAATATAACCGGAGATATCATTTTTTCGACGAGGATCTATACAACGCTTCAGACAGCAGTAGTAAACATTTCGCGAATGACTTGGCGACGCGTGCCGCAACAAAGATCTTTCCTTGTAAAAACAAAAAAATAGAAAACAGCGTGTTAAAAGATGGAGTGGAAGCGACTGTTTCAATTTTAGTTCCATTTTTGGTAGTTAAAGATCGAGCAAATGTTGAAAAACGGTCGTTTGTCGGTGAATTTGCGCCGTGATCGAAAACTCGGAAAATGATAGCTTTCATTGATCAGCATGACTTTTTAACCATATGCAAATTTAGCTAGCTTTTTCATTCCCACAAATGTCCTTTGTTTGACAAACAATGCTTCAAATAAAGAAACTTATGGGAATGCATAACAAAGGGCCATATACGCGCGTATATACGCGCATATGTGCGCGTATATACGCGAACATGTGCGCGTATTGACATACGCGTATACGCAAAATACGCACGTATAAAATGCGTATGCGCAGTTCGGATATATCTGAGCTGCACTGTACAAATCAAAAGCTTCACTAAAAAAGTGAGTTTTCAGTTTGGCTTTACATCCCTACAGCCTTACAACCTTACAGCCTTACAACAACCCAACAGCCTTACAACCCAACAGCCATACAACCTTACAGCCTTACAACCCAACAGCCTTACAACCCAACAGCCTTACATCCCTACAGCCTTACAGCGTTACAGCGTTACAGCCTTACAACCTTACAGCCTTACAGCCATACAACCTTACAACCCGACAGCCTTACATTCTTACAGCCTTACAGCCTTACAGCCTTACAGCTGTAAGGTTTGGCAAACTGATGTCTACTGAAACCATGCTCCGTCTTTATAAGGCATTTATACTTCCTCACTTTTATTACTGTTCTATGGTGTGGTATTTCTCTAGTAAACAAGATTCCGATAAACTGGACCTTTTAAACAAACGTATTCTTCGATTTATTTTCAAGGATTATAACTCTGAGTACAATAATTTACTTAAAAAGGCAGGAATTGCAAACCTTAAGGACAAGCGTTTACAAAACATGATTCTTACTATTTTTAAATGTCTTCATTTTTCAGATTATCCAAGATATTTAAAAGATATGTTTCGTTTACGCTCTAGCACCTATTTCTTAAGAGGACATAATATGCTCTGTTTGCCCAAACCATTGACCACTTCTTATGGTATCAATTCCTTTAGTTACTTGGCAGCAACAACTTGGAATTCTCTTCCTGACCATTACCGCACTATTTCTGATTTTACTTCTTTTCGACGACTGATATCTACTGGGAACAATAATTTACTTAAAGGGGCAGGAACAGCAAACCTTTCTACATCACGATAATTTGTAAGTTAGTGTCTAAGTAGTTAATTATCTTATTTGTTATAGAATTAACTTTTTATTATAGTTATTTATTAATGTAGTTAGCTCCAAGATATTAGCACTTGAGTGCTACACTGTAAATTCGAGATTAAATAAAGTTTATTGATTGATTGATTGATTGAGCCTTACAGTCTTACAACCTTACAGCGTTACAGCCTTACAGCCTTACAGCCTTACAGCCTTACAGCCTTACAGCCATACAGCCTTACAGCCTTACAGCCTTACAGCCTTACAGCCTTACAGCCTTACAGCCTTACAGCCTTACAGCCTTACAGCCTTACAACCTTACAGCCTTACAACCTTACAACCCGACAGCCTTACATCCCTACAGCCTTACAACCTTACAGCCATACAGCCTTACAGCCCGACAGCCTTACAGCCTTACAGCCTTACAGCCTTACAGCCTTACAGCCTTACAACCTTACATCCCTACAGCCTTACAACCTTACAGCTTTACAGCGTTACAGCGTTACAGCGTTACAGCCTTACAACCTTACAGCCTTACAACCTTACAGCCTTACAACCTTACAGCCTTACAGCCATACTGCCATACAGCCTTACAGCCTTACAACCTTACAGCCTTACAGCCTGCAGCCTTACAGCCTTACAACCCGACAGCCTTACATCCCAACAGCCTTACAGCCTTACAACCTTACAGCCTTACAGCCTTACAGCCTTACAGCCTTACAGCGTTACAGCCTTACAGCCATACAGCCATACAGCCTTACAAGCCTACAGCCTTACATCCCTACAGCCTTACAGCCTTACAACCTTACAGCCATACAGCCTTACAGCCTTACAGCCATACAACCATACAGCCTTACAAGCCTACAGCCTTACAAGCCTACAGCATTACAACCCGACAGCCTTACATCCCTACAGCAATACAACCCTACAGCCTTACAACCCTACAGCCGTACCACCTTATAGCCTTACATCCCTACAGCCATACAACCTTACAGCCTTACATCGGGATGTAAGGGTGTAAGGTTGTAAGGCTGTAGGGTTGTTAGGCTGTAGGGTTGTAAGGTTGTTGGGATGTAAGGCTGGAGTCTCTCGGTGAAGCTTAAAAGGCAAAAACCACAACTTGATATGGTAGCTCAGGATGGTTTACTATCCGTTGCCATGCTAACGGGTAACAATGCCAAATTTGTTACAAGTCGACGGCCATATTTGAAATTGTTTTATATAGCCTGTAAGGTCGTAAGGCCTTACAGATAACCCTTACCCTGAAATCCTCTCCGTAAATCGTGCCTCAGATGGGCCAATTCACATTATCAACCCAGTTGATAAAACCAAATTAAATTAAATGCAGATGTCTTTGTCGTTATGATTGACAGCAGCCAAAAATGCAATTGTCAAGTAGATGAACTTCAGAGTTCGCATGTCATTGAAAGGTGCAGTAAGTTGCCAGAAACAAGTTATAAGTAAGAAGAAAAGCAATGAAAACAGGACTCAGAACGTCACGTGACCATAAGAAATTAACTCATCAATGTTGCAAACTACCTGAAGGTGTCTCAACTTTGTATATCTTTGAAGGAACTCTGCATTTCTCCTTGCTCTCTCTGGTTATCAGAAGCTTAGAATTTTCTACAAAGAAAAAAAATCCACCATGGTTTGCAACTTTCAAGCTGAACCGTAAGATAAGATAAGAAATTTTCAGGTTAGTTTTTAACACAGCTTGAGAAACGTTACCAGGTTTGAAAGGCAGCCGCAAAAGTTCGTCTGAATGAGATATCTGTCTTTGTTTTTCTCCATCACTGCAAGACGCCATTTTGGAACACGAGATCGCACGCGGTATTTGTTTATTGCCCAGAAAGCATCGCGCACGTGGCGCTGTCTTACCGGAAATGACGTCAGTGGACCATATCCGCTGTCGAAGAGCGCAGATGGTTTCCGAGAAAGATGGCGGACTGCGATGGGGACGAAATGCTCCTTGCAAGTGAATATGAAGGCCCTGTTTTACCTTGGGACCGTTTTAGAAGATGGGTGACTTGTTTTTGTGTTGTAACTTTTGACTTAGAGCTTGGCCAAGCGTTAGAGGTAAGCACCAGCGAATGTTTCACTGATTGCGTTCATGCTTCGAGAAGCGCGCAATCTTGGGCACTGAACGCAGAATATTTAAGCATGTGGTTATGGTCGATTTGTTACGGCTTGAGTTGTTTTAATGCTTTGATTCGTATTTACTTTGTTACAGCTCGTTTACCCCGCTCATGTCGAACTGACGGACCGTGAGGTGAGCAAAGTCAAATAGGAGTAGAGATGTTACATTAAGCTTACGTACATCTGTCGTCTTCGTTTACATACATGATCAGACAGTTGATAAACTTAAGCTTGCTGTACGTTAGTCTTAGATAGTTGTTTGTTTAATAACGATAAAAATGAGAAAACACACGTATTTAAAGCCTTTTTGTGGACCAAAACATTACATGATTGAAATCAACGAAAAGGTATCATGATAATGTTATATGTCAACTTTGTCTAAGCCGATATATGGAATGTTTACTTGTCGGTTTCATATCTTTCAGGCAGATACTTGACACAGAGCAAATGAAACATCAAGCTAGTAAAGGCATTTTATTTAAATCCAGTTTTGTTCTTTTTTTCTCATTATTATTATTTTTTATTATTAATTTATTTAATGTTCATTTGTACTATCGTACATGAAAAGATTTCAAGCTCTTTCCGGTCCAAATATTTAATACAAACAGTGTACCTACTTCTGTGCTCTTCACTCCAGTGGAAAATAAACTTAACATGTTGAAAGGGGTATAGATCTTTAAAATAAAATCAAAATAAAAAAAAATCCTGGCCACAATTCTATTTTAAAGTTGCCATAGTCTTGAAATTCAGTAGGTCCCTTTGTCTCGTTTTAGGGAAAACAATCACCCACACTATGCAACCCTTTATTGCCCTGCAAATATAAATGCCCAAAATGGAAAAAGAACACAACGCCACTGTTTTACAATGAATTCGTTAACCTCAGTGAAACAAATCATGCATAGCCCTCGCCCGCAATTCCTAACCTGTGGTTATTACTAGTATTAAATTAAGAGATGGACAAAAATAGGAAGAATTATTTAGTTTTTGAAAAAATCAGTTTGACATCACTATTATTTCAAACCTTGTCCTGTACAGACAGAAGAGAGCAGAAATGACATACATTGTCATTTTAGAGGGGATAGTACAACTTGACCTTTGTCCAAGCACATTCTCAAATTGATAAAGAGCTAATATATCTCAAATGATCAGATGTGCATCTGTTGTCTGTGGACTGTTCTTTCTTCGGCTTTTGTATTCTCTTTCCTATAGAAGCACTGACAAGCTGACAAGCATTGTTTTGTGCATGAAAACAGATGCACCATTTCAGACTGCCTCCGTTTTTGCCTATCCTCGTTGCTTCTTTTGTTTCTGATTTTTTAAAATAGTTCTCATTCATTTATTATTGAGAAAGAAATTTAAGGGAATCCATGTTAATGCAAATAACCAAATCCCCATATAGCTGGTAAAACATGTGAGCTTTCCTTAAAATAATTTCAATATCAGTCTATCAAAGCATGATATTTTAATTTATAACTATTACATATTTTTTTATATCAAGCTTTTATTTTTTTCACAAACTATTATTTATTTATGGCTACTATATTTCATCTCTATGGGCAACCATCAGAATCGACTGGAACTAATATTAGTTATTTTTTTAGGAACTGAATAACCAAACAATATCACCTAGAAGATAAGACATGTTTTAAAGAACCAATTCACACAGTACACTCAGATGAACCTTGAGTAATGGCAACTTTTAAAACCCCTAGAAAACTAAATTCGAGAAAAGTATACTTGTTATTTTGATTTAGGTATTAGTTGAACTTTTCCATAGAACTGTATAGTGTGATTCAATTTTAATGCAATCTGGGAAAGGACTTCTTATCTTTGATCTTAGTCAGAAACTTCTTAATAATTATATTGTTCTTGTAATAAGTGTCTGTTGCGATATGTAAGTTAATTTTTTTCTTTTACAGAAAACAAGCATTTGTTATTTGGCTTTTCCTGACTCAAACTCGGGTAAGGTTTGAAATAAAAACAAGTTTAACTCTACTTATGGAATGCATTTAATTTCTTCAGATATTTTGATATTAATATAAGCCTAACTACAATGCAGTGGAACCCAGTTATCCATTGCAAGAACATGCAAGAGAATTCAAGTATATTATCCAGCTTTATTATATGGCTAGCTCGGTGAGCGGGCAAGATGAACGAAATCCTTTGCTGTGATTGGCTACCCAAGTGGGTAAGATGATGCTATCTTGCTCGCTTGGGATTAGCTGCTGTGTCCCAAAAGAAAATAGTGTTCTTTCTCCATATACTAAATCCTTTATTGATGAAGCATGTTCCATTTAAAATGGCTGGATATTGGCCTCATTCTTTTTTGGCGTGTTTTTGGACCTTGACTCCATCTCGATCCATAAACACACACACACAAAAAAAACTTGGCCAATATCCAGCCATCTTAACCTCGCGTTTGGCCAATATCCGATACATGTATGTATAATGAGCGGGTGTCCATTTTGAGTGTGTGTCTGTGTGTCTGCAGAGCAGGGTTCCAGTGTGTGTGTCTGTCTATATGTGTGATGGATGGCTGCTTTAGAAAAGCAGTGGGTAGTGGGAAATACAACTGGTAGCAATCTATTAAAGGAACACCTGACAAAATAGTAGGGGCTGGTTTGTGATGGACTTGCACCCGAACTGGGGAGAGAGACAAACTAATTGGCAATCATAAAATAGTATTAAGCAGGGATGTAGCTTAAGTTTTTAACAGGCGGGAATCTAGCAACGATAGGCAGGTATTAAAGTGGTACTACGACTTAAAAAACAATTCTTTTTTTCTTTGGATTTCAAAATTATGTTAACTAAACACTAACTGACCCAAGATTTAAGTTCTGATTTTACAAAGACACCTGTTTATTTTAACTGGAAATTTCTTATTTATTGGTCCGCTATTACTAACTTTAAAATCTTGAGAGAGCTAGGTAGAGGAGAAAATGACGTCAAAGACTCACTAGTTTAAGAATGCAATGCGTGTGTAAGCGGCTGAATTAATATGCAGCACGGGAGTTTCGGGCTTTCAGACTTTTAAACCTGTGTTTTGTATATTTAATAAATTGCGTTTACACGCTGAAATGTTAAGCTAGTGAGTAAATGACGTCATTTTCTCTAGATCCAACCCTCTGATGTCCTATCGGTCAGTTTTGAACGTGAGTAATGGCGGACCGTGAAATCCAAAACTTAGACTCAAAATAAACAGCCTTCGGATAAAGCTCAAAGCTCAAAATGTTGCCAGTTGGGTGTTAAGCGAAGACGCTTTCAAAATCGGAAGAAAAAAAGGAAATGATTTTTTGATCATAGTACCAATGCACTTTAAGTGATCGTTAATAATAATTATTATAATTCAATTACACTGTATTGATCTTGAATGTAACATTTGTCTTTTAGTCTCCTGACACCATAACCCCTTGACCAGACAAGTCAATTTTTTAAATCTACATCCCGAGTCCAGATTTACACGAGGTTGGTCGAACTAAATTATAACTCTGAATTTCGGTTTGATTTGTTTCACAGGATGTATGGGAGATACCCAGTTTCATTTCCGCATCAGATGTAGTCCTCGCAGTTGTCAAAAAAGCCATCTTGTGAAGAGATATGAAGAGGAGGTTCCTTTAGCATACAGGGTATGGCAAGGTTTAACTCAGTATGCTCAAAATATACCGTAATCAAAATATAATTTTGATTTATCTTGCATGTTTTAATATTAATTATAATTTGTTTGCTGAACTCATTTGACACTTGACTAACCAATACGCAATGGTTTGTTCAGTACATTATCTTTTTAACCAAACCCAAGGGTCGTACTGGGAGAAAGTTTGTCCAAGGTCATGATAGTGCTGACTGAACACAGCAAGGTCCCTACAAAAATGACCGAAAGCCGATATTCTCCCAGTACAGTCTCGAGCAAGCTTGGTTGATAAAAGTATTATTGCACGGCTGAAACTACCTGAAAGTCACAAGAGTGATCTTGCGGGTCATTTGGGACAGTGCCCGGTCAAATACTGAGAGAATATTGGACCAGCAATAGAACAATCTGATTGGTTGATGTTAGTTATTGGCCCTCTAAACTACATGAAACTTAGTTGTGTAATAAACATTCTTGATGGCAACAATATTACATGTATAACTGTTACTGACAATAAACATAAATTATTTCTATGTCACTTGTTTTCAGAGTGATCCTGCCCACTTTTATGGCTTTGCTTATTTCCGTCAAGTTAAAGATCCTAGTATTCAGAGGGGATATTTTCAAAAGGTATGTTATTTCTTAAATTGTTGCTTTTTCATTCCCTGAGCTGCGGAAGCAAAAATAGACCTTGTTTTTGGTGCAAACTAAATTGAAAACATTTTTATTGAGAGTGCAATTATTTTCACCCCATACCCACAAAACGTGAACATCCTAGCAAAACACTCAATTTGAAAGACAGTTGGTTGAGATAAAAAAGCAAGAAAAAGAAGGGGTATGGTTGAGTTGAGGCCACTGTGATCGTCTTCTGAAGATTGCCTTTAAACTAAATATAATTATATTGTCTTTCATTCATAATAATATCATTTCAATTACAGTAATTTGTATCTTTCTGTTGTGTTTCAGTCAGTTGTGTTAGTTTCAAGGCTACCATACGTCAACTTGTTTTCTGAGGTGGTAAGTTATTAATCAGTCATATTTAAACCTGTGACGGGTAAAAGATTATTTTATTGTGGTGTGCGATTGTTTTGGGCTTAACAAATCAAATAAATTTTTCACTCGATATATGTTGAGAGGGAAGGGAAATTGTTATTTTAACCATACCCTTTGTAAAATATATATTGTGGTTTACATTATATTATTGTTTTGGCATAAAAAGGTTTGAATCAAAGAATTTCACTCAACTTTATTAAGAAAGAAGGGAAAGGAAGATTGGCATGAGAAAATAAGCGTTATTATATTTAAGTAAGCATACGATCATTGCTGACTTAGTAATGACATCATGTTGTGAACTTAGGCACAGTAGAATAAGGGCTGGGTGTATCAGACTTTGAATTGAGGTATCCAGATTCAAGCTCTGGTCAGGGTCATTGTGTTGTGTCATGTTTCTGGGCAAAATACTTTACTCTCACAGTACCTCTCTCTTCCTAGGGGTATAAATGGGTGCCTGATGGACCCCTGCAGTAGTGTCAAACACAGAACTTACATGTACCTTCTACATATTTGTAATCATAAAGTTTGTATTAAGTAAGTTTCTAATGAAGTGTTCTGCTTCTTTTCTGGTCTTTCTTCTTTTTAGGTTCAGTTTGTGGCACCAAGCTTCTTTGAGAATGGAGAGCTTGGCTTAGAAACAGGTACAAAGTACATGCATACATTTACAACCTTGAAACATCTTGAGATGTTCAGAAAACAAAGAAGTGTAACTGATGATCTGTAGAGTTCAAAGTAAATGTAACAGTCAGTTGGGCCTTGGAAATGATATTAAATGGACCCCAGTTTATTCATGTATTAATAAAGGTCGGCACATACAAGAGGAGTAGTCCCTCGAAACGCTTTGTGTGAACTGTTTGTGGAACAAGTCCCTGAGACCAGTCCCTCTGTGTAAACTCTTCAGGGGACTAATTGCAGGGACAAGTCACAGGGACTACAGTGTAGGTCCCCTTGTGTGTGCTGACTTTAGAAGTTGTAGTGAATACTGGGTACTTTTAAATGTACTTGTAGCAATAATTGGAGCAGCTAAACTTGTTGCCACACAAATTTCACTGATTCTGAATAACAGGTTAACTTACAGGCCCCAGTTGTTCAAAGGCTGGATAACGCTATCCACCGGATATATCACTATCCAGTGGATAAGTGTTAACAAAACAAACCACGCTATCCACTGGATAGTGATTTATCGCTATCCAGCGGATAAGTGTTAACAAAACAAACCACGCTATCCACTGGATAGTGATTTATCCGGTGGATAGCATTACCTACCTTTCGAACAACCCCGGCCAGGTGTACCCTATGAAATATTGAATACTCTGTACCCCACACTAAAAATTAAAACTCTTGACTACCCAAGAGGTTCATTGTACCCCATAGGACAGCTTTCTCTATCCTCCCCTTCAAGAGGATAAAACATAGTCCAAGCAGTAACTCTGACAGTAGATTGAGCTGGTTTTCTTATTGAGGGTATTTATGTTGTGGTGTTGATGATTTTTTATGATGTTCTTTTAGTCTGTCATGATATTGATCAGTGGCCTTATCCTGAGGCAGGCCATACATTACAGCTTCCTCTGATGGGAAATGTCATGCAGGTAACTTAATAATAAAATAAGTTGCATTTGTACCACCCCATCTAATGTAAATTTACATAGCCCCCCAAAAAGTGATTGAGGTAGACAGGCATTGGCTCCAAATCTGATGTTAGTAGTGTTTGCATATAATTGGCAAATAATATTTATGACAGAAAGATGATGGCAAAATTCAATTTGATTCCTTACTTTGTATGTGCAGGTTAAAAAGAAATTAAGTTTGTTGCAATTGTATCACAAAGCAATGTAGCTACATGGGGGCTTTTATTATTTTCATTGGCAACATTAATTTTATTATTTGTCAATCTTCTAATGTGAAGGTTATCATAAAATTTATCAGGAATGAAATAACAAAATGATACAGGTCTGTTTGCCACCCCCTATTCATGCAGTCCTCTTATTAGGCAGAAATATTTCGTATTAGTATATACATACTCAGTGATCTTGGTGTTTTAAGCAATCTGATTGGTTTGCTATCTCTGGGTAATGAGCATTATTCACCCCCCTACCGAGTGAATTAATGCATAATGCATAAGCCAAACAAAAACAGAATGGCGGGTGTAAACTCGCGTTTCGTCAGTGTTTCGGAATCGATTTTTAATGGTTTCCTTCTGAAAATGTTGTTGAGATCACTTCCTTCATGAATATACTAAAACAATTACTCTTCTCAATCTCAGTGAATAGTGGCAGAATATTTACCTCGCCGCTTTGTGGCTCGCTGAATATTCTGCCACTATTCACCTCAATTTCAAAGAATAATTGTTAAGTGTAGTATGTTGCTATTACTAGGCTGTAAAGGCCAGACATAGATTTGTTATTAGTCAGGATTAGTGTACTCAGGTGTTTAGTAGATAACAAATAATTTATTGCAGATGGCAATATTACCAGCTGCTGGGACATGTTATCAGCAGCTGCTTGTCTTACATATATTGCAGTTTGATATGCTTGTGTTACATGTATTGTATTTTGATATGCTTGTGTGACATGTATTGTATTTTGATATGCTTGTGTGACATGTATTGTATTTTGATATGCTTGTGTGACATGTATTGTATTTTGATATGCTTGTGTTACATGTATTGTATTTTGATATGCTTGTGTTACATGTATTGTATTTTGATATGCTTGTGTGACATGTATTGTATTTTGATATGCTTGTGTTACATGTATTGTATTATGATATGCTTGTGTTACATGTATTATGATATGCTTGTGTTACATGTAGGTTCGAGTTCCTTCCAGAGGAGATAAACCAGGTGCAGTGTCATCACCAGACAATCCTCTTGTCGCTCACATTGTGGTGAGTTTATTAACCTGTACTAAGAAATGTAGACTTGCTCAAATTGTTCTTACTGTGTAAGTTATATATATCAATATAACAGACCTCATAATCCATCAAATATTTTTGCTTGTGCATGAGTGGTTTAAACTCGTCACTTGAAGGAATATGCCAACTAAAACTGGAGAATATCTGAGTGATATTCCCCAATTTTCAACACCGTGTGTCGGAAAAAATATTTGAAGGATATTAAACACAGTAGCCTCCATTGGACATGAGAATTTGCTCTGATGTCTGTCTTTGGACATTATCTGTTCCTCAAAGCTCACAGTTTTCCTTGAGCTTTGTTCTCAGAAAACTGTTTGCTCCTCGGAACAGATAATGTTCGCTGACAAATATCCAAGCAACAGGCCAATATCACAATAACTTTGGTCCACTTCTACTAGTTTCTTGTTAACTGATAAACTTCATTAAGTGCAAGCTCCAGAATGAGGATGGTCATACTAATATTTATTTTAATATAAAAGTCTTTGGATGTTGTTTTCACAGCAGCTCAATTAATTATTGTTAACAAAAATGTATTTTTATTTTTTAAATTTCAGCCTCAAATGCCTTCTCCTAAAGTCATTCCAACTTTGAAGGATCCAGATATCTTTAGGTACATGTATAGATTATAAATGAATTATAAGTCTTACTGCTGCAGTTGCAAAGAAAATAATAGCATAAAACAGCTATTTGTTTACAAATATTATATTATAGTAGATCTATTTTAAAACCTGTCATTGATATTTTGTTTTTCAGATGTTTACAATCAGTTCTTCCTCACATTCATCTCTTATGGGAATTAGCACTTACCAATGAGGTATTTATATCTAATGTTCTTATATTCACAGTGTAGATGGGGAAGTTGTTATTAAGGAAATAACATGACTTTTTGAGGGAATATTGTTTATTTACGCCCGCGACACTACAAGGGCGTAAATAAACAATATTCCCTCAAAAAGTCATGTCATTATCATTATTTAACCGCGCAGCCGTAGGCTGGGCGGTTTCTTGCTTTGCACTCCGTTTATTTTTTTTTTTTTTTAGTCATGTCGGGGAGCAGACCCAAACTCCCACTCACGGCCAATTATCTTCACCGGATGATGTCATCATCAGCCAATTACAGGCCATTTCTCAGCTCTTTTCGTCATATCCCCCCCTCAGGAGGGTTTTG
>OZ026609.1:6040773-6055773 GCA_964020085.1 Micromussa lordhowensis
TCCCACGTACGAAGCTACGTATACTGCCGGATATCTGTTACCTACGGAAGAGAGATATCGAGAGCATCATGACCATATTTGGATAGTGTTACAATTTGTTGAATAATAAAAATGAATATATGAAAGATCATACATTTGAACTGCGGAGAAAGATATGAAGAGAGATGATCATCGCAGTTATATACATGTACACAAAGGCTGAAAAAAATTCAGGCCTAAATGGATTCAAACCCATGACCTCTGCGATACCGATGCAGTGCTCTACCAACTGAGCTATCAAGCCAACTGGGAGCTGGTCACATTGTCAGTTCGTAATATACCTGTAGATGGTGAAGAATACAAATGAATATATGAAAGATCATACGTTTGAACTGCGGAAAAAGATGTGAAGAGAGATGATCATCACAGTTATATACATGTACACAACTTAAGCAGTTGTGAAATTAAAGGCTGAAAAAAGTTCAGGCCTGAATGGGATTCGAACCCATGACCTCTGCGATACCAATGCAGTGCTCTACCAACTGAGCTATCAAGCAAACTGGAAGCTGGTCACATTGTCAGTTCGTAATATACCTGTAGATGGTGAAGAATAAAAATGAATATATGAAAGATCATACATCTGAACTGCAGAGAACGATATGAAGACATAGATGATCATTGCAGTTATATACACAACTTAAGCAGCTGTGAAATTAAAGCCTGAAAAAATTCAGGCCTGAATGCATCCTAAGAAAGCTTTTTTCAGGCTTTTAATTTCACAGTTGCTTAATAAGTTGATACGGCCTTATGTGCTACATAGCACGAACAGGACTAAGTCAGTCAATAAGTTGTATATGCGATGATCATCTATGTTTTCATAAACAGTATCTTTTACTAATTAATTTGTAGTACTATTGACAACATATATTACACCTGTAGCTGCTGTTTTGTTTTGATTACTGCTTTATAAACTCCTCAAGTTGAACACATTAATTTTTTTAATTACCGGTAATACACATATTATTGATTTGATGATGAAAATTACGGGTAGAAGCATATTATTTTAAGACAACATTTCGGTGTCCTCATGACACCATCATCAGGTCAAAAAATAATATGTAACAGATAACAAGAATATTAATGTTCAAGTTCAAGTTCTTAGTCCCTAGAGGCTAGATGAAAAGTTTTGCTTTTATCGAGTCTGTGCTCGCGAATAAGGAACATTTCATATAGAAGGCAATCAAATAATAATGAATATTCTTTATTTACTTATTATTAGCCAATTGTTGTCATGGCACCTTCCCCTACAATCTGTTCTGAGACTGTCCAAGCTCTTGCAAGGTAAATAAACTACTCAATATAATTGAAGTTTACATAGCACATACAGCTCAAGACAGCAAGCTCCAGCCTTTGATCTTGAATGTTAGTTAACGATTTCATCTGCCATTTTGTGACAAAAAAAATCATTTTGAAATTACAGTATTTTCTTGAGTATCAAATGTTGGTTTATATTGCTACTGACCAATGCTGTATATCTTGTATACATTTCCTCCTGCGGAGAGAAAAAGTGATCTTATTCATAGCGCCACAGGTTATCCAAGCAGAATACTGTATTATTTAGCTGCCTCCAAACTTATCACCTCAGTGTTATCAAATAAATTGCTGGTAATTGGGTAGAATTCTCATTTAGTATTTACAGCTTGCAAAGGGCTTGCGTGTGCCCGTTGACTATGTTCTTTTCTACTTGTAGCTTGATCTCTCCATTACACTACTGCTCCGACTACAGACCTTTCTTCACAATCCACGATACCGAGTTTAAAGAATACACAACAAGAACACAAGCTCCGTAAGTAACCGAATGGGTAATATTTGTGTAACTTGCATCTATCTTGAAGAGAAAGAGAAGAGGTTATTGGTGGTCAACTTTGCAAACAGATCATATCCTAAAGTTTTCTACAAATCTGGAAGCCTAAGTTTTGCTAATTTTTTTTGAGATACAAAGGACAGCAGGTAATTCACCTGATATGAACTCAAAGTTTGGTTTACCGTCATACGATACTGTAATCTGTGGTTACTTCGTGGTTACTTACAGCTCTGGTTTACTATATGTGCTTTGGCATTGTTCTTAAATTGAAGTTTAACAAAGATATTTTTAACAGCTCTTTTGCGGTAGCTTCTTACTGCACAAAATAATTCAGTTTGTGACTAATAAAGTAGCCATTAGTGGGGAAAGGCAGTGCTTTGTGACCCAAATAATGACTGCAAAGGAGACTAGCATCTACCTGTGTCCAGGGAAACATGCAGGGAAAGTAGGCTCATGGCCTAACAAAAGCGTCCTGTATTTCAGGCCTGGTGTAATTCTTGGTGTTACAAATCCCTTCTTTGCTAAGACACTTCAACACTGGCCTCACATGGTGAGAATAGGAGAAATGTCTAATCTCGGTGAGTAGCAATGATCTGATTGTATCAGGCTTCACACAGGTAAAAAAAGTTGATAAAATTGTGAATGAAGAATAAATTGTTAAATGGTTTAATGAGTTTTCTGAAACTTTCAAAAGGTATTTAAAATGAATACATGTTACAAAAAAATATACAGCAAGGAACATTACTTTCCCCTTTTCTCTATATCCCATTTTAGAGATGAGAGATGGTGCAAATCTAATAAACATTGTTTGAGAAGTACTACGTGTGTGTATTTATGAAGATCATCCCAAAATTTCAGAGCATTCTCTTAAAAAGCATCAAGAGAATGCTCTTCTGCCTAAAGAGCGTAAATCGAAGTTCTCACCAGGGCTATAGAGCGTAGTGTTTATATGGAGGGCTCAGATTACAATTAATTCTCAGAAGAAATGTAAAAGTCAGAGCAGTTTTACATATTATCCAAATTGATGACAATATTGATGTCAATATTTCATAAATTACGGGGACAACTACAGGATCACGATTCTGAAAAACGCAATTAAACTGAAACCTTGTGTTGCACTGTGATTTAGTTTCATGTTAATCACTCTGGCAGGACTGTATATGTCCCTTACTGCCCAGTTGATAAGTTGACTTATTTATCATCTTGTCTTTTTCCAGTAATATCATCAAGAAAATCACCTGGTGTTGGCCAAAATGCTAAAAGGACGCTATCTTCAAAGCCAGGTGAACTATTTCATTTGGCCAGCAACACTGAAGTCGATGTAACTCTGAAACCATTAAGATGTTGCTTTATATTGATCAACTGTAGTCGGGAATTTAAATGTCCATTTGTCCATTCAGTCCTTTACTCCTTCTTGCCTTTCTTCATTCCTTTTTTCATCTCTTTCTTCATTTCTTCAATACATCCTGTAGTACTTTGTTTGTTCATTTTTTCTTTGCTTTGCTTTTCATATTTCTTTCGTGCATTTGACATTTTCTCTTTTCCTTACTTCCTTCACATATCCCACTTTTTCTCTCTCTCTCTTCCTCCATCTCCAACCCTGTCTCCATTCCATATTTCCATGATTCGTTAGTTCATTTGTTCAGACTCGTACCCAGTGGCTATTTACGGGTCAAAGAGAAAGCGGTCTGGATAGAGTGAAGCACGCTGTAAGTTATGAGACCCTTCCCATGACAGCCTGTGCACCTAAGTCCACCCTAGTATCCAATCTTCTCTCCCCCAATACCCGTAAATAGCGACTGGGTACAGTGTATGTGTCTGTTGTTTGTTCACTATATTGATCAAGCTTGTGATATTTAGGGATGATGAAATTGAATGCTTAAATATAATGTGATTTTAAAATCTGGTTACTTTGTTTTAGGCATCTATACAAAGTACAAGCAACTGCTCACAAAGGATAAACTTATTTTTAGAAGATTAAGCAAGGTGTGTATTGTAGGCTAATTTGGTTTTGCGAAGGTCAACAACAGCATGACAAAATCATTATTATCTATTGCCAGGATAAAAAATCTGCATACGAGCCCATCAGTCCAGAGCTTATCCCGGTTTCTGTAGCATGAATTGACTAGGAGAATTTCTACTCCCCCCCGGGATGGGATGCTAGTCCATTGCAGGGCTACCCCCAGTATTAAGTTTGCCAGTATCCATTTACCCAGAGGCATTGTGAGAGTTAAGTGTCTTGCCCAAGAACAGAATGCAATGTCCCCGGCCAGGGCTTGAACCCGGACCGTTTTATCCGGAGACAAGCACACTAACCATGAGGCCACCCCACCTCCCCACCAGGAGAAACTGGACTAAAAACTATTGAGTTAATTACTGGGTTTGTTGTGGTATTATAAAATGGCTGCATGTCAAATTGTAATTTGAATTGTCTTACTCTAATTTTAACAGGGAAATCACCCAAAGCGACCCCCGGAAGTTCAGGTTAGAGCCCTGCATATTAGCATTAACTAATAAGTCTAGCAGTATAACCCAAACAGCTTTTGAAAATTAGTCACCGCATAACTGTACATTACAATCCATGTATTCTTACACTGAATTCTTTACATGTATTCTTTCAGTGGTACATGACTACATGTACCTACGGGAGATTTTTCAAAGTGTCTTAAAAATAAAGCGTGAAGTTACTTTCAAATTGCAAATTTTCAAGTCGTAAATTTCAAGCTTGGGAGATTAGTTATTTATTGTTCTTTTTGAGGTTATTATTGAGTAATTAAGTTTTGTTTTCTCTTTGTTCTTTAAAAACATAGAACGCCATTTTGAGGAGACACATGTTGGAACTAACACAGAGTTTTATGATTCCATTGGTATGTTCGCAAACATATTTTTTACGTAATATATCAAACACGAGAGACAGTGTTTCATCGGGATCTCCAAACACCGAGAAGAGAGTTGAAAACACGACACACAGCGGTGTATTTTTGACGAAATTCGAGGCGTTTGGATAGCCTATGAAACACTGTCTCGGGTGTTTCATATATCTTCTCAATCGAAACCAAAACTAAGAAGAAAACAGAGAAGTGACATCGTCAAAATCTATGCTAATTAAGACCGGGTATCCAAACCTCCTTCACGGTTGTGGTTTTCAATGAGTTTGAGAAGGTTACTTGTAGATCTTGTAGAGAAAGATACATTTAGCAGCACGACAGAAACTTTTGTGCATGTTATTGCCTGGTTAATATCTTGGTTATATCGAACAATGGCTCCCATCTTCGGCTGTCGATAACCTGTCGGCCAACATGATACCGACACATTACCGACAAACGGCCAACAACAGTCAAATGACAGTTTGCCACCAGTTGGATGACAGTTGGCCAATAGTTGGCTGACAAACGACGGACAATATCTTCTGGGAGCCTCTTCACTTTTACCAATATTTCTCCAGCCACTTAATTATATTGCTAGGTTGTCTAGTACATGTAGTTTTGTAGTAAGCATTAATGCACCTGATTGGTCGCACAGTTGGCCACCAGTTAGCTGACAGTTGACAATAGTTGGCCGACAAATGACAGACAATATCTTTTTGGAGCCTCTTCACTTTTACCAATATTTCTTCAGCCATTTACATGTATATTGCTAGGTTGTCTAGTAGTTTCGCAGTAAGCATTAATGCACCTGATTGGTTGAATTACTGTGAGAGGAAAGTGTCCTGCCCAACTGACAACCCATCACAGTAACTCTAGCCACTGCCTAGACTCTACTTGCGAGAGCCAGTGTCTAATGCACCAGCCATAGCTTTTAGGTCTTTAAAGTTCCTTCCTAATGGTAATTTTCTCTGTTCAATGCTCAGGAAAGATATGTTGCTAGTCTTATGCCTCTCCAAAGAAGTATCTCCCCTTGGAAGGTAAACAATATTCATTTAAGTTAAGTAATTCTAATAATTAAGTAATTCTAATACCGTAAACTGCCGCTTATACCCCTCCCCTCAGCTTATAAGCCAATCCCAGTTAACCAAAAATATACGGTTATAATCCCCCTCGGGTAGAAGCCCCCCGTCTACTGACCTTAAACTTAAAATTACCGGTAAACCCCATTACGATCATCACGTGTAGCTATAGCTCGTTTTAAAACGGATTTTCAATTCCGGTTATAAGCCCCCTAGGAGATAAGACCCTTCGTTTATAAACCCATAGAAACCCTTACGAAGTTGTATAAGCCCAGGTTTATAAGCGGCAGTTTACGATAGTTATTTAAAGATCTTCGGGAATGTCAACTGTAAAGGCAACAGAATGTCATAAACGTGTGAAACCAGATTACGGTACATTGGTTTCAATCAGGTTACTTCTGTTGGTAACTATCATTTGCATTATTTAAATTTTAGCATCCTCCAAGATTGAAGCCTTTTGATGCAGACGAGTTTCTGACGACATTGGAGCATTCAGGACCTCAGCTGACATCCAGGCTGAAGGGGAACTGGGTTGGACTTTACAGGTAAAATCACAAGGACTGTCACATAGGGTCTTTTTCCGGGCACCCCTTCAATTAAAGTAAAATGATAACAGCTCTTTTTCTATAGGTTCTCTTCTCCACTTGTCTCTGACGTGTAAGCCTGTACACATGTTTCTCTTGTGATGAAATCATAAGTAACACTCTCTTAAACGAATTGACACAGAAAATGTAAAACTTGACCTCCATGTTGTTTTGTTTCCATAGGAAATTCTTCAAGTCTGCAAACTTTGAAGGTTGGTTACGGCATCGGCAACAAGAGATAAGACAGAAGCTGGAAATTCTACATCTGGAAGCTCTAGGACAGGCTGTAAGTTACTCATGGGAGCAACGAACGATTTTCATGGAACTTGTGTACTTTCTGGTGCCATGCTTTCTCTTGGCTCAAGTTTAAACATAGGATATTACGACCGTGATGGTGTTTGGACATCTGATCTTAATTAACATAGATTTTTACGGTTTTTTTCTATTCGTTTTCTTTTTAGTGTTAGTTTAGGTTGAGAAGATATATCAAATACTCAAGACCGTGTTTGACCACATTTCCAAACACCTCGAAGTTAGTCAAAAATACTCCGCTGTGCGTCGTATTTTCAACTCTCTTCTCGGTGTTTGGAAATGTGGTCAAGTACGGTTTTTCGTAACTCCCTTCACTATGTAAACACATACACGACCCACAATCATCCACTTCACTCCTATCTCGAAGGGCTGACGCTCGAAACGTCAGCTTCACAAATTCGCTACAGCGCTTAATTTAATTGTAATTTAATACAATTGTGGGCTATTAATAATCGTCTTTATTGAGGAAACTTTCTCATAAAAGATATGGTTTTCAAAACGGACCTCGAGCCAAAACATAAATTGTAAAAACAATAAAGCTATAAAATTACAAAGAGATTAAGAAGATACAAAAAATGCACAAAAACTTAAAAATAAGTATAAGTAAAAATTTTCTGGGGCATTATTTTTTTTCTCACGTTTAGGTTGTACATGAATTTTTTGGTGGACAATAGCTTGTGCAAGAGTTGTTTTGACATCAAAAATGGGACCTGGGTAATAATTAATAAGCACTTACTTGATTTTTTCCCATGGCTCCCCTTGCACGTTTGTTTTTTCAACAGTTTTCGGCGTGTATAATTTTTTTTTGGTAATTGCCGAATTCCCTCCCCTCGGAAAAAAATAATAGTCCGTCCCTAGTATACTTTTGATCAGTGAATAAAGTTCTGGTGAGTTGAGGATGAGGTCACAGATTCTTAAGCCAGGGAATGGTGGTTCCTCTCGCACATTCAATGTTGTTTTAATTATTGGTTTACTTTTGTTCTTTACGTTCTTCTTAGGATGTTCCTCGTTGGATCAGTGACAAGCAGGAGGTGGAGATTGTTGATTTGTTCTTGCAGATCAAAGACAAACTGGTATGCATGATATCTCCTTTAAATTTATAGCATGCCACAGAAAATACAGCCAATCAGAGTACAGGAAAGCTGTTGTATTTTCGACGGTGTTACATCCAACCTTCCCGTCATGCGCCACGCGTATGTCTCTTTGATTTTGTTGGCCACTCAGTGTGTTTTCTATAGCATGGTATAAATTAATTATCAAACACTCTCTCATGGTATATAACATGGAATATCACACATGTCACTTATATTTTCTCGGTGTACACACAAGGTGGTTCTAACTTTGAAGTCTGTTGATGAAACCCTAGTGTGTGACCATGTAAATGAAAGCTATTTAGCAGTACTTTTATGTGGTACCCTCTATTTTTCTGTACAAGGTTGTTATGACTTCTAAGTCTGTAAATGAAAACCTATTGTGTGACCATTCGATTGAAAGCTATTGGGTAGTATGTAATGTTTTTTTTTTCTACTTTGCAGACTGGTTCGGCGGCTTTCTACCCTCCCATGAGCCTTGAAATCAAACAGCAATTGAAAGGACACCTATTGTCCATTATTAGAACTCTTCCGGAAGATCTTCAGTTTGTTTTAAAGAATAGTTGACAGAGAGGAAGTGGTTTGTATGAGGAATGAGTCTCGTAGTTGGTCGAAGGGCCTATGCCTTGGCTTCTTGTGGCTGGAATAAGATTCGCTTCCGTCATCACCTCCATCAGGAGTGCCGCTATCGATTTGACGAGAATTTCGGTGCCATTGGGCGCAAACATATTTCAATAGGCTATTTCCGAGTTTCTCGAATTTCTCTGTGCCAAAACGAGTCTGAAAATGTGTTCCTCCAACATGTTCATTTTTATGCAAATCAAACTCTCTTTCATATGAAAGGTTTTGCACGAGAACTCGCTTTGAAATGGAGGCACAAGGTAACTTGGAAATGGCTTATTCTCGTTAACTTTTCCAATCCTTTGGGCAGTGGGTGATTAATATCTCAGGGAATCATTTCAATTTATGTTTAATTCATAAATATCTAGTGCAACCGTTAATCTTGCGCTCAATCCCCCCACCCCACCCCCCACCCCTTGCTGAAGAGAGATCTTAAGAAAGATTAGACCTCATTCTCATGACGAGGCTTAACATATACGAATAGCTTCCCTGATTGGTCGTCACCTCGCTCTCTGAGCTACGTCATAAGTATAGAGTTTTGCGGCCCATATCTCGGACGTCTCATAAAAAAGAGCGGGAAAACTTCGGCGGAAAGAGAGACATTAGGCTAGTTTCTCCGATCCTGTAGACAAGGTGGATTGTCACGCAACGCCCCTCTTGCAGTATCGCGTAACGACCCACGTAACGAAGATTTAAGGAGTCATGTCGTATTTCCAAAAGATAGCTTTCCTTAGCTTTGCGATACCGCTGTCTTTGTGCCTCCGACATTGAAAATTTTAATCGAGCTTCTTCTGGAAAATCTGGGGACTCGATCATTTTTTTAAAAAATTTGCTTTCTATACGAGAAAGGTGGATTTCAAAGTTAGTTTGTCGTGAAAAATCTGGGATAAAAGCTCAATATAAGGGGAATTCTTAAAGCTTTATTACATGTTGTAGTGATTAAATCTTTTACTTGGAATTGATCATGGGTGAACAAAACTTCCTCGGGTTAATAGCAAGACTTTAGCTAAAATTCATCTTCATCTCGTAACAAAAGGCAAATATCAAATTCTTGTAACATTACATTGTATATGTGGAATCTTAATCGGAAAGAAGATAAGCAATATTTAAGTCGGACATTTAAAGATGACTTCCAATCTTTACTGCGCAGTCTCAGCACCCTAATGTTTATAAGCATTATAAGTTCCCACTCGATGGAATGCGAATCAATGTTATTCGTTACGAACCACATACCTTATCTTTGAGGCCTTTCAAATTCTTCTCCAACAGCTTCATTGATTTTTACAGCTACAAAGTTGTTTCATCAAGTGATATGAGAAAGAACAACGCATAAAGCTTCGACCGCTTCGCATCCAAATTTGAAATTGAAACATTGAATTTACTTCATGTAAGTATTGCAAAATGTTTACATTTTGTGATGTCTTACATGAAGCAAAACAAAAAACGCAAACAAACTCTCGAGAGTGCGCAGTACGGACTGGAAATCATCTTTAAATCATCGCGAAACATATTTTGGTAAGCAATAATTTTAATTCATGACAAAAGGAGCTGTGTCACGGATGCTAGTTTTGAAAAAAAAAACTAGTCAGCAAATTTTTCAAGTTTGCAGTCATTCTCAATGTTTCCTATCTTCAAAATTTTTCAAGTTCGCCATTTGTAATCCGTGTTAATCTTCTCCATACTTAACCATCCTTCTTTCTTTATGGTTCATTATTATCTCCTTTGTTTTTTTTTCTATCTTAGTAAACTGCTATTATCAGGTTTCCTTCGATTTAAAGGGGCAGCACTAAATTCGTGACTGAATTCCTTTTAAAAGTATTCTTGTTGGCTAATAACATGTCGGACCGTTTACCGGCTCCATAAACTATCAATTTAATGGAGAAGGTCACGGTATTTCAGCTAATTCTGTTTATTTTGATAGTTTTACGAGCTCTAAAGGTCAATTAAGCAACAGTCTTGATGGGTAAAATCATGGCCACATACTGTAACAAAACAAGTATCATTTATTAGCATTATAAAAGGATCTTTGATATAAATTACCCGAATGCAATCCATTTTAGTTCTTCCAATTTTACTCATCTATGCCTCTCCCCCCCCCAATATCTTTGGTTTCTAGCTTTTTCTTTTCAGTTCTTCTTCAGTTTTAAGGCGTTATTGTGATATTTCAGATAGTCTTTGACTAGTTCATAAGCTCTATTATTGCCTAAAATTGCATGACCTAGCCCCCTTCAGTTTTTCTGGAATTTGAGAACGATTTCAAATATTGAAATAATTGATATCATGTATCTCGCGACAAACTTCTTTAAAAAAGAAGCTAATTTCAAAATTTGATTTCCTGTAAATAGTGTAAAAGTTTATTTTTGTATCTAGGGTAACTTTTATTCTTTGATAGGGATAACATGTACATAGGAAAAAGAGACAACTTGGAAGTTCATTTTCTAGAGAGGAAATGTCAAATCATCAAATTCTTCATATTGCTATTTTTTTATTATACATTTTTCTTGAGAGGAAATTTCCACTGTTGGGTTCAAATTGTTACAAATATAACGCAAACTCGAGATTTGTTGAATATATATAAGGCAACGTATTTCAGGTTTAGAAAAAATTGGAGAGAGTGGCCGCCATTTTGTTTAATTTTTAGTGTACTGCCATTTTGAATCATGTGACGTCATGCAATTGCGACACAACACGAGACTTGGCAACTGTGTCTTACAACGAAAACGGCTAGAGCACTGTAGATCAAATTTAAGCGCATTAATTATTTGTCGTGTCTTTTTTTTAACAATTTAGGACCAGTCATTTCCAGCAATTAAGCACAATTTGATCTGACAGTGGGGGTTTGTTTAAGTCATAATTTGATCATTTCGCTGAAATTAATTAAGACTTTACCAATACTATTTGTTTTAGTTGAAGGGAATATTGGAATTCATTATTATTGTCTGGTTGTTTGTAAGTTGACTAATCCACAGTCAAACTTGGTTTGTTTGTTCTATCCTGTATAAAACTCTTTTTACTGCCGTTTAGGGACGGGCCATTACTTTTGGTGGGGGGGGGGGGGGGGGGGTGGAAAATATTTTGGCGCATTAATTTTTTTTCTCATCTTGATTTTTGTTTTGGTGGGCAATAGCTTGTGCAAAAACTTTCTTTAAAGTGAAACCTGGATAGTGGAAAGCACTCGCTCAATTTTTCTTCCCGTGGCTCCCCTTGCACGATCTTTTTACATCAGTTTTTGCTGTGCCCATACCCCTTCCCTTCCCCCCCCCCCCCCCCAAAGAAAATATATAATGGTCCGTTCCTAAGTTTAATCCCGTTAGGGTCCTCGTTGTTGACATGAGCAATGAAGTTGCCTTTTCCTCTCGAGTCCTACAAAAGACTTGGATACCAAAAACACCAAAGGGAATACAGTCTGGGTGAGTTCTTGGACCTGTATTTTCTAACTACATGGGATCTGCCTCAGTAACAACTCGCTAGGTTTTTTTGTCATAGTAGAATGCTTGGATATCGGTCGATCATGAACAGGCCGTTACTATCAACAAAACCACTTTTTTAGTTGGTGTTCATTCTGGATTAGTTTAATCACTCCTCAAACAACCAGACCCAGTTGATTAACATTAAAAAAATGTTTGTTTCTGATTGGGTGATGATGTGAAGGAGAGAGAGAGAAATTATGTTGCTGTTTAATATAACTTGTATAAACTGAATCTCTAATGAAAAATTCATGGCCTATGGCGTGGATTAATAAAGATCTATCTTTTCGTGAACCTGTGTGATTGACGTTAATGTGAGTGATTGACGTTTCTGTGTGTGTTTTTTTTTTAATTTGGCTCCTGTGAGGAAACATCGGGACGACTCGGTTCATGACTGACCCTGATCTATAGACAAGTTCATAAGGTGTTCGTTGTCATATGACCGTTTCCTCCAAATAAGTGTCCTTGAGCGAAACTGCAAGTTAGCAGTACTTTCACGACTCTCGTGGTTGGGCAGATGCTCTTTTGTGAAGAGTAACGCAAGAAAACGCGCGAGAAAAAATGGCTTCGCAAAGGCGCGAAAGCATGGGAAAGACGTTTTCTCGTCCTCACGCGCGAAGCCTTTCTCCTCGCGTGTTCTTTCCCTCTATCTAGAAATAATGGGGACTGAAGCTGCTAACGCGTTTCGCTCTCAATTTTCATTGCAAAAACGCTTGGGTTTTTATTTGAAAGGCGGATGTTGTGTGTCAAACATTTTGGCCACTCACAACATATAAAATACAAAACGATGGGTTCTACATCGTACAAGTACTCCCCACATCTCTCTGGCCCTTACGGACAGATAAGAGCATTTAAAAGAAAAATTCATAAGTTGCTTCTAACTGTACTTGAGATTGAGGACTATTGCGTTGATGCCCATTCTGTAATATTGAATTTAAACACAAGTAATTATTACACCCTATAGCTATCAATTTCGCATGTAGTCGTATTTTTACTTTACACATTTTAATTTGCTTTACCCTTGTACTTGATTAACTGTTATTGTACGTGTGTATCTATTTAGCAACTGTATTAAATTCACTTTTTGCACGGTAAATATATATTGTAAATAGTACAACCCGCCTAGATTAGCTCTGCTATAAGCGGGTTTGTAATCCTTTAAACTGTAAAATTCAAATAATAATAATAATAAATGGACAGCGGCTGAGCCCGCAGTACGACGGTTAAAAGCTAGCGGCAGTCAAAACCGAGCTGTCCTAATAGTAACACAGCTGGCAAAACTTAAAACAATGCTAAAGCTACTTTAGCCTCCTCCAATCGTTAACTTGAGAATTCCGGGTTTAATTTGACAAGGAACAACCTATTTTGTTCAGAATAACACAACTAATATCTTAGATCAGGCGACACTCGAACTACGAGTGAGTTGCCATGCCGGAAGCCGGTGAGCCATTTTTGGAGAAAAATTAGAAGCTTGGAGAAACAAAACGTTTCACATTTTTCACTTTTTACAATCTGATATGGTTTTTGGAAATATAAATATATTTTCGACCTCCAGCGAGAAAGTTGCCCGATTTCAAAGGACGGCAAAGTTTTTTCCCACCTGCTGAATCCTGATTGAGCGTACTCTAGCTTGCTAATTGAGTTATTTTTTTGTAAAAAAATACCTCTTATAGTCGGCGCGACGGGTCAATGGGCGAGTGAGTCAGTGAAAGATGTATGTATGTCACACCAATCAGATTGGATCTACTATAAACAGCCAATCAAATTTCTTGTTGTAAAGGTAAATGGTGTATTCGCTACTTGCACATGACCCATAATCCCTTGCGTTGTTGGGGGGTAACCAGTAGAAGAAATGTATGGTATCATGACAAAAATTAGTTCGGTGAGCTCGCAAAACCAGCTACTAATGCTTAAAAATGCACCAGAATTTACCAAAATCATGATAGGAGAAATTTGTACTAGTTTATAACTAAATGTAGAGAATTTTTTTTGTCCATACATCGTCTTGTAATTTTATGTACTTCTAATGGTTACCCCCCAACAACGCAAAGGATTATGGGTATGTGCAAGTAGCGACACAGAAGATCTGATCTCGATATAGTTCAGAACGACCATATTTATTCTTCCATAAGAGAGGAGGACGTATTCATATATTGGGCTTATTTCGACATCTTCTGTGGGTTACGCAGAGGATTTTGTGGGCGGGTTTGATAATCATTCGCAATTGGATAATCAGTCAGAGAAAGGTAGTGTTTGGCATGTAACTACGAGCATGCGATGAAGGGTTTAGCTTTTCCCATTACATAAGGTTTTGAATCAAATGAGTCTTAGCCGCTCTACTACTAGGTTTAAGATGTAAATGAAAAAAAAGTTGATCAGTGTGGCTTCTATGATAGAAACAATTATATTTTAGGGGCGCGGAATGTGCTACTGGGAATTTGCCGGAAATCACGCAAATCGTTTGCGTTAAATCTAAATGTTGCCGCAGAGTCAATACGTGTTCCGAGCGTTCGTGAATTTCAGTATCCATTGATAAGTTTCAATGCGAAGAGCGAAGAGACTACAATTAATTTGGTCAACAGAACAAAAAGGCATTATTCTGTAACAATTTTACAATTGGAATGGTTCTTGTTTACTACTGGAACGAGAAGAGATAGGTTTTAAATGAATCTAAATCATTTATTTTCAATGTTATCAGGGTTTTCGCTTTTTCACATTAATAGCCAGCACGAATTGTAGTAGAAGAAAAAGGAAGTCATTTTTGTTCAAGATAAGTTGAGTGAGGTATATGAAGTCTTGGACGTTTTATTGTATAAACATAGGGACTTTGGTAATTGAAAATAAAGATTGACGTGTATGTTGCCGGTTTGTGATTTTTAGTCCGATTTGGAGGGGAGTGTGACAGTTACGTACATACTTTGGGTTGTTTTAGAGTGCATAATTTTCAGTGCAATGGTGGCTAGCAGTGGCGAATCCAGCGGAGGGGCTCGCCCCCCGCCCCCCTTTATTTTGGGTAAAAAAGAGGAAATGACAGAAGGAAGAAAAGTCGCTGGGTAAGTAAAACAAAAACGGTTCTTCTGTAGCTCAATATCTGGATCCACCACTGGCTAGTTATGAACGAGATGAGTCTTGTGTT
>OZ026609.1:6060773-6098273 GCA_964020085.1 Micromussa lordhowensis
AAGTTGACCCATTCAGGCTATTTTTAGTTTTTGTTTCATCCTTAAATAGGGTCGGGGTTTAAGACCCTTCGCGGCACACACCTATCCGAAATTTATGGAAGTACCCCCTGGGTTTGAGGCCTGTTAGTCCAATGTTATACCCCCAACCCACCCTTATATACCCACCCATCCCTAAATAGGGTCAGTTTAAGACCCTTCGCGGCACACACCTATCCAAAATTTATGGGAGTACGCCTCTGGGTTTAAGGCCTGTTAGTCCAATGTTATGTCCCCAACCCACAGACTGTGTCGTGCATGCACAAGCCTAGACTGCAAACAGCCTCTATATTCAATAATAGTAACAGTAATAGTAACAGATGAATTTGATCTTTATTCTGTGTGATTGACCACCAATAAATTTTGAGGTGGCACTTTTAACATGGTTGACAATTAACATTCTTTCATTACTACAGTATATTAATACTATTTTGAGGTTACAGGTAGCCTGTGTCACTTTCAGGGAGGGGTGGCTGTGACATTCAGGCTTGGTTATGGAGAACCCTCTTCTAAAAAAGCCGTCAGGTCTTGGTCACACAGAAACACGGCATAGTTTGAACTTTCTGGAATTGTATTTATTTAAAATCTCTCCTATATGGTGACCCCATGGTTAATGTGTTGCACTGCAGATTGAGCAGGCCCGTCAAATAGGCCATTTCCGAGTTCCCTTTTGCTTCCGTGTCAAAACGAGTCTAAGTGCGAAACCATTCATATGAAAATGAGTTCCGCCTACAGGTTCATTTTCATGCAAATCAAACTCATTTTCATTTGAATGGTTTTGCACTTAGACTCGTTTTGAAACAGAGGCTCAAGGGAAAATGGCCTATTTGCTTAAACACTGCAGAAATCAGGGAAGGGGGAGGTATGGACAATATGGGCGGATACGGACTTTACTTCTCCTACAGATGGACACTCAGTCATCTGACCAAGACTCCCAGTCACACACTTGTACTAGGGTGTTATCTCAATTCATTTCATGACCTCAAGCTCTTTTAACTTGGGTGGTATCTCACAACTGAAAAGTAAAAGGATTGCATGAGTCAAAAAACCATGGACACCAGAAATATTTTTGGAAAGTACTTGCAACAGAAAAGCCAATTCTGGAATGAGAAAATTAAACCGCGAACAGCAATGGTAATTTGGTTTGTGGTTTTGAGGTTTACTTACGTGTCCTCAGAACTTTATAATTTGTGATAATTTGGTCAGTAGGTCGGTACACAATTTACCTCTCAGAATCAAATTTAAGTGTTCACAGATTTTTTTACTTGCACAGTAAAAAGGTAGCAGAATCTTTTTTTTTGAGCCACAACTCTGAGTGAAGGACAAAAGAAATTTTCATTTTTTTCAAGATTTTTTCCTTTTTTTGCAATATACATTATTTATAACAAATTTGTCTGACCATATAACCAAAATAACACCAAATTATTCTTAATAATGTTATCCTCTTCCCTGAACTAATTAAAGCAGATTGAGGTCACTGCAGTCCAGTGTCAGACATATTTTTCTTGTACCCTAAAAAACTATTCAATGGTTTTGTGTTATGTTTATCCAAAAATTTTATATTTTAAAAAATTTCTGCCAAAGATGAATAAATACAAGACCATAAAATTCAGGTAAGTAGTTTGTTTGACCAAAGATACCAGCTGGCCTAAGTGTTTATGAATTAATATTGATGATATCTACTCCTATGATAAGATAAAATGCATTTTATATCTCAAGTCATTTAACTTAGACATATATTGTTGCTTCAATTATTTCTGTGAAGAAAGATAGTCAGTCATTGATGGAAATAGTCAGGAAGTGAAGGGGTGATGTTATGAAAACATGATATCATATATTTTTTTTTTGTCTAAAATGTTCTTACCTTTTAGTCCAAAAAACTGAAAGGAACAGGTGATCATGACAGGTGCCCGCCCGCCTGTCTTAGGCCCTAATTACAGCCAATGAGATCAGTTGTTATAAAGGCGAGGAAAACATTGGCCAATTATCGCGCGCGTTTGATCAAAGCGAGCCCTGCAAATATTCACGAATAAGGGGCGCCCCGCTGTTTTGTCAGCACATGCGTGGCAGCCCCACGCTACTTGGTTCTATTGAGCAGCCGCCATCGCGTTCTCTTTTCCGCGCAAGTCGGAGGAGCAGCTTCTTTGCGCAGATTCAGAACCTTTGCCGAGTTATTTTGATCCTGCCGTCAAACCAGGTATCTTTGCTGTGTTTTAGCTAAGAATTGGGTCTTGTTTCAGCAGTTATGGAACGTAGTTTGTCGATTGCCAGTGTAAGTATCAACACCGTCGTAATCTAGTGAATGGAGAAGTTTACCAGACGAAAAGAGTGTGATTTTCGAACGAAAAAGGCACTTATTTTCTCGTGATCGAGTAGGGGGACGAATTCGATCAAACGCAATTTAGTGGGTTTCAGCCGGGCTATCTTCCTGATTTATTTGGGTAACTTTCCGATGAAAAAGCTGTCTAAAGGCGAGGGTTTTGACACGAATTTCGTATTCATACGTCGCTTGCAAATTCAATGAGCGAACTTCAAAGAGCTGGTACGACAGTGTTTTATCGGGTTAAGGCTGACTCTTATTTCTTTTACTTCTTTGACAGCAAGCTGGCTCAAGTCAGTCTTCACCAAGTGGGTTTAACCCAAGCTTTGTCGCAAAGCATGTCCCAGACATTGCAGATGTCCCATTCGATGTCTCAATCAATGAGTCAAATGTCGGATGATGAACCTTCTTCGCCAGAGTCAACAACCTTCGATGGCTCGGACCTGCTGAGTTCCACCGTCAGCGATGAAGTAACCGCTCAGCTGGCCGCAGCGGGACCCGTTGGTGTGGCTGCTGCCGCCGCCATCGCGACTGGAAAGAAGAGGAAAAGACCACATTCGTTTGAAACGAATCCATCGATTCGGAAACGTCAACAAACTCGTCTTCTTAGAAAATTAAGAGCCACAATAGATGAATATACGACGCGTGTTGGACAGCAAGCTGTGGTGTTGTGCGTTTGCCCCGGGAAGCCAAATCCGCTTTACAAGGTGTTTGGAGCCGTGCCTCTAGAGAATGTGGTTAGAAATCTAAAGCAGCTTGTTCTGCAAGACTTAGAGCACGCTTTGGCCGAACACGCCCCTCCACCACCCCCTGAAAATCCAGATATTTACACTCTACCACCGTTGGTCATTGATGGCATACCAACTCCTGTTGACAAAATGACGCAAGCCCAGCTCCGAGCTTTTATTCCAATGATGTTGCGGTATTCTACTGGTAGAGGAAAGCCAGGGTGGGGAAAGGATTCCACTCGTCCAGCTTGGTGGCCGTCAGACTTACCTTGGCAGAATGTGCGCAGTGATTGCCGCAGTGAAGATGAGAAAGCAAGGATATCTTGGACAAATGCACTGCGACAGATCGTGAAGAACTGCTACAAGTATCATGGGAGAGAAGATTTGTTGCCAGCCTTCTCAGACGGAGATGCACCACAACACCAGTATGTGCAACAACAGCATCAGATGGTGCACACAATTTCAAATGCTGATGGCACTGTGTCCCTCATCCAAGTGGATGCTTCAGGAGCTGTCAGCACTTTGTCAGATGCGGCCACCTCACAAACAGAAGCAACACAAGCGGTAGCCACCTTAGCAGAAGTAGCTGCAGCAACTCAAGTAGAGGTGACCCTTCCCCACCCTGGGCAAAACGAAGCAGTTACAATCGACCAAAGTGAGTTGTCTCACACAGAAGCAATTGCACAAGCAGCTGTAGCCACCCTAGCAGAAGCCACCCTTGCTGAAGGCGGGCAAATTGTTTTACCGGAACATGCTGCTGCAGCAGCTGCGGCACTTGCAAATGTGCAGGATAACATGAACACTTCCAACATGGTGACCATTCCTGTTCAGGCTGCAGCGTCTCTCATGCAGATTCAAACTCATCATTTACCAGTTAGCACCCACTCTCAGTACATGACTGCCTCAGTACCTCAAGTAGCTATGGCCCCTCATTCAATAATTCAGACAGTGACAACCACTTCGATGGGACATGAGGTTCACACGCAAATTGTCGATACCTGTGAGGGAGTGCCAGTTGCTACCCAAGCTGTAGAAGTAGTTACTCTTGAAAATGCGCAAGATCCCATGAACTGATGCTGCGTAAGGCAAGAACTACATCGTAATGTAAAGAAATACAGAGCAAAGCATGATGTAAATAAGGGCTGTGTAAACAGTAATACTAAATACATTAGAAGAAGAATAGTGAAAAGATTGGAGCTTTAGATGATTTTATTGGAAGAAACATTGTTCAATTTTAATTCTTGCCCAAAGACCTTACTTCTTTACATACACATCACATGTCCCACATGTGTGTCAAGTTGTAACTTCAAAGTACCAGTTTTATGGGCCTGTTGTCATCCAGAAAGTAACAGTTTTACTTGGGTCTGTTACCTTCTGTTTTAGTTTGTGTGTTTTTTTTGTTTTGTTTTTGCCTTCGGGACAAGAACTTCCAACTTCAATTTGTACATTTACAACTTACGTACTGTATGTCAGGAAAGTCAGTTATTGCTTTTACTTCCTTCTCTTTTTTTTTTTTGAATGACTTAAACGTGTCTTGCAATCTGACTTGTATAGTGTTATGCTGATTATCTTCTTCAGTGACAGGAAGACGGTGATTTATTTTTGAGTTGGAAATAATGAAGTGGTATTTCGCAAAGAACCAATTTAATTGTACTCTGTTGTGTCTAGAACGAATGTGTACATTGTTAAGTGCTGATGAGAGCCCTTTTAATTAAAATGTCAATGTGATACCTGTGTTTGATTTTGTTTTCTCTGAAAATTTCATTTTTGGCTTGTCTTGTCTCAAGTTAACTGAATGACATTACTTCAGTTAAGACGTGGGCAGAACTCCTAAACTTCCAACTGTTTCTTTATCTTGATAGCAACACCAAAAACCTGTTTTCTATTTCTTTCTAGAAAATTCCACTGTGAAAAAAAGAAAACAATTTAATGTTTGCTTTGAGCATCAAAGTGTACCATCACTTCACGAGTTTAAACCAATCAGCACATATTATTTTTGGAGAAGATGGACATTAACCATCATTCATTATAATTTATTTTTAACTTCCTTTTGATTATTTGGGGTTCAACAGGAATCAAGGATGTGGCAAATCTTTGTTGGGAGGTGGGAAAAGAAAGGTTGGAAAGATGGGAACCAGGAGAAATAGGGAAACGTTTGCTCAGAGAGTGCAGAACAATAGACCAATTTCAATATGTTAAACAATAGACCTCAGCGCAAGGCTCCAGGGAATAAACCCCACAAACTCTGTAGTTCTTCCCTGGAGCCTGGTGCTGGGGTCTATTGTTTTAGGCTGAATTTTAATATATCAAAGTTGGTCTATCAAGGAAACAACAGGAGCCAGCTGCCAGTAAAATGTTAGCTTTGCAACTTTGCAAAGTAAGTTGCAACTTGAAGCTAAAAAAAAAACTCGGGTCCACCACATTTTTTCTCAACCACGCCCAGTAGGTGTTAATATTTAACAATTAGAAAATAACCCAAAGCAAATACGCATGCTGATTGGTTTAAAACCGTGTTTCTATAACTCCATAAAAACACAGAACTAGCACGAGCTGTTGACGTAATGATGGCGTGAACAAAGAGAATCTACATTTTGATAATCGAAGTAAAGAAGTTGTTTTTCTTTTTCTTCGTCGCAGTATTTTCTAAAAGAAATAGAAAACATGTTCTCCGTGTTCCTATCATGTTATAGAAACACGAGTGAAAGTTTGGGAGAACTCGAAAAAGCTGTGGAAACACTCGCCTGCGGCTCGTGTTCCCACAGCATTTCGAGTTCTCCCAAACTTTCACTCGTGTTTCTATAACTCGATAGAAACACGGCACATGTTTTCTATTTCTTAATTATTGGCCGATGTTGTCCAAAATATCATGATGTGTTAGTAGCAAGCAGATCAATTATTTGCCAAACAAATAACTGATCTGCAAAACCCAAGTTCAATAATAATTGTTTTATAATTTAATCACCAAGATTGTTTTCACATTTACATCACTCTCTGACAGCTCAGGGAAGCAATCTGCAATTTTTTGCACAAGAGAGGAGTTACACAATTAGGCACGAGCAAAATATTATTTACGGCAAAACACATTTAGATGGTATTACGCATCAGCTGACCATTATTTGTATGCAGTTATTTGCAGGTCACATGGTGGGCTCTCGGCAAATGAAAAGGAAGAAAGATGCTTCAAATGATAACTAACAATTAAGATTATGAACTTGAGATTTCTATTGCTTCATAGTTGACAAGGGTGCAGCTCGAGTCAACTATCATGCATAGAAATAGAGAGCGAATAATCTAATTGATTTAGTAAAGATCTGCTTGTCGTTCAAATCTCTATTAAATCCTCTTCACAAACACTTCAAAAACACACAGGAGCAGCCGCCAGTTTGCTAACAAGCACTCACTGCTACGCGACTATCTACAAAAGACTAGATAGTGGGTACCATAAGCATTCAGAGAACGGCATTTGTGATAGAATGTTAGTAGATATATAAGTTATAGTTATCATCAAAAAAATAGCTCGTGTACATTACACAGACAATGAAGAGAATAGCCCTGACCACAATAGATCCTTAGCACAATTTTATTCAAGGTCACTTACATTGTCTCAGTCATCAACATGCTTACAACATTATCATACAACAACAAAAAAGTAAACAGTATGCAGTTACAAAAAGAACTTGATGACAGCACAAGTATGTTAAATATCTATAAGGTTTGTCTTCATAACACGAGAAAAGTAACACATTTCATTGTATTGATTGACTTTATAAGCAGCAGTTTTTTTTTCATTTAATTATCATGAATGACATCACAAGAATGCTATGCATTTACTTTGGAAACCTGCGATAAAATTCACTACTGCCTTATACATAGTCTTATTAATCGTTATAAAGTTATTAATACATTGTACCTCTGGATATTGTGAAAAACTGTTCCCACTTTTCACTCACCCATCACTTTCATTACTAGAGGGATGTTTTAAGATTCAACCAACAAAACAAATCCATACTAACAAAGTAGCTCTGCAAAAATCAGTACTGCCTCTATCGGTAGCTAATTACATTAAGTGTGAAACTTGACACCATCCAACAACCGGTACGAAAAAAACTTCACCAATCTCTGTGGAGCTGCATTATCAGCATGGAATTATAGACTGAATAATCGGATCTCTTGAACCATAGGAAAATAATAATTCTACTGCTAAAACTTGCTCTTCCCAGTTTTGCTTGTCAGTAATCTGTCAACCAACTGCCAACTGTCTGACAACTACACAATCGCAACACTCAATCAACAGTTAGGCTTCGTTACCACTTATCAACCTGTGTTCTCCTCTCTTCTCGGGGAGGAACATAGACTGAACTAGAGAAAGTGGCAGAAATTGTGCCTTACCAACAGTTGAATGGCAGATTTGTTATGGTCAGTGGCTGTTCGTGCCAATAATATTTACCATTCTTATCATTATTATCATTAATTAAAACCTCCCTTAAACAAAATAAAGCCCTTTAGGAATTTAAGTAAACAAAATTAAGCACAGATTGGCTAGGTATTTAGCCAAACAAAATGAATAATATTCTATTACTGACAAGCTTAATATCTGGGAGCTGTTCTCCTTTATGGTATTGAGCCACACAGCTCATGGTGGGGAAACACGAAGGTCTGAAAAAAATATCATTTAACATTTACATGTACCTAATGATGTGCATAAAGTGATTGATGTTTGTCACTACATGACAGAACAGTGAAACTAATTTTGGAGTTAGATACCGGCAAGGAAACCTTTCCAGAGTTCTTTTCTTTCTTTACAAAAAGAAAATAGTACAACAGTAATTTTAACTACACTACTGTAAGTAACGTTGCTCTAATGACAGCATGAACTACAGTATGTTGTCTTGTGTGACTAATTATTAGGAGGTGCATATGAAGGTCCAGTGAGGTTGGGGCTGGGCCAAATGTGGCAAAATACAGCTTTATTTCATAAATAGCAATTTTTAAAAATGTTCACAGAATTTACAAGCATTTATCCATGGCTACAGAGGAGGCCAGTCCCTCGCCATTAGTATCTGGGGAAAAAACAAGAACAAGACGTGGTTCAGGAACAGCGCTTATCTCTGCTTTCTGTAGAATTACTTAAGAAACTAACAATTCCCATTTGCTCTTTGATGGGATGCTAGTCCATTGCAGGGTTACCCCCATCACTAAGTTTGCTGATACCCAGGTGTACATACAAATGAATCCGTGTCTCCAGCCAGGGCTAGAACCCAGCCAGCTAACACCAGAGTCTAGCATACCGTGCCTCTCACAAAATGATGGAACTACAACAGCAACATTACATGAACAGAGAACTTGGGAAATCTGACAAAAGTGCAATGAATATTAGGTGATATGAGTGATACTTAATGGAGTGGCCAAGTCTGCTTTGTGTTCTCACAACATGAAGTTTCCATAGATTTGACTTTCTTGTAGTTTCTTTCAATTTGATTGTCATATTTTTTGATTGTCATATTTTTCAATACACCATACGGTAGTTGTATTATTTTTCAGATGAAAAGTAGATCACATTAAAAGCCCAACAAAATTTATGTAGCCTCCCCTCTCAAAAAATAAATAATGACAAATTAAACATATTAAATAACAATCCAGATCCAATGAGCACCTGTAGTAATTAGGCTTGAATGGTCCATTTTTGTTCACTCCAAGATACTTCGCTTGTTCTTCTGTGAGGTCAGTCAAATGGCCATCAAATGTTGGCAAGTGCAACATTGCTACATATTCATCTGAAACACAATCATCAATGAAACAGAGATCAACAAATTACACAGTTCCAGTCCAACAAATTACACAGTTCCAGTTATAAAATCTCCAGTAAACCAAGCACCAAAGTTTCTCTTTTTTGCGAGCATTTTTCTCCAGGAGACAACCAACAAGACTGTAGACATTGCAAAAGCAATAAAGCGCATGTTCATCTTCGTTGTATCTGTAGTTGCTACACTTCCATTCTTTTTGTTTTATTCTATGATTTCCCTCCTAAGCCTTGCGTGCAGTTTTCACAATCTGTCTTCTTCCTTACCTACCGGTATTTTGCATCTTGCTAACCAATCTGGAAACTGGGTTTTCATTAATGTTTTCAGCATGCAGGCAACTGTTTTGAACCGAACTTCATTATAAGAAAAACTTTCCTATAAATGGGCAAAATCATCCTCACAGCCAGTCAATTTGCACAGTGTCTGGCCCTCAATGGAACCCCTGCATAGGAACTGCTGGTAGCATTACATGGTTACTTGAATCAATTATTACACTTTATAGAATAAAGACTTGATAGAAACGTGATCTCCTTTTACACATTATAAATACAATCTTGATCACCAGAGCATTGTTTAAGTACTCACCCATCTTCTTTGGCAGAAGATAGACATCATGTTTATATCTCCCGGGTGGGGCCTTGTAAAGTTCAATTAAAGCTATAGCCTGCCAGGGAAACACATTTGGCTGATCAAAATTTATTCATTTAATTTTTATTTTTTAGAATCATTACTTTTTTGCAGAGGAAAGGTTTTTAACCATAACTTTTCTAACCACAAACATTGATTAATAATAATTATAAATTTATTTTCAGTTTGGTTTCAAGCTTCACTCTTGGAGTTGCACGTCTGAAAACAGACGACGTCTGCAAAAAGAGCAGTTTTGAAAATCGTATTCGTAAATGTTATTAAGTGAGTTGGTAGAAGACGATAATTGCTCAAATTGCATTCTTTGTAATTCTTAATGAGTTGTAAGGAGACAACAATGGACCGTTTTCAATCTATTAAAATTCAGCTTGGCAATGAGGCTTAGAGGACACAAACAAAGGAAACTGAATGAGCATGTTTATTCATTTCGTTTGTTTGTCCTCTAGGCCTCACTATCAAGCTGAATTTTAATATATCGAAAGTGGCCTATAGCACAAGTTGCATTCTTTGTAATTCTTAATAGAATGAAATTTTCTTTCCTATTATTAGGTTTTTGTTTTTCACCTTCTCGTTTTCTTCTTAGCTAAGTTTTTAATAGTTCAACTAATTAGTTAATAGTTGGTAGGCTTTTCTATTAGTAATTGATTAGTTAGCAGGCTTCTAATCATTATATTAAGTGTCCCAAATTACATGTAGTAGAGGGGTGTTTCCACCAAGCTAACAAAATTTCAAAACTTGAATATATAAGTTTATGTACGAATGCATTCATGCCACATGGAGATTAATGTTTATTTACCCCCTTTCTTCACTTGCACCTACAAGAGGTCTAGTTATTTGTACCTGTGTCGTTGAAGTAATGGAAACTACAAAAGAAGGAACACTAGAACAGCTGAGATTGACAAGGCGACCCTGAAACATCAAACCAAATCACCCTGTTAGGAAACCTTTCTTGAAAATTACATATCTAAGAAAAAAGGAATGCAATATTTTATGCAGTACCTCTGCTAACAGCACAATTCTCTTGCCATCTGGCCAGATAATATGATCTACTTGCGTTCTGACCTTCTCCCACGTCAGATCAGATGTTCTTAAACTAGCCTGAAAGACAAATAACAAGAATGTATATTTCTAAACTGTGTCCAGTGATGAGTAGTAAATATGAATATATACATGAAGACAATTATTCTGAACCATACATGTGAATTGCCGTAGAAAAGACAAAAACTGAATGAGCTTATTCCATAACAACAGCAGTTACAAAGAAAGCTAGAGAAAAATCCGGCTCCAATGGCATTCAAACCTACATAGATATATGTACAACGTTTGTGATTGCTGTGCAGTTGAGTTGAGAACTCTTTCACTGTTTGCCCTGATGCACTTTCGTATATTCACCATCACTTATCACCCACTTAACAGGACCAAAAGGCAGGGCATTTACAACACCTCTTCTAAAGATCATGGAATCAAATCCTGTTTGAAACTGAATCTTCTGAGCAGGCTTTCTTCTGAATCCCTTTTTAAAATCAACTGCTGATTTCTTGTAAACTTATGTTATCAGCGATTTATCATTAAATCAGTTAGGATCCTTGATATATGAAGATGTGAATCATGTAGTGCCATTCCTCGTCTACATGAACCTTAAAAAGGTAAAGTCTGCCAAGTGGCCCATCAGTCTGGAGCTTATCCTGGTTTCCTTAGGACGAAGCGAATTGGAATATTTCTACTCCCCCCTGGATGGGATGCTAGTCCATCGCAGGGTTACCCCCAGCAATAAATCCAGCAGCATCCATTTGTACACCTGGTTGCCAGACCTCAAACTCGGGTCCTTGATCCGGCATCAAGCACACAAACCATGAGGCCACCGTGCCTCCCATACAGGAACATGCAATATATCGAGGAACCCGTATATCTTACCACATCCACTTCAGTATTTGAGTGCCCCATGTTGCAAACAATGCAACCATTCTTCATTCTATCCATTTGTTCTCTTGTGACAACATGTTTATTTCCTGTTTTTACAAAAAATAATAATAATAATATCAAAATAATAACTTGCAAAAAGTTACTCCAGCCTGCAGTAGAAGTAAGGGCTAGTTTAGAAAGGCAGTCACAATTATAGCCAATGAAAATAGAGACAATGAATAAAGATGAACAGCTTGAAATTTTCTTTCCTACATAGAGGGGTTGTGTTTACAACATAACAACCGGGTTTAGCTAAATACCTGTACATGTGATCAGGATGTCGATTTGCTTGCAAACCATGTCAATCTTAACAACTCTAAAGCCATCCATGCTAAAGAAAGGAATGCCAACTTGTTGAACTCAAACAGACCCAAGAAATAGCTTACAATTAATTTAACTTCATGTTCAACTTTTCTAATACTGCATAAGACAGATTTGTCCTTTGAGCCTGTTTTTAAAAGAGATTTAGTCAAACTCCCGGCAAACCAGAAACAACTTTTATCAGCACCTGAGATGTCATATGTACATGTATATTAAATCACATCAACCTCCGCAAAATTAATTGCATCGAGGAGACACTTTAATTTATGACCTAAGTTCAGAATGTCTACCTGTCTGTAAGTGAAAAGCTTAATGGCATTTGAAGTTCTTTACTAGACATGTATTGTCAGAGAAAATGGTAAGATACACAGTGTACATAATAGTCTGGCACTCGAGGGGCTAAATCACACGACTTACAGTATTTATGGGTACATACCATGCCTGCAATGCACAGATGGGATCAATTTCAGCAACATAGACTATGGCACCCAGGCCTTTGAGAGCAGAACAGCAACCTTTACCAACCTGATAACAGTCATGGATACAAAATGTTGATTGTCATTACCTTCAAAAACTGTCAAGTTTAGACAAAGAAAGTTTTCGACACCCATTATGTTGTGGAAAAGAATGACAAACACTCAGTAGAAGTAGTGAGTCAAATTATTTGGAATCTAAAAGCAATCTCTGGCTAAAAAGATTAAAAACTACGAGCTTTCAACTGCCCGAAGTGCAGTCTTCGACATGTAAAATGAATGATAAGAACATTTTTTTGGAGTTGGAAGACCAGCAAACATTTCCTTGAAACTTTGACCTTGCTTATGACAAGTTAGTCACACAGTTACTTCACACGGGATTAACCACAGTCTGTAGGTATTATGGCTAAATAAGCTTTATTTAAAATGATATATGTACAGCTGTACCTCACCATATCCACACACAAGAACCTGCTTTCCTCCAAACATTACATCAGTGGTTCTCTTTAAACTATCCACAGAGAGGAGACAAATTAGTACATGTGCAGCTGCAAATTATACGATCTTGGAGATTATTTACAGGAGGCGGTATTGAAAATTTCGAGTTCATTGTTAGTGAACAAGTGCAGATAAATCCCGATAATTCACGAGCAATGTGTGCGTTAACATTTTTATCATTCAAATTGAATACACTGCAAACAAAAATCGTCAAACTTTGAGTCAGCCGAAGGCATGGTTTAATGAGTGGTGTATTGAATTTACACCAAGGCTATTACACCACAATAATGACGTCAAGGAGGTTGTTTAATCAGAACCCAGTGTCACATGGTACAAATCAACCAATCAGAAACTCAGAATTCGTACAGTGTATGAAATTTGAATAATAAAATACATTAGCTCATTGCACACATTTACCAAGGGGAATATATGTTATTAGCACAACCATCTGAGAATCAAACAATCACATTCCTAAAGGAACATTTTCAAAAGCAGAAAGTAAAAAAAGCAGCCAGTTGTACACTATTTCTCACTGAGACTATAAATGCTCGCATATTGTCACAACAAGAATTTGCTTACTCAACGTGAACTTGCAATTCATTAGTGTTACATACTAACTATTGATGTCAAAGTGAGTACATAATGATACATCAAGCCATTGAAACCTGCACATTTTTAACAATCCACTAAAATAACTCTTTATTAAACAAAAGCATGGTCCTTACATGTTCCCTTCTGTAACACTGAGAGACATAATCAATACCTATATATGGTTAAATCATGCACAGATGTTGAATTGGTGAAATCAAAGGTTACTGCAACTTCTGCTTGGATTGTCATTAATGCATTCGACTGTTTTCGATATATTAAAATTCAGCTTGGAAGTGAAGCATAAAGGACACAAACAAAGGAAACTGAATAACCATGTTTATTCATTTCTCTTGTTTGTGCCTCTAGACCTTGCTATCAAGCTGAACAGGCCATAATCGTATTCTTGGTCTCGGACTGGGACCAGCCGAGGCTAATGCAGGAAGTCTTTTCAAATGCAAATGACACTAGTCTCTGTTTAATCATATTCCCCGCAGGAGCCTCCATTGCAAGTTAGTTCTAGCCCAATGCCGAGAACATGAATATTTGAATATTTAACAATAATTATTATTCCATGAGCGCGCGTTGGATATGAGATGGTAAATAGCCAACGAGGCCCGTAGGGCCAAGTTGGCTATAACCAATCTCATATCCAACAAGTGCGAATGGAATAATTGTTTTATTAAATTCTCAACCTTCGGTTTTGCTAAATTTTCTAAGAAATGACCGGAAAGTGATGCGACTTCTGGGCGCCAAAACGAAATGCTGAAAATTTTATGCTGAGCGGAATTTTCCGAATTTATTTCCATATAAGGTCAAACGCAGGTATAATGGCTGGTAACCGAGATCTAGTGAACCAATCAGAAAGCTAGAATTGCACTATCCGAGGTTGAGAATTTAATAAATTGACAGTAGTCTATTCTTAAACATACCTATCTAAGATTGATTCTCTACAGCAATACATGTTGTCAAACTTTGTCTGCAAACAAAAATCATAATCTTAGTTGGTCACAAAAAAATTCTTTTCAACACCATGATTACATGTAATTGATTTGCTATGCCTAAAACAAAAGAAAAGAAAGAAGTTACTCACCTTGGTAACAGAATCGTTAACATTCATGGCTGCAACTGTTAGTTTTCCTTGCTTGGAAAGCTGGTACAATCTAACATGATTTAAACAAAACAAGTTAAACAAAAAAATTAGACTACTGTTGAAGTGTCTACACAGCCAACAGGGTTTTTGTTTTTTCTTTTTGTAAACCAAAACAAAGGGAAATGATCCCCAGCTTAGGGAAATTATGTGTTTGACATACAGTATGATAGATGTAGAGCACATTGGATCATCATCTCACCTGTGTACTCCTGTCACACTTTCCTCTACCACTCCACGCAGCGTGTTGAAAGTTCCATTAAACTTCTTGTACAGCAGATGAGTTGCATCACCGCCGTCATCCAGGACCATATTAGGTTGCCATTTATCGGATGTAATGCACTGCTCAATACACCACCAAAAGTCCTCCTCAGACTCTCCCTTCCATGCAAAGATGGGGTAACCTGGTAACCACAACAAAACCCATGGCATTTATCAAAGGGCAGATACAGTATTTTGGCGAGATCTTTATTTGCGTGTGTAATGTGTAGGTATGTACTTGTTTACAATCAGACCACTCGATGTGAATAAGGGGAAAAAGGAACTGCCACAATACCTGATAATTGCTTCAAATTAAAAGCGCAATACACATACTGTATAGTGTACATTGTGCAGTCAACTTTACTAATTAATTAATTGTTTTTGATAGTCTATAATACTGTAAATGCTCATTTCCTACCCATATCCTACCCAAACCTCCTAAGGACTTCTAAGGTACAATTGTACTTTAATCAACTTACCTGCTTCCGCCAGAGCAGCCGCAACTTCATTCTGCAAGAGACAGTCAAATAATCAAATTTGCTTTCAACGCCTACATTTTATCATGTGCATGGTTTCTACTTAACACATGTATGCTATAATAAATTATTACAGATACTTTCTTTTCCCCTAGCAAGAACTTCTTCTCAATCGCAAAATTAAAGGCAAGGAGACTTGGTGTTTTTGGTCAGGTCCTCTCTCCTAATGACACAAATCTAGCTGTGATCATCGTATGGATCAATAAAAAAGCTCACTGAACTTGATTTATGACTGAACATCATTTTATGTTGGAAAAAGGGGCTTCACGCATGAAGTTAACTGATTAACATAGTTTAATTCCTCTTGGGTCTTTCTCAAATTTTACATTACATTACACAAGAACTTAGTCTATTGTCTTTGCCCTTGCTTCTTGCATTATTTACACATGTACTGTATATCGTGTCAGCAGAGTGAACAAAGAAAGCTTCAAACGGCTAACCTGAGTCGAGTAAATGTTACACGCTGACCAACGCACTTGGGCACCAAGGGCAATAAGTGTTTCTATCAGAACCTGGAAAATATGCTAACTTAATACATATCATCATAAAAATAAAGAACGTCATAATTCTCAAAGAGCCAAAAACTTGACCAGCAATAACTATTTTGCGATACCTGCACAAATTCTAGCATGCTCATTGGCTAATTTTCATTGTCAATAAGCAGACAGACACATGTATGAATTTATAATTTAAAAGATGCGTCAACAAGCAATAGCAGACTTGTAATTTGTTATTGTCAAAAACAAATTGACGTCAGTTTTTCATGCGTCTGTCCTGTTATTGACAATGAATTTCATCATTAACATTGTCAAAGTAGTCTGCAGATCCATGAGGCGATCCACAGCTACTTTGACAATGTTACAACAAAATTCATGATCAATAACAACACAGACGCATAATAAAATGACGTCAATTTGTTAAACTGACCATATAAAAGTGTTATACATGTTTGCACCTTCCAGGAAATACGTTATCGTTTTGAGCTCTTTTACTTTACCATAAGCAGCTACAACAGTACTTAATTTTCTTACACAGACCAACCCCCTTTGCTTAAAGTCTATCAGTTCTAATCCATGCCTGGGATTGAAAGACTGTCAAAAGGGTCTTACAAAACTTGTTATCAAGTTGAAAAGTTTACTCACTGCGGCCTGCGCAGTTACATGAGTGCAACCAACAATTTTTGCCCCTTCTAACGGCTTGTCTGTGCAATTCCGCTTTCGTAAGAGCATAAGCCCAGGCATTTCTACAAAGAAAATTAATAAAAGCAAGGTAAATATAAAACACTTATTAGCACAGTCCTGTCTATTCATTTCTTTCCTATAAATTAAGAACTTCATACTCATTGCAAAAACACTGATTACTGGAATGAGATAGGTTCAAGTAATCTTAAGGTACCATTTGCATGGGATTTCACTGTTTTATTCAAATATTTCATTTATTGGCTGAAATATAATTTTCTGGTACACCGTACAACAATATGATCAAAATCATGAAATCCTGGTGTTTCTGGCGATGCTACGGACCATTACTTTTTGCTATACCATTTAATGACTGAAGATTTCATTATTAAATAAATTTCTAGGCTTCAAAAAATGTTAGGGAGGCTCTTAAAAATCAGACAGGTACGATTCTTGAAGTCCCATGCAAATAGCACAAGTTCAAGTTTAAATTATGTATGATGACATAAAAAATCCCAAATCAATAGGCCAAAATAAAGAATACAATACACACATCACTTGCGTAATGAAAACTGGACTTGCAACATTCCAACATTATTCTGACTATTAATAGTTACGTGTTAGACAGGCGTACAGAATTCTTTACCCTTGGCCAAAATTACTATATTCTGTTTTTATTTTCCCAAACAAATTAAAGATGTAAAAATTCCTCTCAAATACATCCAAGTTATAACATGTTATGACTACACCCTGTGAACAGATGTTCTTGGTAAATTTAAGGTTTCTGCAGAAATATAAATCGACTCACCAAAGCAAACAACTGCTAACTATAATTATTGTAAAAGTAAAGAACAATAGGACATTGCTCTACGAATATTTCCAAACTATTCATTATCAATAACTATTTTTTTTCGCTGGTTTGTTCGTTAAAAACAGTGCACAGATCAAAAAACCAACTGGGTGATTGAAAAAAACGGCTGCTTTCGGAAGATTGAAAAAGAAAATAAAATGCAATAAATAGAACGCTGTTCACAGGATCACTACCATTGATACAGAAAGGTGCCCATACATGAAGTTTGAATCAAGAAAATAATACTAGGCTGAAAATTGGAAGCAATAAGGCATCAGGAACATCAAATGGTAGGTTCACCACAATTCAACTCTGTTAGGTAACAACTGTTGATAAATCGTTAAGAAGATATGACTGAGTCCCTCAAAGACAATACAAAGTTCCGCTTGCCTTGTTCAGCTATTTCAATTTCCCTGCGACCAAAGTCAGCCAGCTTAATATTCTTAACACAAAAATCTGATCCACCACTGCTGTTTTTCTGCACATAGAAAATGGATGTATTACACTCTACGTTTTAACACTAATGATTAGGATGTTCTTGACATATAATTAATGAAGTTAGAAGAATGTAAATGTCTCCAGCACTTTTACCGTAAGCAAGAAGTTAACAGACAGATACCAAGAAAGAGAAGTAAAATAAACTATTGGTATGACTTGGTTTTTACACAGTCAATACAATGAAAAGGTTAAAAAAGTATGTGTAGAAATGGTGCAAATGGTTAGACTAGCATACTTATTAAGCTTGCTGAGGCACAGAAACAGCTTATAATAATGTAGAAGAGCCTTTTATTTAAAAGACTAATAATTTTATTGATCAGAAACATTTAAGAAATAGAAAACATGTGCCGTGTTTCTATCGAGTTTTAGTAGAATTCTACTAGTATACTAATGCAAATGCTGCAATCTGATTGGCTGAGCTACTCGTATACTATCAGCCATTAGAGTACAGTTGGCGGCCGGTCATCCAAGAAATGCGATGCTTTTATAGTTTTTCCGAAGTTTCGGAAGGAATTTTGGATGTAAACGGGTAATTAAATTCCTGAGAAGACTAAAAGAAGCACTTTTAAGGTTTCTTGACTTTAAAAACTTGAAAATATTGAAAAGGCGGGTACGTAAACAACTGCAAATTTGCCAAGGACAGTTCGATACGTTCAACTTACGAGTAGCTCAGCCAATCAGATTGCAGCATTTGCATTAGTATACTAGTAGAATTCTACTAAAACTCGATAGGAACACGGAGAACATGTTTTCTATTTCTTGTAGAAAATACCGCAACGAAGAAAAAGAAAAACTTGGTTACTTCGATCATCAAAATGTAAATTCTCTTTGTTCACGCCATCATTACATCAACAGCTCGGGCTAGTTCTGTGTTTCTATCGAGTTATAGAAACACGGTTTTAACCAATCAGCCTGCGTATTTGCTTTGGGTTATTTTCTAAAACTCTATATTGATGTTTCAAACAGATCTTGAGAAATGTAATACGTAATCACTACGTACGAAGTCTATAAGCTTTTTCTTAATAAAATTCTGAGGATACCACTTCCATTCCACTACGTACAAATTACATGTATGAACATCATTCGACAGCTCACTTTCACTATTTCCAGGAAAAAGCCATTCCCACCTCAAAAAAGGTCACTGGAAATACCAGGCAAGAGGGAGTTCCAAAAGCCTTTGAAGTTTTTAACCCTTTGAGTGCCAGACCATTGTGTATGCTGTGTGTCACACCATTTTCACTGAAAAATTTAATATCCACATGCCGTCACAGCAGTGGGAAATTAGAAGTCTCTCGCAAAACCTCCTACAAATCACAGGTGCCGATAAAAGTTGTTTCCAGTGTGCTGGGAGTTTGACTAAATCTCTTAAAATTTTGATTTACTCAGTAGGTTGTATGGACATCTCGGGGGCAAAAATCATGACCCACTGAATACGTCATATAGACACTTAAGGGGTGAAAGGAAGGTATGAAGTAGGAGGGGAGGCGTTAAAACCAGAAAACCTATTTTAGGAGGGTTGTGGACATTTCCTGGAACGATAAATTATTGTTCAATGAGGTGCAAATAAGTTATGAGGTATTCTGTCAGCTTTCATTGTTTTACACCTTAATTTAATTGATACAATTGGAGTTTAACAACAACCTGTTATATTTTAGTATACGTTTGAGCCTACATTTAAGCTATACACCTGAATGAAGCACAGCATTTCAAATTATTTTTCACAGTTATATGGGTTGCAACAGTGCAAACTTAACTATAATTTTAAAAAGAGAAGGCATTCTACTGCCAAGATATTAAGCTGTAGTCACGATTACCGACCTTACAAAACTAGTTTCAAACAATTTAACCTTTACTTCCCCTCAGACTTGCATGTAGTCAATATTAAAAATAAGGATTATTTTGCGGAATTTAAGGATTAAGACTAATCCAATAAACAGTGGTCTTCAGGCAAACTGAAACTGTTTTTTAAATTTTACCTTATTTTTACATTAAAAACTAATTGCAAAGTCACTCTCAGAGGTTTTCATTTTTCTGTTTCCATCCCAATCTGAATCACATTTGACCCACAAAATAGTGACAGAGAGAAGAAACATGTTTTCGCCTCACTTAAAGAAACAAAACCTCTAACAGCAACATATTGCAAAGTCATTCAGGCTACAGGAATTTAAATCAATTTGTGTGACACTTAATCAACTGTGAACATTTGCATAGTTTCACATTAGCCACAGAGCCAAAGTCCAATGAATTTGCTACTCAATTAGCATTTACTTTAGAAGACCTGATTACGCTCACACGAATATTTTAATTTACTTAATTAAGGCTAAGGCTTCTCTAATAAACACTACCCAACAAGGCTGAAGAGCCAGCCTTCCGTTGGTCAAACAAAGTTCAAATTTTTTAATTTGATAATTTACTCAAGTTGGTTCCAAGCCTACCTTACGTAATACTATGACGTCAGTTATTGCTTAATAGCTAAGATGTCACACTTGAACTAGCTTAGAAGTCGTAAAAAAAAAGATCTGAAAATCGCTATGATATTTTGACAAAGGAAAGCATTATGCGTTTTATAGGTACTAAAAATTGCAGCAGTCAAGCTTTTAAAAAGTTAACTTAAAGTAATACATATGCAACAATTTTAATTTAAGTTTATTTTCACAAGTGTCACGATTCGATCCACATTTTTTCCTCGATCATCGAGATCTTTTTTATGAATCACTGTTATTTAGACCAATATCATTCCAGTTTGGTGCACGTAGGAAATGAGTCATTACAACACACACACGCTAAGAGCAATATTCAACCACACGAATCAAATTGAAGAAAGGCTTAGCTCACTCGTCCATGTACAAAGTTTATGCATATGTTATTAGCAAGAAGCCGGCCATTAGAAGTGAAATTAAATTAGGCTAAGCAGAGGCGAAGAAATGTAGAGTTAGAGGAACTAAATTATGTTCAAGACAGAAATAAACTTGACTACTTACCTGAGATCTTTCCCTTGGAGACACATCGTCTTCGTCGGAGGAGTAACTATCGGAATAGCTAGCTGTAACAAGAGGGCGAATATCGCACGAGTAAATAACAACTAAAAAAAAGTTATTATTTCAAAAACATATCTCATCACCCAGGCAAGGGTTCAAGGCAAGGGATAACCTAGTAATCCAAAACAGTGTCATAGTAAATCAAAGTACAACTCTAACGAGATTAAAATTTGAAAATAAAAGTGAAGGACGGGCGTCGAAACACATCCTTGGAGAAGTACAAACAGAGAAAAACTGCATCGAAATCAACCCTGAAGAATGGAAAATTTCAAATGCCGAAATTGAAGCGGCATTAAAGCCTCGTCAAGAAAAACTCAAAAAAGTCATTTAACGGTGTAAATAGCACGCTTGCTTCACCTGAGCTCCCATAACTATCGGTGGATGACACCGAAATTGAGCGCCTTCGAAGGCGAGGGGGTCGTCTCGACATGCTTTCAGAAAAGCTTAATCCCTAGGGTATAAACGCAGCAAAAATCAGCAACACACATCAAAACGCATTGAAAAATGTTAAACGCGGGCGGCAAAAACCTCTAAGGCCTTGAGATGAGGCGGTCTTTGTGCTGCAGCCGCAGATTTTTGGACACGATGATCACCTTCCGAAGCCGCCATGATTAAATACACTGTATAGCAAATGGCCTACACAGCCGCGTGGGGTCGAGGCGACCAATCACACAACAGGACAAAACGGAAAAAAAATTCTCGTCGGTTCGTCACAATCCAGTCCTGGCGTTGTCATAACGGAACAGGTATTCAACTCCTGGCACGGTAAAATGAAGATGTTGGAGAGTTCACAAAAACTTCATTTAAGAACCTGGCGGCTAAAAGCGGAAGCGTGGTTTTGTTTTGGAAGCATGTCCCGGAAGGTGTGTATACCGGTACATTGCCCACAGTCCGCTGTCTACTACCAGAAATGACGTAAGATCGATCTACAGGAACCGCCAGGGGTAAGGGAAACCAATGTCTTTGTAAAAGGAAGTTTCTTTTAACAGCCTTTGTGGAATAAACGTTTAACAGACGTGGGTTTTTCGCTTCCAGCATGTTAAACAAATTAAACCCACGCGTTATTGACAGCAAATGCACGTGGTTTGGCGTGGCAACTTCGAAGCATTCAGAAATCGATATTATAAAATAACTGAGCCACTACGCGCGCTCTCATTGGTCGATAGGTGTGTTTAGATGAGAGTATGTAAACACGGTTGTGACGTTTTGGATTCGCGCGTATTTTTGAGAATTATTTTATAAAAGCAATAGAGCACTTTTTCTGTGTTTACATAGCCTCATGTAAACACTTGGAGGGTTGGGAGAATTCTCGAAAGTTATGCAAGCCCTCGACTACGTCTCAGGTTTGCACAACTATCTCGAATTCTCCCAACCATCCTCGTGTTTAGATGAGGCTATAGAAACACGAAAAAAGTGCTCTATTGCTTAAATGTTACGATTGCGAGTATATTCAAAGATAACGGTTCTGTTGGCAAAAAGGGTATAAACTATTGCAAATATAAATAGTCCAAAATTTTAATGGCAATCTATGGAATGGGACTGAAAGTTGAAAAAACACTAGTACGTTTTCAGGGGGGTTTGATAAGGGTACCATGTTATAACCTAGAAGGATTAAAAATCTCAGTCTTGATTGCCGATCGATGGTGTCAAAACGCTCGCAAAATCGCAGACTTTAGAGACTTTCTAAACCTACTTAATACATGAAACCAGCGCTAGCTGAAAACTGGCAAGTTTAGGGTCCAAGGAGGTAATTTTTTGTTTATATCAAAAATAAGAAAAATTGTTGATATTGAAAAACATTGTTGATGTAGTCCATTTACAATTTTGTGAGCGTCATGGCGAGGAAACATTCTTGGCTCAAAAATAAAAATGGAGCAAAAATGGATGCTTATGAAAGTGTTTCAGGATATGAACGAAATAGGTTCGGCGTGATCAGTGATTTCTTTTTTCTTTTTTTTTGTCAGTTTTTAGTTTTGTCACTTAGACAGATCCGTTACTTGTTTCCAAGAAGATAGTCCTAGGCAATACTGAGCCGGTCTTAGTGAGCTTCACAAAGTTACAGCTAAAAGCTCAGCTCAAGAAGTGACTTCTTGAATCAAAAGAAACATATGAATAGCGACAGTTATTTACAGCAATCTGGGCGACTTGAACTTTTGACGAAAAAGGTTTGAAAATGTTTTCGATTGGTTATTGTTCGTGAGTTCGTGGCCTAAAAAAACTAAAAGAGTCTCTTTTCCAGCGCGCCTGGGTTTAACCCATATATTCCGCGGGGAGTGGAGAATTCAGGGACTGAACTGAAAACAAACTGGCAGAAGTTTGAACGAATATTAAATTCCTAAAATGACTCAAGTGAATTAAGGAATGACTCCAACTGTAGGGGGTGGTCGAATTTAAAATATATTTAAACTATCGCTTATAAACCTGCGTCGGGTGAAGCATTTGAAAGATGCTTTTTATATTTTGGTTTCAAGAACGTTGCTCTAGGTCACGTGACTTGCCACACCCAATTGTTTTCATAAATTGCAATCCAAATTTACAACAGTTTACAGTTGTAATGCTTGGCCAATTTTGATTTATACGAATGGCTATTGCCACTGAGTTTAGAGAATTAATTGGGCTTTCATAGATTTATTTATTTTGTTTCAATTACAAAGTATATCAATTGGAGAGGGACTGGGGCTAGACATAAAATGGAAATAATGACAAAAGAATAAAACATTTTTAGAATCCCCATTTAGAACAACATATGCCCCGGTAAAGTTAAGGTTTTGAAAGGTAACATAAGTCGAGTACATTGTCAGAAAAAATATATTTTGCATATAAATAAACAATTAGAAGTCAAGATTTTATGAAAAAGACTAAATTTGACAAGAATGTCCAAAACATCACATTTAAGCCAGACACATGCCTTAATTCAGGTGAGGAGCGAGAGAAATGATGTAGATCTGCGTCCGCCATCTTGGTATGGAAGCAAAAACCCAAGGAAGATAACGCTTTAAGGCTGGTTTTCACTAGCGCATAAGCATAAGCATAAGTCAACATACGCAGACGCAGTAAGATGCTGATAACTAGCCCCTTTTGTTTGAAATTTTCCAGACAAAAAGCGCTAATTATCAGCATCTTACTGCGTCCGCGTATGTTGACTTATGCTTATGCTTATGCGCTAGTGACAACCAGCCTTTACAGCCAGGTTTGTAGCTTAAAAAGAATGGCAAAATGTCTATGAATATTCTTTCTTTAATTCAAAGTAGAGTCTAGAGACAAGTATGATCATCTGCATAGTCAAATGACAGCTTTGAGTGCAAGCTGTTTAGATTGTATAAGTCGTGATGACGTCAGATGCACGGGTTCAATATTTATATTGGAGGGAAGTGATTCCTAGAAATCTTGTCGCTAGTGAACTTTCAATGAAGAACGGTCTCGAGCGTAAATCTCGTTTTTGGAGCATTTCTTCCCTCTCGGAACCTTGGATATTTTCGTTGGAAGGCCATCAAGTCTAGGAATTGTGTACATTGCCCGCGCGCCGTGTGTGGCAGTTAAGTGAGGTTAATACCTCGCGAACGAGGAAGTCAGTTTCGAACACTAAGACAGAGTCTCGTGAGCTGTCAAAAAACCCTTGATTGACACATCTCGAGCTCAGAGTTTGCGTGATTGAGTCAAGCATTTCTCGATTCTACCATTACCAACTGCTACCCCTAATAGAACTGGCCAAAACTAAGTTCCAGGATCCATTACGTACCATTTGCAAACTGCGCTTACTTAACCAAACATTGCGCACAACATTTGTAAGGCCTGACTAAGCCGGCGGAGTTTCAAGTAAACGCAAGTTGAAAACTTGCATCTCCTTGCGACTCCGTTTGACTACACTGCGCCAAAGCGAAGACATCCTAGAGCATTAACGCAATTGTGACGCCATATATTTCGGTATAACGGTATAACGGTATAACACCGAACCGTATTCGGGCGCATTCGGGCCCTCCGAACATTTGACTTTTTGCGCAATGAAAGCGGCCAAGAACTAAACAGCATTTCGCGCAACATTGCAAACGCAGAAGTTCTGGAGCTTACGTAATCAAATTGGCGACAGTAGCCGCATAAATAGCCGGGAATAAATCCTGACAGCTGTTAAATACTGTTGTAATCAGACAAGGAAAGTTAAAAAAGAGGGAATTATTAAGATCGTCGTGTTTGGGTTAGGGTTGATAAGCTGAATGCACGAAATGGCTGATAGTTGTATGACAGAGTAATTCCTAGTATGCAAAATTACTTGCACATGCAACTTTGTACTCAACAATTTTAGGGAAGGATACATGACGAAAATGAGACATCAATTGCAATGTCATGTCCGTTTATAGCAAGGTCATCCCGAGATGTAAAGAAGGGGAATGAACAGGCATATAAAAAGTACAGTGTATCAAATCGCAAACAAATCAAGGAGCGCATGCAATGTATTTAGGAGATATTCCAAACGTGTCATTTAAAAGCGCGCGCTCTTTAAGGAATAAGAACGTCACATAATTATTTATTTATAATTTTGGGGGTAGAAGTATGAGATGAAGACCTTGGTTTCTTGGATATATTGACGATTTATTTTAAATAACTCGGCTGGGATTTTGTTCCCTTAGAAAACATGTCAGACTTGTGCTAGGAATAGCACTAGCCTGTTTGGAGATAGCTGTTGACAGGGAAAAGCCAAGTTGCTGTAAATTCTCTGGATTTGTTTTCAGTTGCGTATTGTAATCTTTCGTAAAAGGTTGCTATACATGGTTCTCCCACTGGTATGAACCCATGCATAATCACATAGTAGTATAGAATTTTACACTTTTCTTTTTTTCTTTTTTATAAGAATATTGTTTTTCCAGCTCAGGCTGAATAGCCTTATTTTTCTGCCCGCCGATTTTAGGGTGAAAATATTCTTAGATTAGAGGACTACGTATACAAAGTGGACTACGCCGACATGCGTACAACGTCAGATTTTCTGTCCTATCATGACTTTGATGACGCTGAAGTACTTTTGGAGCCAGACCTGATATGACACATATAACTTTTCGCAGAAGTGTCCGTCATTAGTTCGAACATACAGCCACTGCTGCTTTTGTTATTTTTTTGTGTGTATGTGGTTTTGCCGTTTAGGGATGGGAGAATTTTTAAACGGTTTTGTTAAAAACACATAATTCTATAGTATTTACAAATTTTCGATGCAAAAAACATTTTCTTTCAGTTCAAAATCCCAGCCTCGGGTTTATTCCTAAAATATTCTTATAATTTCGCAAACTTCAGCCTCGATATTAGAGTGTATCTTCTTTTCGGTGTAACATTTATTTCAGGATAAAAACTTAAATATTCAATATCACAAGCTGCTTCAAAATGTATACCTTTTGTTGCAGAGTTTGTTTGGACCATACACAAAAAGAAACTGGGAAAAACTTTGAGGGTGCGTCTACCCGCTTATTAAACGTTAAATAATTCTTAGTATAGTTTATGTTCTTTATGTAAACAACGTTAAATTTCAACCCACAGACAGTTGTAATTTGTCGTGGTGTGGTGCTAACTGCGATTTAAACATTTAATTTATGTTGCAACTTTTACTTGCTAAAATAGTTCGGGCTGGAGGCTTTTTGAATAAAAGCCCTCCCTTTAGACGTTTTCGCTTCCCTCACGTTTCCTAGAGACCCTTTAACCGGCAATGATTTTCAAGTGACACGATAGCTTTTCCAATAAAAAGAACGCTCGTTTCTCGGAAGTTTTATGATGATTTATTTATAAGGTATCAAGAACGAAGACGCTATCTCCGTAAATTATATTCTGCGCTTCCTCGTAAACTTATTATTATTTTTACAAACACAACAAAAAGTAAGAGCGCCGCTGGCAAAAAGCCGCACATTAGCGTCCATCCAGTCGCTTATAATCTCGAAATGAATTTTTCTTGGCAGAAACGCCACTTTTCTGTGAAGAAGTGTAAACTGAATATATCAACATCGTTCATGTTTACATGAGGAAAGCCAAAATACAATTTCGAGTCATTGTGAGAAGTATAAATTTTAATAAACATTGCTTCATTTCTATTTCAAATCGCTCTGAGCATTTCTAGCTTTTGAGTTTTATTTATTTCACAGTGCGAATCATAATTTTTTAATTACAAGACAGAACACTTTGGGGGATAAAAGAGTGATCAAGATACATGCATATTTTCTGCTGTCTACAAGTTTTGAAGTACTATATATATAACAAAAATTACTAACGCATGCTTTTTATATTACCACCACAAAATTACTACCACAAAATTCGCCATGGGGTGTGACAACATCTGGCCCCCTTAAGAGGGGGTGGGAGGGGGGGGAGGGTTAACATGAATCTAAGTGAAATTTTAGGAACTTTAAAGAGGGATTAAAAGAAAAAAAAAGGTTTTGGAACACTACCAGACACTTGAACGCCCGCGAAGGGCACCCCAGATTGGTGGGCAACTGTCTATCAGCTTTTAACTTTAAATTCTAATTTTAAAACACATGGCGCAGAAAGGCTATTGTTTTAAGGACATATACTTACTTGCTGGCAACATCAAATCTTCAAAATATCCTACTGGTTTCCATAAATGTTACTGATCCTTTGAGAAAAACTATTTCTCCCCAAATTTACCCAAAACAAAAAACAGCCGAAAACGTAGATTTGTAGGATGAGCAGAGAAATTTTTGACTGTGTTAAACGTGAACGAGATATTTGCGTTAAAACCACAGTACCCAGCCAAAATATGGCCTTCATGTTAACCCCCGCCCTAACGGGATAAGTGATAAGTCTTGGAAACACTTCGACCATAAGAAGGGAACGGGGAGATTTCTTTTCTTGCAAGTGTGTTTTTGTAGGGGGCCGGGGTGGCGGAAGGCGGGAAAGGCATATCTGATACACACACGGCAAAGCTGGTGTGTGTGTGTGTTTTTTTAACGCCGTATTGCATCAAGTGTTTCTGACGCCTGGAAATATAGCCGTGAATCGACAAATATTTAAACGACTACCGAAACTTTGCACGCTTGCAAAGTTTCTAGCCCCGCCCACTGAAATCTTCTAATGAAAGAACGCCGTTTTTGCAAATTCCCTTAACTTTCCAGTAACTGGGCAGAAACCAAGCACAAAAAAGTCGTTAAACAGCACAGCCTTGCTTGAGAGATCTTCATCCGTTGAAATCACTTGCTTCAATATTTCGTTCATGTACGCTATATTCACTGACTAATTCTAAAGCTTTATACAGGTGGTTGTATTGAGATAGGCACGGCCGTAAACTTTTAGATATACCAGTGTGACGCAAACTCGCTCTTCAAAACTGCAGTTCCAATACATTATCATGATCTTCTAAATTTGTTTAAGAGTTAAGGAATGATTAATATTGAAATTCTATTAGCCCAAAGCCCAACAACATCTTCAAACTGTCTCTGATCTTTTGGGTCATGTTTGGGAGGAGGACTTCGGAACAAGTGTTGCCCTGCCCCAAACTGTGATGCTCTCTGTCGCAATTTATTCGTTTTTCACAATAAACTGTTCAAACAGTTAAAAAATAACTTATTTTGCACTGATGATTATAACTAACTTCACCAGTTTCAGCGTAGGGGGAAGTTTATGAACAAAGGAATGTAGAAAGTGGGTGATGATCAAGTCCTGTGTAAATCCCATTTGTTTTCAAATACATTCTGTTCAAGTTATACTTTCTCAAACGGGTGCGACTCGTGCAAAATATGTGCTACTGCACGACTCATGCAGTTGAGCTTGGGTAACATAACACCCCATTATTGCCTCGTAGCGCTTCTATTTTGGCATCAAAAGGTTTTCGTCATATACCAGGCAGTGTTGCATACCCGTGAAAAGAAACTACTACCATTTATTAGTTGGGGCGTCAGAAACGCGTGTTTGACATTAGCCTAGTGTTGTGGCTGTGACGTTGGAATCACAACAGAATGGCATGATGGCCATGCGAAATTTCCAAGTTATGTTTTGGCTATTGTACGCAAGTCGAGACATGTTGATTTAATGGATTGTTTATAGAGTAAAGGGTTTCGTGCTGCAGAACACGGCCACACGAATGATCTTCTTCCACGCGGCAATGCGAGTTCAATGATGACCGATGCTTTTTTTTGACGCCATTGCAAACCATGTTACATGATTGCAAATATTTTGCATCAGTTCAGATATTTAATCACTGCCATGCAGTCAATAGTGATAAATGCTGGCGTCACCTCTTATATTGCCACAATTTTTTCATGAAGATTGTTTCATCAATGGCCCCCATAAGAAGTAATCTGCAGTGCCAAAGAAGGAGGCCAGATCCCGGAGCCGCCATGAAAGGAAGTTGAAGTTAGAAATCTCAAGGCCTCTAGCATTGTTCTGTATAACGTGTGGTCGCATTTTTGGCCTTTTTAAAGGACCACTCAACAATATCGGAAGGATTATTCAGGTCAAGGTCGACAAATGATTATGTCAGAGCATATGAGCACGTCACACACGTTTTTCACGTGTTAACCATGTGAGCGCGTGACAAACATCGTGCTGTTCCACTCGAGTAAACGCGCGTGAATTTAAGTGGCTTATTTTTTTTACAATTACATGCGAAAAATAAACGTTTTCCATATACCAAAAATCCGCAGTCCATACAGTTATTCAGTTTCATTTTACCCGCGAAATATTTTATAAATTGCGCGAAAAATAACGCGACAGTGAAAAGCAATTGAAAAGCCTTCAATTCGCGTGGTGAATTGTTAATATTCTAATGTTCATCTCGGTTTCATCGCGATAAGATATATATCGCCGAGATGGATATGCCATCGCCATTGTTGCTGAAGTTTTCAATTCGTCGAACTTCGTTTGAAGTTCTGTTTGAACACAAGTTTCTGCATTTAATCGAAGGAAATTGCATCGCACAGACAAATGATACGCCAAGTAACACATTTATCTCGTTTTTGCGGGTTGCCTGTCACGTCATGTAAACATGAACACCAAATCATGGTAGTCGAAAAGCCAGATACCAGCGATCCAAGGGATAAGAAAAAGCCTCGAGCGGTAATCAGGAATATTCCCGTCTCCAGCAATGTCACTTTGTACCCCCTACTTATTTACTGTTGTTTCGCGCGGTGAGAATATCACAACTTTCAACGGTCACGCAATGTTAACCGAAAATTTGCATAAGCGCGATAGTCCGTAGAAGAAAAACATTTAATTAAGATGGAGATTCGGGCGCCGATTTAAAGGAAAATGAGGTTTTCTCTACGCTTTGGTCAATGATATCCAAATAAGCCTAACAAAAGCGTGGATTTAGAATGAAATCGTTGTGGCTTGCCAGCGAAGGGGGAATATCGAGTGTACATCGCATGTAAAAGCGCGTACTATTTATTTAAACAAAAATAGCGAAGCAAATTGAGACAATATTAAACAACATGCGAAAAAAAAAAAAAACAAGGAAAAAAACTAATACACGAAATTACGATTTTAACAGAGAAGTATAATATTGTCAAAGAGTAATTCAGTTCATATCTGCACTTCAGCCTGTTTGTCTGGCTCCGGTTAACAGAACGTCGACGCGAAATTGATTCTTATTTTTAATTACACAACCACCTCAACAGAAGGTTGGAACTATAAACCCTACACGAAAGTGAATTTTTCAGGCCAGAAGCTAGAATGTTCTTTACATGAACGACGTCTTTTGTTTGAATACGATTACCTGGCCCCCTACTAATTGTGGTTTATTTTTAAAAGCTGTATTCCCAATACAATCACTACTTGTAAGTCACGCAACTTGAACCGGCGTATTTGCATACAGAGAGATGTACTATAAATGTTTCTAAATAGAAGACTAGAAGTGAGCGCTAATCAATATGGATTCAAGTACAGTGAGCTTTTTGAAAGTTTTGTGTCAACAATATTCAAATAAAGTTAAATTGCTGCGCTCGACGTGCTAGTGAATGAATTCATCGCGCGTTCGGTGTTAGCCGACAAGTCGAACGCGACGACAGTGCAGTGGTTGTAAAAATGTGTGATGGTTAATGTTTGAAACATTTACCATCACAAAGTCCACATAGCCACAGTGGAAAAGCAAATTCAGATCTTAAGTGTGACCTCAGAGTGAAAGTTAAATTGTCAGGCACTTTTATTTGTATTATCAGCTGTAAAAAAATAGAAAATAAATACAAATTCATTTTACAAACCTGAACTGTCGATAGAGCTGCTTCTCGACATAGACCGGTAGGACCCATATGAATGCTGAGTTTTAATGTACTGAAATTAAAGGATCAATACAAATCTCAAAATTAATGAAGAAAATTCTAAACTTTCAGTTCAGATTGACTGCTTTAGATGTTCGTGACATTTACTAGTAAAGAGGTTCTAGAAGTGGTTCTTATTACAATGCAATCGGTTCCTTTCTCAAAAGACCATTTCCCCCGTTTATGACTATTTACAGGAAATTGATCTTAAATGCCGTTCGGCTCTCGAATGTTTCAAATCCTGAGTGTTTTCAACCAAACTTAAACCACTGACGACTACGTTATTTAGCTTAAACAGGTATATAAAACGCCTCTGAAATATTTCTTAGCTTAGAGTTAGAAAAATTAAAATAGCGGACAATGCAATTAGGAAAAGATTCAACACCCAGAATTTCGACGACGGAGTAACGGTGGTATATTTTGATAAAATACCAATCGATTTTGGAAGCGATTGAGAGAAACGAATTAATTGAAACGCGAATATCAAGCCCTTCATTCTCCTCTCTCTGGCTAACGTGAGCCGGCGTTGTGAAATGCCGGATCACATCATTTCTACTCTTAGCCGGATGTCGGCAGAAATTACAGTAAAATCCAAATAACTCACTCTTTTTTTCTCCTCAGGCTCAGGTTTATTCGCCTTGGCTGAGTAGGACTGTATTGCCACCGAATTTTTCCGATTCCACATCGACATCTTGAAAGCAATAATCAACGTCTTCAACAAAGGTCGCGGCGACGAAGCCCTACCGGCATCATGTATATTTCATAGCTGTTTTGAGTTTCAGTTTCCTTTTATAATGCATTATAATGGTTTACCAACCAGCTTCTGTATTGTCTCGTGACGTTGACGTTGCCTTGGCAACTAAGGGCTATTGCAGTATATCGGAAGAGGACGAAAAACAGAAACTATTGCGACACGACACAATGTACAGTTAAAAAAAACTAATATAAGAAGTTCTAAATAGAAGTCATTTATTGTATAAGCCATGCGGTTATCCAAGTACAACCTGTACGCGTGCTGTTTGTCTTGTTTTTAGCAATAATATAAGAATAATGGAATACTATGGGATTAGGGGGTAGCCCATTTCTGTCCAAAGGTGCTATATATTTGTTATTTCCTGTCCTAAATCGTTGTTTCCAATTTTCAACATTGACCCTAGCACCAGAATGGCCGAAATAGCTTATACAAGAGGCTATCACAAAGCCACTTGTCTACAATGAAAATATCGTGAACTTTGAAGCCATTTACGACATTTAGATATTAAGTCAGTCGTGCGCGCAATCATTCAGGCATACTAGCCGAATAATATTAAGGTATTATAGACAAGACAAATCTTGTTGAGTCTAGCTCAACCGGGCGTCTATAAAGGGCGATTAATCATTCGCTCTTGAGCGATTGAGCCGTTTGTAAAAAAGATCACGAGATGCTTTTGCATCGCTTTTCCCACTGCTACTTAAAAATAAGCTTTAAACTACGAGCCCTCGCGGTAAATAACGATGTTGCAAGTTCAAGAATGCTGGTACCAATAAAACCCCGACCAGACTTACCGTAACAGCCACTCAGGCAATAAAACCAATATTAATAATTCAACATTCTAAAATCCTTTCAGAGATGGAGTTTTTAAGATCAACATAATTTACGATCGCACATGATATTTCACTCGAGATTATTTCTACCTGATACGTAGCAGACGAGAAGTCTGCAAGCCACAATTTTTCTTGGGGATCAAGTCTGAATAACACAGGTCTCGCAGAAAATCATACAGTTACCCTTTGCAGCTGACGTTTCACAATTTGATTTCGCTATGCAGGGTGTGTATATTTATCAGTCTTGGCGGTGGAATTGTTTTGATTTTCAGGAAAGGAAACATTAAAATCTTGAATATTGGACTTTAAGTCGCTGCTAATAGAAAAAAAAGGTCACTGTTGATAACAAAGGGACAACAAACGGCTCTGCAAGATTGCACCTCACAGTAAATTGAATGGTCTTTTCTTGAACACTCGAGTTCAACATGAATTATATTTACTGTTGTTTCGCATCAAGAGAATATGTTCGCACAAATCATTTCAATCTTTTATTTAGTTTATTTGGTACAAAATAACAATAAATAAAATTTAAGAGGACAAATGTACAGAAAAAACCAAGAGAGAAACTATTGAAAAGCAGAAAAAAATCTTTATTTATTTATAATTCAAACTCATCAACTGTCATCGGTGAATGGCTCACTGTACTTTTCTTTTGTTGTCAGAGGAAACAAAAGCAACCAGAGAAAAATTAAAATGTAAAACGTCGATAAGCTTCTTCTGTCCCTTCCAAAACCAGCTACGAAAAGTTCCCAATTAAAAGCCTTCCCTCAAAGTCTTTGATGTAAAATTCTCTCTGATATACGCCCTCTCGAATATAATAAGCCCTCTAAAATAAGTTCATAACAAAAATAAACCCAATACTTACCACCGGATTTTTATTGTAAATCGCAAACGATCGAGACCGATTCTGCCAGAACAAAATCCGGGGGGACAGTACCCAGAAAGTTCTATACGAGGAGACTATGCCCTGAAGTCCAACCCTTTACCCTGTTGTATATCTGCTACACATGATGAAGTGATAGAGCATAAAGTGCGTCTGTTCGAAATACTTTGATTAAAGACTTTTTAAAGTAACTAAATGACAGATTTCCCTCCTCTTCATATACCTCAACTTGTGAAATCCCTACCCTTTTGTACTCTTGAAGACTGAAAACAGTACCCTTTGTTATATATTATACGAATAACTTTTTAAATCTATCATTACTTACTTGAAATAACAGAGATTTTTGTTCATTTTATGTGATTTGAAAGATTGTAACGATAGTAAAAGGTCAGATCAGCCTGTTATTTCAACGATTCTGGGGAAACGTATTTTGTAATAAAAGTTGTACAGTTCATTACATAATAAACGTGATATCCAAGGCGGGGCAGATGTAGTGAGAACTATTACTAGTTATATATTACATGTATATATATTATAATTCACAAAGGTTTCCCATCACTGTGAATATTATCTAACTACTTAACAATTAAACATCTAAATATAAAGTACACATATAACAATGAAGTTTCTAAAATATACATAATAACGCACGAAATCAATCACAAGAGGTGAGATAGTCCGTTACAGCAAATTACAAAGACGAAGGGAGAGCGTTCCATTCCTTCACAGTTCTCGTAAAAAAAATTAGACTTGACAGTATTACTATTACTGTTAATATTAGTATTAGCAGCAATATAATATAATATTATTACATAATATTATTACCCCTTTCGGACGGAACCTCCCCGTATAGGCCATTATAGAGAGCCCCCCGCCCCATCCTCTCCCCGAGAGGGATAAAATACGTAAATTCTGCCGAAAGTCTGCAAGGATTGCTTTTGCAGTCAGCTAGTGTTTTCCCACTGGTTGTCTCTGGGAGCTGACCACAAAGGTCGTAGTAATTCAAAAGCGCTAAATCGATGACTGGAAAACTGTATTAGACAGATATATATAACCCTCAATTATCATTACAAGACCGCCTTGTTTTTCGAAATGGTCTCTGAGTAGTCCTCGTGCTCTTTTGAAAAGGCGCAATTTTCATCCCTTACTACGCATCCTTTATCAAAATTAACCGTGCTAATCAAGAGGAATTCTCGACTCTATCCAGAGCCATTGGTTTCTTGAGCGCGCCAAAAAGAAGAGCACTGGGGTCGAGAAATGCAACACGGCTTCTGGTGAAAAGAGAAGACTGGGGTCAAGAATGACGCCGCAAACCCACGTAATCACAAGTGCGATCACGTGCGCGGCACGTCGTCTTTGACTCTCGACTAATTTACTACAGCAGCGAAAAGATATTGAGCACTTCAATGTATTTTTGGATATGGCTCTTCCAAGTTTACTTGGCATTAGATAATTAAGCTCCGTTTGTCCTGCGGTCAATGCAACCTCGTTCTCAAGAGTTTGGACCTTGGAAACGAGGTTAACGTAACATTCACTCCAATAACCAGTCCGAAAACTAGTTGATAAACTATTTTTAAAGAAAACGTTTCTTGGCATTTCTTGATTACCGAAAGCTCACAATTGAAGCTCCATTTCTGATATTCACAATTCGTCACTATATTCAAGGATGTCCTAACCATTAAGGAGATTTTATATTGCAGAGGGAATGTTCATACAGAAAATACTTAAAACTTGACGTTAATGCAAATAACTGGCTGCTATACGGCGTTTAATTATGTAATTCCATTGTATCATCTTCTTTTCTACCACTCCTTCTAGTTTCGTGGGTAATATTAACAGAACTTCATTTATCGAGCAAACTGTTTTTATGATTACGTGTTTGCATCATTTCACAGTCAGAAACAAGGCTTCAGTTATCTACAAGTAAGCATGCCTGTGCAATATTCACAAAGAGATTATTACGAAAAATATCAAACTGAAGTTTATTTCGGGACAGAGTTACGTCTTTTGATTACGTCGAGTCCTTCAATCTAGTGTGCATCGTCACACGGAAAAATAGGACACATGCCGGCGGAAATGATGTTTAGAACAGAGTTTCTAGCCGGTTTTCCGTCATGAAGTCAGAGAGCTTCACAGTTTTTTCCACCACACAAGCGACCTGCCTCTTGATCCGGGGGGGGGGGGGGGGGTTTACACGAAACTTTTGACCGCATTCTTAAGTCAACTCAATTCAGTCCAAAGAACTGCATTACGTGCTGGAGGGGTAGTATGCCGCTTATTGTCTTTTTTTGTTTCTTTGTTCTCGGACGATTTGGCCACTCGAGTCGCATGATAATACATTAGTCTTTCCTGCAAACAACAACAGAAAAAAGTGGAATGTAAGAATAGTTCGGTTGAGAAGCACACACACGACAAATTATGCTATGAATTATATAGTAGCAATATTTAAACTGAGTTGCTCTGTCAAGTAACATCGTAAAGTGCCCAATGTTACGACCCTCTTTTAGGAATTCGCAGTCTTATTCCAACGCTTCTTTCTGAAAATCGAAAATACACGGTAGCTTTACAGCACGTAAGCCAATCCGTCGTAATAAATATAAAATAAAATGTCTTACTTAAAGAAATTGTCTCGTGTGAAACAAAGAAAAGGAAAACACTCGCTGGAAGCAATGCAATATAACATCAGAACAGGGTAATATAATTTTTCATATTGGATCATGTTAAACAAATATCAAATCAGTTTGGCACTAGTTACTGTGTTGCTGTCGTGTTATTTCCATTGTTTCTTGATAGCAAGCCAAAGTTATGCGTTTGAGGTCGTTAAGTTTGTCAAGTGGCTATTTTCCAACCATTAAATTTTACCGCTCCTTTTTGGGGCACCGCTAATTTTAGGGATTGTTATTTTTTTTCGAACCTTAGCCTGTATAAATGATACACAAATAACCATTAAACAAGGAGCTAAGGATCGAGGGCACTAATTGAAAGAAAGTTCGAGGACAGTTTTGATGCCGAGAGGCATTATATAGTCCGTGATAGAAAGTCACCAACAGATAGTTTATTGATGTTAAAATTCTCCAAGAGCGCTTTCAAATGAGTGATTTGTGATGTAACATATGTATTATATACCTATTTGTACATGCCAGTTAATTGTCTGTGGCAGTGACCAGCTCGAAAGCTTAAGCTACTTTGGTCACTGCGCACATTCTGCTTTCTACTACTTGTGTAATTTAGTTTGGTTATGTCTTTTTCTTCTATTGTACTTTAAAGAGGTAAAACTGTTGTAAATAGTGCAATACAATAATAAACTAAACTATAAACCAAGAGTCATTTCTGCAGACATTTTCTAATGAAACCTTTCAGATTGTAGAAGTTGGTCGCTGAAACTAACGTTGACTTTAAATTGCACGCAATCAGATTCCATTCGTTCATTGGTTAGGTAAAGTTTTCGGTGATTTTAATTGGTTTAGAGCACGTGAACAGTTAACGTCAAGCTATCGCCTACGCACGTGTGATGCCCCATATTTGGAAGTGTTAGATTGCTTCTGATTGGCTGTAAAAAACAGTATGTTTGTTCTGATTGGTTAAGAACGTTGCACGTGATTATATTGCGTAAAACCACTGATAGGGAGCCCAGTAGGCGCAAAACGAGGACACGAAAAACGACATTATGAACTAATAACAAGAACTCAAAGCAAATACATCAGCGCCAAAGCACGGGAAAACGCGATTCAACAAGTCGCATTGGATTTGATTGGTCGATAATTTGAACCAATCACTGAGAGCACAGAGTGCGCTAGTCTCAGTAACACCAATAAAACTTCGCCGCTGATTGGTTGTCATGTGTAACTGACGCGAGATTTTAGACCAATCGTAAGTCGCGATAAAGCATAGTCGTAAAGCAGAAAAAGC
>OZ026609.1:6103273-6170773 GCA_964020085.1 Micromussa lordhowensis
TGATTAATTAGTATTTATAACTACGATAATTATTAAACACACGTAATGTTCTCAAAGAAAGAATTAGAGATTTGATACCTTAGAAAACTGCAGAGGGAAGGGTTTGGCTGGATGATAACATACAAACATAGTTCGATCTGCTGACATTGTAATCTTGGGTCTGAAAGAAATGTTGTTAAATACTGCAATCAGGACAGTCTTAAGTCTGTTACAATGGTGGAGATCATAAGAGCTAAGGTGGCACTTTTGACGCTCACTCTTGATCGGAACATGAAGTGACTAGGAGTTTTTAACTTGTGAATAAGGGAAAAGCATTGAAACAGGTTTCTGTAGGGACCCCAATATGCAATCGTCTCACTCATTCCGGTGTAGACAATGTTCATCATTAGTCGGCAAAGTTTGAGAGTGCCGAGCCTGATGCCATATTAGACTAGTAACTGTACAGTCAGCATGAGCCTTGTGATTCTTACTCATCCTGGCCACAAATCACACTAGTCACAGGTTATCCCTCTTCCTTTTCCCCCAAGCAATAATAAAATATCAAGACAGTATTTTCTTTGCTTCATGATAGAAACCTGAAAACTCTAGCAGTTCTGTTTTCTTTGGCCCAACAGGAGATTTACTTAATATTTAAGGGCATTCCAAAGGGGCATCTTGGGTAGTGGGCCTTCCTCATTCAAGTTCAATGAAAGGTCCACCATAGCAACCCCTAGCCATTTTCATGTTAGAGAGTCCATCTTGACTTCAGGATGCCCCTTATGAGTGGGGTTGCTACTGCATTCTATGGTGAACTTTTTATATAATTTAATTTGTTCCAGATCCAATGATTTTTAAACCAAGTCCATATAATTTAAAATTCTTAGTGAGAAGGCCACATGATCTCTTAAAAGCCAAAAGGCTAATGCACATCAGCATAACAAGAGAGCCATGAAGCCTTGACTGCAGCAGGTTCAAAGTGAGATTAATAAAATGAAGTTACAGTGGAATCCTGTTGCTTCAAACCTCCAAGGGAAACAAAAACTGGTTTCAAAAATCAGGTAGTCTGAGAAATCTGGGATAAAATTGCAGTGTTTGACTGAGAGGATGGAAAAACTTTTGGTTTGAGTTATCACAAGGAAAGGAAAATCAAGGGGTCAAGAAATTGGGATTCCACTGTGGTTTTACAAGATGCAGGATTTATCTACATGATTGTATGGACCGGAAGGACATGACAACTGCTCAGTGGTGGTATTACAAACATTACAGGTTTGAATGAGACGCTTCCTTGAAAATTTCCTGCAAAGGTGCTATAGCTAAATCTGTTTTCAGCTTGAAATATTCCAAATCAGTTAGATGTTCATTCTCCCTTCATTGTCCTAAGCCAAACAAAGGAAAACAGAAATGAAAACTGGTTTAAAAATGTCAAACTATTGATAACAAAAAATTAAACAGAGCAAAGATCCCTCATTATCATATTATCCACAGGTGCCCCAAGCTCAAAATATGTGGTGTATGCGACAGCTTGTGTATATAGAATATTGTATGGGAAAATCACTGATCGAAAAAAAATGTGTAAATAACTATCTCATTTGAAATAAAGTTCCTACCTCCAATGTGTCACGTACTTGTCTCTTGTGCCGATTTTAAAGCCATTTTAAAGCACACGTATGTGGAGTGAAATTTATTGGGCTTTATGAAACTGTTGGTTTTATTGCGATTTGGGACATTTCCTTTTGAGGCGAGAGCGATTTGTAGAGTGACGTCTGGCCAGCGATCAATGGACTGGTCTCCTTTTCCATTCTTTTAGAAGGACGAGCAACGGTTTCAAATAACTTCAATAAACGGCGTCAGAATGGCTTTAAAATCGGCACAAGAGACAAGTACGCGACACATTTGAGGTAGGAAAAATTTTTTTCAAATGAGATAGTTATTTACACAATTTTTTTTCAATTGGTGATTTTCCCATACAATTCTCTATATACACAAGCTGTCGCATACACCACGTATTTTGAGCTTGGGATGCCTGTGTATTATCAGGCTTTTAGCCAGGATTTGAAAAGTGGTCATCCAATATGTGCTATAGGGCCTGCTTAAATGAACAATTTACAAGGCAACATATGAAAAATAAAACAATTTTCTTTAATAAGTGGCCATAAACAGGATGCCCATCTGGCTAAAAGCCTGGATATAATAGACTATTAATGGAGAGTTTTAAACATTATATCATTCAAACATACTTTTCAATCTGACTTTCATATGCAGCATTGTACGCTGGAGGTGCGCCTGTCTTTGTTGTAGTATACAAACTGAGTTCTGTGGGGTCATTTGCCAGGTTAAACTCTGCTTCAATCTGTTTATCTGATTTTGGTTTCTCCATTTCCATTAAATCTTTTCTCCTTCTCTGCCCAGCCCTTGCCCATGCAGGGACACCAACTGTGTGGGGTGTCTTCTTCAGGCAAACTTGAGTTGTTGAAAGATTACTGGCCAGAACTAACCCTGTGAAATGAAAAACTTCTTCTAGCGATGATGCTCTTTTTCTTTACAAAAATCCATTAAAAGAAATATTTGCAAGATTAAAAATGTCTATTTCTTTGCACAAGTGGCATCTTGAATTAAGGTGATTCCTCAGAAATAAAAGTTACTGAACAATTTTTTTAAACCTTCCCTGAATGTTCCCTACCAAGCACTGTTTCGAAAAATACAATAAAAAAGATAGGTCACCATTCTCGCTTAAGAGGTATGATGGGCCAATCTTACCCCATTTATGCCTTCTGGTAACCATGCGCATTATTTCAACAGTTCATGTTACATTTTGCGGTAGCTGGAACCTAAGGTTATTACAACAATACTTGAAAAAAATCTTGATAGGTAGAAAGTCTTGGGCACGGGGAACAATGAAATATATAATTTATGGAGAAAACATTCCTTTGAATCGTTCTTTTCGAGGCCATTATTTGCATCCTCGGGGAGCAGTTTTGTGCACTCTTTTAGCTATATCTTTTTTTCCTTCCGAGAAATTTTTACTTACTGTTTTAACTTAAAGTGGATAATTTGTTCACAAAAATTATGCAATGAAAAAGATAGGTCATCATGCTCATGGATTTTGTTATAAGGTTACGCCTAGAGCGCATGTTATTGGGATGATTCAGGCCAAGATCACTGATATAACAGGGGCGTGTCCAGGATTTTTCTTAGGAGGGGTGCACTGCTAAGGAATGGCATAACTCACTGGTGAGGTAATACAAAGAGGAAGGCTTCATCTCCGGGGGGGGGGGGGGGGTGTTCATCCCCTGCACCCTCCCCCTATATCCTCCCCTGTATGCAATCACTCAGACTGTGGTGCATGAAAGAGACCAATAAATCCTTGCCCAGACTGGATTCATCAGTTGCTTTGATGCATCATGATACGAGTGATCTTTGATAGTTTATCCTGATAAAGATCGTACCAAAGAAACTTGCCTTTAGTTTTGTTTATAAACTTATTGGTAATCAGTAACAATCATAAATTCCCAGTGGGGGGGGGGGGGGTGGGCTGGGGGGAGGAAGACCACCATACAAAAAAGGATGGCCCAGGTGCTTGTCAGAAATTTTGAAAAGAACTCCTAAGAAGTATAAAGATCCTTTTATATGGGTGTGGCTTGGAACTTTTTCGCCGCTATGAGGTACCAATTCTAAAACAGCACATAAACTGACATTTACTTTCTTCTGCTCAATACCCTACAAGGTACCTCGAAAACTCCACCATCCCCCTGGGCATAAATCACAACAATCGTTTTTATCACTTTTTTTTCTCCTGGTTACGAATACCAATTATATTGAATCGTTATTTTTTTTTCATTACTCGATTTCTCAGCTTACATTTCACAATTAAAACCATCAACGAAACACCCCTGGCGGCCGCATACATCACCCATACAAACTGATCTACTCAACATAAGCTCCATTTTATGCAAGATAATTTGGTTTTATCAACTGGGTTGATAATGTGAATTGGCCACCGTAAAGAGATTCGGTGGCCAATTCACATTATCAACCCAGCTGATAAAACCAAATTATCTTGTAATACTCTTGTAATGCTCCCACCGACGCAGCACCACAGTTTCTTTAGAAACTTGCCCCCTTTATACATTTTATGCAACTAAGGAACCTACGATTTAAAAGATCTAACAAGGGTAAGCAATTAAGCAATTCAAAAAAGCAACAAATTCCGATAATACACCTTTCAATCCATTGGATTCCTTGGAATATTGACAAATTCTAGACGAGAAACGTAAGTTACCACGATACAAACTTCTGCAGGCAGCCATGTTGGATTTGAGTATAGAAGGCGGTTACCTAGCTATGTTAAATTGACCCCTCATAAGGGTAGGGGTGAGGATGGTAGTCTGTTTTCCAATTTGTAAATAAGCTTTTAATTCATTGACTTAAATTTTTGCTGCATTACATAGAATTGTATATTTTGACTCTCTAGTATGGTTATTTGAAAATTTTCTTCCGCAAAAATCTACTTAATTTTCCTCCATAGATATGCAATTTTTGCTACCACCCCACCGGGGAAGGACAGTGCGCAAACAAAGCGGGAATATTGTACTTACACGAATCTGCACATCCACAAATTAATGTCATATTTTAAAAATTTCCTTGTTCTGGGTGATGTTCAACATCACCAGAGTTTTATTTATTAGTGATTCTTTGTGATGGGCCAGTGTTTTGGGACAGAGGAGGGTGGATTTTTCAGCTTCAGGCAAAAACGAGGTTATGACCGCTTCACTCGTTTCGCTCCGAAAAGCAAATGGTAAGACGTAAAAGATGGTAAAACTTTCATGGGTTGATTTTTAAGAATAATTTTAGGAGCACATCATTTCAAGTCATTACGAAATCTTATAGTACAATCGTAGCGTACAATGACAGGTTTAAATCACCGCTTAATGTGAAAACAGTTTCATTTCGACATAATCGATTTGTTGTTTGATCTGCTGTTTTGTACAGTTCATCGAAGTTTTGGCATTTTAAAGAGCTTTTAAGCTTAACTTAAGTTACTTATGGATAATGTCACGATATTTTTGATGGAAGTAATATTCTGCCAGCGAAGAGATTTTGTTGCTTTGATATGTTTGTTCTCAGTAAATGTAGAGTTCTGATAAATATTTAATGTTTCATTCTCACTTGATCGTCTTCTCGTGCGGATCATGTGTCAGTGTGCAGATTTTTAAAAGTGACATTAGTCTGCGAAGAGGCTCACCTTTGACATTCATGGATCAAACACTAGGTTAAGGCAAGAAAATTCTTTCTGAAAATCATACTGCAAATTATCCCTAAATTATTCACTAATGAACCGTAAAGACCTTCTTAGGAAGGTTTCTAACTGTCACATCCTAAGGTTAAGCTTTTTGTCCAGACAGTTTTGTTCCACTGAAGAGCCCTGCAAAAGTTTCAAATCACGGCCATATTTTACCAGCCACATGACCAGAATAAAAAAAGCCCTAAAACTTAAAAGGCATCTAAATCTGAAAGTTTAAATCAGTGTCAATAGATTGAGAACATCCACATACATGTATGGGTTTTTTGAAACTTGCATGATAGTTTTGAGGTAATAAACACCTGTATCAATAGACTTTCTACAGTAGCTTTCCTCTTTTACGTGTAAACAGAAATTCGTTAAGTATGATAATAAAAAAGGTTAAGTTATTCCAAATTCATAAGAAAAATGCGAACTCTTCCTCTTTTCTTCCAAGTTTTTCAGCGCAAACATTCCCTCATCTAAAATTCACCATTTAGAATTAGTATTGCAAAACATTCCAAAATAGCTTGCCTCTAAATATCGCCTTCAACAATCCTTTAGCGGCTGCTCTAAATCTGTAGTTAAGAAGGACCCCTTTAATAAGTCGTAACTGTAAACAAACATTCTTGTATCTGATTGGTTATCAGCAGGCCCTATTGTAGCATTCATATTTGATTTTAGTATTTATAGTAATTGGACTGAAGGGGGTAATTATTAATCAGGCAATTTGTTTCAAAATTGGCTGAGCGTGCAGCATGTGGCCAATTTGAAATAAGCCACACAATTTCTCCTTGAATTGTATGACGCAAGTTCCAATGACTAATTAATCATATCGATAACAAATTTCGATACTACAAAAGATTTGTTGAAAACATCTTTTGAGCAAAAAAGTCAGCAGTGTTTTTCATAAGTTGTTAATAATAACTGTATGGAACAAAAAATTAAGAAGGAAGCCATCAAAGCTCACATAATTGATGTGCAAATGGCATAGGTATCCAGTTACAATAAGTCAAAATTGAACACCTGTAATTAAAGACCCATGTGATTGTGCACCGATTATGAGACAAATAGGCATTCAGAGAACCAATCATGATCAAGATTTATTTATAGAGATGATTAACAGAAACACTCATGCAAGTTTGGGAAAACTCAAAAAAGCTGTTGAAACACTCGCCTGAGAGACAGGTTTCTTTTACAGGTCACATTCCACAGGTCACAGTCACAGGTCTCTAGAATTGTACACCCAAACAAAATATGTTTTTACTGAAGATATACTTCTAGCCTCGTTCTATTAGCACTGTTTAGATTGTTTTTATGCTGTTTTTGGGCAAATATTGAGTGACCTGTAATTGTGACCTGTGGAATGTGACCTGCAAAAAATACCTGCCGTCGCCTGAGTGTCTGTTCGTGTTCCCGCAGCATTTCTTGTTCTCCCAAACTTCCACAAGTGGTTCTAAACTTGAGAGAAACATGGTACATGTTTTCCATTTCTTAAATAAAGACATAACAACAGACAGAGGTTTATTCCTTTCATGAATAATTTTGTAGAGCGTGACGAAAAAAAAAAAAGAGGCAGTACTGTTAACAAAGTGGCCGAAGGTATAATGACAGCACTAGTAAGATATAGTCCCTCTCCTCATGCATGCCATGCCAAGCTGTGAGCCTGTCGTAGGTCAGGACACATTGATATACAGTTACATGAAATCCCATGTTTCTTTATTTTTGTTTGGTTAAATTTCAGGAGATATGCAGATGAACACTTACTAACAGAGATACAAGATCCACGTTCGGATGATGAACTAGATTTATCAGGTAGATAATTAATGCTTGTATGATAGTTGGTTTCACTTGTAATGAATAAGTTGATCAACTTTCAACTTTTGACCGTTGTATAAGTCGTGGTCGATTTTTTGGGGGCTGATTTTGTGGGCCTGAAGGGTTGACTTATGCATCAGAAAAAAGGTATTTGCTGTTGATCAAAACATTTTTCTCAATCTTTTTTTGTAATGCTGTAACTAAAAATCGAAATGTTTCTGGAGTTTTACCAACTGGTAGTCTTCCAGTTGCTTCTTAGGTTAGTAAAAGAAGAATGCATATGGAACTTTTAGAACGTTCTACAGTTATCATTGTTGTGCCTTTGCTATCAGTAATGACGGACCAGGTTGACGGCTATCGAACATATTCTCTCTCTATCCACACTGTTTTGTTTCCAGAACCAAAAGTAATGCAAAGAAAATTAAAAAGCGCCAAAAGGTTGTCAAAAGCTCCTGGGGAAACTTCCCCTTGAGTGAAGTTGCACATGTACAGGGCTTGAACAATCGATGAAACTGATGATCGGAAAATCAATCGATCAATCGATGGCAATCGATGCCTTGTTAGTTAATTGGCATCGATTGGCATCGGCCAATCAATGACCAATCGATAATCACACAAAAGTGGTCGCAACTCATCGATTGTCATTGATTGGCGTTAAAAAATCTCAATATCCCACACGTTCCAGTATGTACGTATACGAACTCACAGTACGCACAAATGTTTGAGATTTGACGAGTGCCAACTCTACGTCTACTTCTTCGTCGTTTCGTCGTGTCCAACATGTTGTACGATCAACACAAATTCTCTATTATTTTGATGAAAAGAAAGAAAGATTGATCCACCTGTTGTTGCTTGTACTGTTCATTATTGACCTGCTCAGGGCGTACATGGCAAACGCTCTTTACATTTACGTTATTTGTGCACTGATTTTAATTCAGGTAAGTCTAGTTTTCGAAGAAATAATTTGTTTATTTTCCTCGTTTCTTGTGTTATTGATGATGCTGTTGACTTGTTCTATGTTTGCGCAAGTAAATGTACGTTCCTTTTGTGGTGACCAGTATCCAATAGACACGTTTTGTGCTGCGTTACAGCTGTATGGCTAGTGCAAGTAATGCGCGAGCTTCTTAGCTGCCAGATCCTTTGGGGAGGTTTTTTCAAGGCGTTTAAACTGCCATTTTTATGTTACAGTTCAATATTCAGTTTGAAAGGCAAATCATAGCTAATGTTAGTGTTTTAAGATGATTTTTAATGTTTTTCATGTGATGTCAGCATTACATTGGATGGTATTCAATTTTAAAACACTGACTTTTAATGTTCTTTGATCACAGTTTCATCACAATTCATCAATTTGATCGCCAATTCAGAATTGGTTTTGTTATGAAATCGTATGCCCATGTTCTCCACGATGTATCAATCACCATTGTGAATAGATTAAAGTTTTACCGCAGTTTTCATCATTAAAATGCATAAACAGACCGTATTTTTGGAAATCTTGACTGAAAATAAAATGCATCAAAAATGGAAACCCAATCGATGACAATCGATGCCAATTAAGTGATCGATTGGCATTGACAATCGATAAAAATTGATAATCAATGAAATCGATAATCACAAAAAATCATCGATTGTTCATCGATTATCGATATCAATTGATTAATTGGCATCGATTGTCATTGATTGATCGATTGATTTTCCGATCATCGGTTTCATCGATTGTTCAAGCCCTGACATGTAGTGAAAGACTCCATTTGCATCGGGCATATTTACTGAGCTTTCTCACCCTCTTCTTTCTCTCCTCTAAACTTGCCTTGCCAGTCCTCCTCAATACTTTACCCTATTCCATTTCTCTCTCGAAGAAATAAAACAATGAAAACGTAGACATGCCAGACATTCCAATCCCCCAAGTTAATCTTGAACTAAACTTGAAGAGTTTTCCGAGTGTTGCCAACCTCACTTGCCATAAATATATCTACAGTCGGGTGAAATCAACATCCTGCGCTCTGATCCGTTCTGATTGGTTTAGCGTGAGCATGCAGACAATTGTACCTGGACCCTCTTCTCTCCGAGAGTGTAGTGTTGTGTGACAGAGAGAGGAGCCAGAATTGGAGTAAAGGCGAGCAAGTATAAGTGTGTGAATGTTGTGTGAATGATCTCCTTGTTTGACGTCCATGAAATCTGCTAGACCTAGATCCCTTTGACTGGTTCTTCGACTTGGTACTGGCTTTCATTATGGCGATTTTTCACGACTTTGAAAATTCATGAAAAATCATGGTTTCAACCGAAAGCAAAAGATTTTTTCTGTACGATGATAATGAGAATATTGTTTAGAACTAAAATTGCGGGTTATTGGCACTTTAAAGGGTGGTCTGACTGGACTGATCTCTAGTTTTCAAGGATGATATTGTTTCTAATCCGTTGTACATGTCACAAATAAAAAGACTGAACTAAGTGTTGCACTCTTTATGATGTGTATGTTCACAGATGTAAGCCGTCAAACAGACCATAGATTACATCCAAGACAAAATGTCAGAGGACCATACGCATCCAATAACACCACAGGATTCAAGCAAGAAAGGTATTATATTAAGATGGGCAGACTTGGTAATCTTGCGATTTTACATTTTATGGCATTGTCAATCATTTCAGTATGAGTATATGAGTTGAAGTAGGTTGCAAGTCCTCTGTTGGCCAGTCAGTGTCAGTTGAGGGAAGTTCTACCACCCTCATTTGGTTTTTTAATTTGGAGATACTATTTCCTAGACTGAGGGAGGTGCGGTGGCCTCATGGTTAGTGCGCTCATCTCTGAATCTAGCGGTTTGGGTTCAAGCCCTGGCTGGGGACATTGTGATCTGTTCTTGGGCACAGTGCCTCTATCCACCCAGGTGTATAAATGGGTGCCAGCAAACTTAATGCTTAGGGGGTAACCCTTTGATGGACCAGCATCCCATCTTGGGTGGGGTAGAAATACTCCTAGTTGCTTTCATGCTGCAGAAGCTGGGATAAGTGCAGGCCTGATGGGCCACTTGGCTCGTATGCGGCATACTTAACCAAGCTTACCTTGCCATTTCCTAGACCAGCCATCTTCACCCAGCTTAATGTCTGCTTCAACACAAAGACTCCTGAGGCTGGGGTTGCTGAACAACAAACTTAAGACTTTCATGCACCATTGCACGGGTCATGTGCACACTACTTGAAAATAAGTTGTCTGTATGACTGCGATGATCAATCATGCCTTCATGTGTTTACAGTTGTACTCATTGGTCAGGAGCTCCTTTTCTTTGTTTATCAATTGTTTCTCTGAACCTTGATTTCTCAAACCTCCCTATAACTTGAACCAAATGTTGTTTGGGATTGTTTCACAATAAGTTTTCCCAGTTACCCGAATCTTCTTATGGGATTCACCTAGGTATTTAAACCCACACATGCAATAAGGAAAAATGTTGGAAATGAGCCTGGCCATTGGTCCAGCGCCTTCCACTCCTACATTCCCTTCTTTCACTCCCTCTTCCAAATTGCATGAGAAAAATATGAATACTTGTTAGTAGTATTGCATGCAATTTTATGTCAACTCTCTGCACTGTTTGGGATTAATTGACGTGCTCTCAGTCAATCAGCATCAAAAGCTAAACACCATTGTCTGGTGTAAACAGTCGACTATTTGACTGTAAAGGCCAGGGTTGTCATGCTTAACTCCACACCAGTTCCGTACATAATTACGTTATTACCTTTTTGTTTACAGGCCAGAGAGATAACAGGTACTGAAAGACAGCTGTGACATCAAAGATTTCGTCACTGGGAATATAATCTAGCAAACCTTAGAGGATATAATTGTTATCAAATGTTGGTCATGTTCACTGTACCTCGATTGCTTATCAAATTAGCATTCATATGAGTGAATTGCTCACCAATGAATGAAAAGTTTGATAAATTGGACTCCTATGCACACACCATTTTCTAGTCTTTGTAATAACAGCTTTTTGTAGGAGTACACTTGCAAAATAATTTATAGAGCCAAACGTTTTCTAAGGGCATTGCAGTTCTCTTTGTTAATAATACTCCTTTGAATATTAGGTGTTTTTTTCATTAATTGAACAAACACTCTTTAGGCTTATATATTTTTTGATAAAATTCCTTTTAATAACACACACAGAAATGGGCTCACAATTAAAGTTGGCATGCAATTTAACTTGTGCTTTGTCCTTTGTTAATTAATGCAGGGTTTCAATGTGAAAGGGATAGCCGTAGTTTGTTGTGGGCTGGTAGATTTTTAAATCTAAGCAATACATCACAGCATGCTGATATGCAATAAAAATTTGCTTGGTCTTTTAGTCTTCTATCAATGGCATCTGTTGCCTTCAAATCAAGCTGGAAAAAATTTCTAATCAGCCGCTTTGTAGCTGTGCAGCGCATGCTGATCCGATAAACTGAAATAAATTGTTTGTTCTCACCTCCTTAGTTTCAAGTTTCTGTCTGCCTGCCTGTCCATAATCCATTTGTGCCTCTGTCCATCCACATATCTGTCTGTTTGTCTGTCTATTATTGTCTGAGTATTTAAACTTTCAAATTAGGAAAGGGCAAGGACATATCGGGTTGTGAATTAGAGTGCTGATTAGGATTCGATAATAAAAAATTAGGGTCACCGAGCTCGTTTTTGAGTTATAAGCGCTTAAAGCTAAAATTAAGGGTGTTTTAAGCAGGTCATATTGTTGATATGGTAACTTATTGTGCCACGAAATTTACAGTACCTTATTCACCAATGATTGGGCTGTTTTTTGATACCGTGATTTTGGTATCAACCGATATAGAGTGGTTATAATGACCCATCAAACTCTAAGTCTTGGAAAGTACTGGAAACTGTTTCGAGCCACCTTAAAGTCAAAACCAATCAGAGGCCAAATATCTACTACTAGAGCATCTGGTAGTCCGTCCATCCTTGAGTACTTCAGTCTGCCAGTCCATCATTCCGTCAGTCAGTCATTCCGTCAGTCCCTTAGTATGTCTATTCACTGTCTGTCTGTCAGTCCGTCGGTATGTCTATCCATGGGTTCATCTGTCCATCAGTCTTTCAGTGCTTCAATCCGTCAGTCAATTGGTGCATCAGTATGTCTGTGTGGGTTCACCTGTCTGTCAGTTAGCCGGTCAGTTTATCAGTCAGTCTGTCAATCTGTCAGTACGTCAACCTCTTTCCCAGGAAAGAAAACGTGCTGGGAGTGAGGTTAGCAGTCAGTCAGTCGGTTGGTCAGTCAGCCGTCTATCTGCCTGTCCATCTGTCTGTTTGTCTGTCCGTGCACTTGTCTGCCCGCTCGTCTGTCTGTCTGTCAGTCTGTCCGTCTGCCAGTCAATCAATCAGTGAGTCAGTCAAGGTTCTTTTTGTTCATTTTGAGCCCGCGATTGCTTAAGCAACTTTACAGGTTGTAGTGGTGGATCAGATTATGCAAATTAGGGTTGGTCGATCATCTGTTAAATCTCCCATCGCTATTTCGTGGCCTGTGTAGCAGGCGTGTACATACAATGGGAGAGATGGGGAGGCAGGGCAAAGTAGGGCCGTTTCATGATATGCCTCCCTACCCCTCCCCATTTACGCCTGCAACCGGCAAGTTTTGCGGGCGCATATATCGTTTAACATCCCCAGGACAAGGTGTTGTTGAACTAAAAATTAACTGTTAGTCTAAAAGAATTTGTGTTGATGGCAGCTTGTTTTAGTTGTGTAAAATTTTCCGGTTCGTTTGTTGGACAGGGAAAGTGTTAATCTCAATTGTTCTGGTGTACGTCGCGCAACGATGCGAACGAGACTAGGTAAGGGTCACGAAAAGACTGCCTTATATCTGTCAACACTGTAAATGCGTTGGCAAATAGATTTTGAAGAACCTTTCTGGTGTGGAAAGTGAAGTCCCGAGAAAAGATTTTGCTTCATTATGCTTACATCAAAAGATAGTATTTTCCCTTAACACTTATCATATTGAAGCGTGAACTACGCCTCAAGGTAATTCCCCTCTTGCTTGACTATTTCGAAATGAATTTTTCAGTAATGAACAATGTCGCTCAGGTACAGCGACGCGGGTTGAATAAGTACCACCTTCTTAATTGCATGCTGAAGCCTAGTCTCTCATGATGAGACGGTTAGGTAGTAACAGATCACTCTCAGCCGGTCCAAAGCCAGCCAGCCTGGTTTTGTCATTATTATACCGGCATAATTTTCGATTCTTTTGCCTCACTATTATCAGCTCAAAATTTTGTCGGCATAATGTGTAAAACCCTATCAGTCAACATCATCAACACAGTCGATGCGGGCCAATATTAGGAACTTTACATTATTAACTACCATTACGGTTGCAACCACTTAGAGCATCGGCTGCATGCGCGCGCATATATGTTGCTGTCTACGACTTGGAAACAAACGAAAGGGGAAAATCATTAGATGAGGATTATTTTTTCGTCAGTTTTACTCTGAAGGGCGCGAATCACGTCGGTAAATTACCAATATTTCAATTTGAAGCTGAACGTTGCCTTTACGCATTGAGTTGAGGATATCCGCCAGTCACACTGGATAGAGTTAGAGAGTTGCGGTGAAATTCGGAAGTACAATATATAAAATTGAATTTTCAATCAACGTCGTCCTTGGTGTCGCCAGACTGGCTGGGTGAACTAACTCGCTAACATCGCAAGACGTCGACCTCGTACAGTCAGTAAAGCAAGTTACATGCCACGAACGTCGAGACAAGCGAGCAAATTATGAGCTAAAAATTCAAATGATCACCACAAAACGACTCTGTAGCAACTCATTAATTTATTGATATGGCTTAATTATTTTGCATTTAGCAATTTAATATATTTCTGGCAATTGCCTTATATAGTTTCTCCTTGAATTGCGTAATGTACATAAATCACAATAATAATCATAAATAAACCTGTGTGTGTAAACCGAAATTTTTGTCTATCAAGCGCGGGAAAACGTGCGCATGGCTCCACTAATGAGAGCGAGAAATCAGCTAAATCACGCTTGATCTTTGATTGGCCAAAATGAACATGTCTTCGTTCTGATTGGTCGGTTCCTTTTCATATACTACACCCCCTTTACCAAAACAAGTCCCGCCATTTCCTAACGCTCGAATGTGAATTTACAGAGCTTTTCGTTATTGCAACACTACACTTACTATCTTGCTTGGTACAGTCAACAATCATAATTAACTGCAGTTGCAGCGATATATTTCGGCTACTTATCTCTCTTATTTGATATTCAAGTGTTAAAATTTAATCAGTGTTTGAAAAATTTAGAATTATTGTCTTGAAACAACTCTCTTCCTTTCTGGAAAACATCTTTTTTATATCTCGTTTTACGAGATTAAAAATCAAGCGCAAGGTCTCAGTCAGCTATAGTGACACTGCAGTTTTACTGTCATAATTAAACCTATTTCCATGTTCCCAGAAGCTAACGTCCATGCTTCGCGTAAAGCAGTCAGATCGATTTACCACGTTAACCAAGCAATGTTCCTTTAACAATGTCTCTATGTGAATACCAAGTAGGCCCGCGGTTAGAATACCAGCGGTTTCTAGTATGGACGCAAGTGTCACGATAAATACCATGTGCTGGGAAAAAAACCTTCTTGAAATGGTGTGGTACGAGTTGGAGAATATCATTCCACAGGCCGTGCCTTGGATAAAACACAACAACCAAACGATCCACACAGCTGGAACTAGACGAAACCAAGTGGCAAGGACCAAGAAAATAGTTTCAGCGAGAGGGAAAAACGCAAGGATAGAGGCAGCAGTGAAGAAGAATCCGGGAGCAATGGCACGTAGCATCGAGATGAAACTTCGACCAAGGAATTCGCCGACCATGGTGCTCAGAACGTAATGCTCAAAATGTCCCCGGGGTGCAAATTCAGGGCCCTCGCCAGCGTTCTCGAATACTAACGTTGTTAGAATGGCTGAAAGAATTATATACTCGCCGAAGTAAACCATAAACAATATCATTATGTGATGGAAGGAACTCCATACTGCTGCAAGTCTTTCTTTCCAGCGAGGAGTCAAATGACAGTCAATTTCAAACTTGCGCCTCTCAAGCTTAGAGAAGTATCTCTTGTCCTGTGCGCTGCGGAAAAGGTGAAGATTTCCTCGAGAAATGGAGAATACCAGAAGTAATATTGGCGGCCATATCGCCGATGCAAGTACCGCTGTCCTTGGATCCACAATAGCCCAGACTGTAAGTCCTGTAAAAATAAAACAGTCGTGAAAAATTCAACAGACTTGTATGTAAAAAACAGAGTTGTTGAAAAGCGAACCTTAATGACGATGTGGATGCATTGCGGGCCTACTTTTCTTCCATGCTTCGCAGAATTTTCCGCAATGAAAACGGAAATCCTGCGGTGAAAGTATATTGGACACAAAACGAACGAGCTCTGCGCCTCTCTTTCAAAAATACACAAGAGCGTGGATCTGAGCGTAAAGAGCTGCTGACTGAAGCGAACCTTAATGACCATGTGGACGCATTGCAGGCCTACATTTGTTCCTTGCTTGGCAGAATTTTCCGCAATGAAAAAGGAAATTCTGCGGTTAAATATATTGGACAAAAAACGAGTGAGCTCTGTGCTTTGTTTTAGAAAAATAAACATGAACATGGAATGGAGCTTAATACATTTAAAAAGTTTTATCTTGAGGGAGACAATATAATTTGTTGCCTCTTAAAATCTTGCAACTTAACGTATTTTAATTATTTCAGAGCATATTTCACTAATCTTTTTTTATGAAACCTAGCACGCACGTTTTTGGGTTCTTACTGTGAATTCTTACTCTTGTTAACATCAGGCGGTAATAAACCTCACAAAAGTACAGAATTTTGGTGGTGTTATAGTTTTATTGTGTTGTAAATAGATTATGATCCCACACTATTACCAGAATGTTTAGAAACAGGAAAAAACTCACATGTACACAATGGGAAACAGTGGGGCCATTTTATGTCAGCAGAAAAGCGTCAACTAAAACAAACTGATGTGAGTTTTATAGCTGCATTTTCTTCAGAATATACGGGGACTAATGCAAAAGAATTTTAATGAAAACTTTTTCAGAAGATGATAACGGAATTGTAGCGATTTTAGGTGTATTAGACCGTGGAGAGCTTGATTACAATCTTTCACCTTTCAAATAAAATTGATGTTTCACACTAAACTGCAAAAGATAGAGACTCAGATAAGTTTTTTTTTGTATTACTTACCAACATATGAAGAAGCCCCTAATACTCCCCCGACGCCAGTGCCTATTACGAATGAACACAAAGGGATTTCTTCCAATTCTCTTGCAGTCTGTATAAGCAAGGTAAGTTCTCCAATGCCGGTTCCCACAGAAATCAGACAAATCCCAGCAAAACTTCCGCCCAGGTGAGGAATGAAAACTGCACACAACTGACCGACCAACACAAAGCCAGAGGTAAGGAAGACCCGCGCTATCTGTGAAACTTGCTGGAAACAAAGCGATACAATCTTCAAAACACAAGACGGAGCTGTCAGAGCTATAATCACGAACCCTGTCGGTTTCTCCGTCCCAGCTAACACGTCTTGCGCGGCACAAACAAATGTAATGACCGGGACTGCAAGAGCAATTCCAAGTATAAAGTAAACCAGCGAACATTTTGGGGTCGACTCTTCTTGCCGCCAAGACTTGAAATTCGTTTCGTCGGTATCTGAGGCAGAACTGCTAAAGTATAAATCTTCTTCGGTTATTTCGGACATCATTTTGTCATGTACTCTCGCAACAACTGCTCACCTTGCTTTTGTTTGTTTGTTACCCTCTCCCACCTCAGCCAGGAATGGTGCAAACTTACCCGCCGAAACTGATACAAAGAATGAGAGGAGATATTTAGCGCCTTTTCTTTAGTATTGGGCAAATATTTTATGGATATTTGCATGACACGACGAGATGTCGAGTGTTTATGCCCAAGAGACTTTAAACTGTATTGTAGAGTACAAGTGAGCCGTAACATGCCGAACGCTTCGCATTGGTCGCTCGAGATAAATTAATGAAAATAACAAAGAAACGTTGCCACATAAATGTCAGAACTCGATAAGCTCGACTGCCCTTCCCAAAGGCAGGGAAAGTGGTTCCTTCCTGATGCTGTAATCTCGTTTATTTCTATGATTTTCGGCGTGGGGCCAAATCTGTTGTTCACTTACCAGTACACAAAGATGCCGCTCCTTTTGTAAACACTACCAGAATATAACGTGTCTGTTAAGTTGCAATACACAAGTATTTGCTATTTTTCCTTTCATTTAATTTTAACTGAGAAAGAAACAAGGAATTGCTGTTTTGTGGTTAAGAGCAAACGTCTAAGAATTCAGGAAGGTTCCTAAAGCCTCAAAAGAAGTAGATGTGAAACATTTAATAAATAACAAGGCAAAAGCGGGGCTAATTATCGATTGGCTGAAGATATTCCTAAACTGGGGAAAATGAAGTGGAACGAAATACAAGAAAAGATGGAAGATACCTAAAATATTTTTCCTTTCAAATCCATGTACCCAACACCTTTCAACATTGTTAACTTTGTGAGTAGTAGTGTTCGTAAAAAGCTTACATATACGGCTGGATTTAACTAAAATTTATCAAATCTTACTATTTGGTAAGGAATAACAAAATGAATGAAAATGGACAGTGATATAGCTTTGCTAATAAGAGAGGAAATCTCAAAGATCTCTTGACTTTATGATATTTGATATTATATAGGATTATTTCTTTACATACACGTTATGTTCTATATTTGTTAATTTGTCTGTCTCATCAACATTAAACTTTATTGACACTAATTAGAATATTTATAATGATACTGTTTTGATTCTTAAAGATGTCTAATGGAATAGTGGTTGTTGACAATATCTTCTGGTTTTGATCAGTAAATGATGCATTTTGATAGTGCATAGAGCGATTCTCACTTGAGTGTCGAAAAGCAGTTGGCTTTGCATAACTACGCTTCCCGATTGGCTTAAAATACCCGTGCCACTTTTTCATCCAATCAGAAATTAAACCAAAGCCAATCACAACTCGCTCGCACACGCTTTCCCGCGCTTCGCGTCAGCTACATGCATTTACTACGAGCTGTGATTGGTTCATTGGTTTTTCTGTGTCCTCGGCTGATTGGCCGCCCAGAGTGATGACTTTGGTTTGGGTTTCTAATACACAGTTGACCGTAATGATGTTTAATGACTTCAGAGAGGCGCCTGCTGCAATATACAGTGGAATTTCTCCTTAAGTTGAAAGAGTGGATTTTCTTCCCTCTATCACGGATCTTTTTACATCCTCGATAACCGGTGAAACTGCTGTAAACACGAACAAGTTATTATACCTATGTTGAAAATCAACCTTCGATAATTTAAGTGTTTATATGGAATATCATTTTCACTTATATTCACGCCTTACAGCGAACACTTTCATAGAAGCTGTGTTTTCTATTTTTAATATTACACTGATGAGACACAACGATCTGTGACCTGTTCAGTACTGACTGCTATATTGAAAATCTCCAATAAAGTAATGAAGTTTCGTTAATTTTTTCAGATATTCAGGACTCATTCAGGCTTTTCACAGTTGATCTTCTCAACCAGAACTAGAAATAAGATTCTAGAGAAGACTCCCTCTATTGATAAAGGGCAAAAGTCGTTATTACCCCTCTGATCATTTGAAAGAACTGTTTTTTAACTGTTTTTATTTCTGTTTGCGGGAGAGTTTGATACTGCAGCCTATATCAATTGTTTTCTGTCCTGCTGATTTGCCATGTGTCACTGAATTGCGTTGCGTTTGTAAAAATCGTTCTGTATCCACAACTAACAAGGTATTACGGTATCTCTATTTCTGTGCCTGCGTAATGTAATTCGCTACTTGCACATGACCCATAATCCCTTGCGTTTTGGGGGGTAACCAGTAGAAGAAATGTATGGTATCATGACAAAAATTAGTTCGGTGACCTCGCAAAACCAGCTACTAATGCTTAAAAATGCACCAGAATTTACCAAAATCATGATAGGAGAAATTTGTACTAGTTTATAACTAAATGTAGAGAATTTTTTTTTGTCCATACATCGTCTTGTAATTTTACAGACGATGTATGGACAAAAAAAAAGTTTCTCTACATTTAGTTATAAACTAGTACAAATTTCTCCTATCATGATTTTGGTAAATTCTGGTGCATTTTTAAGCATTAGTAGCTGATTTTCCGAGCTCACCGACAAATTTTTGTCATGATACCATACATTTCTTCTACTGGCTACCCCCCAACAACGCAAGGGATTATGGGTCATGTGCAAGTAGCGAATTGGAAATCTTCATCGATATCTTTTCCCGGTTACTCCAACCAATTTTCGTTTTCCAGAATCGGGATTACACTTAACCGTAGAAGAAGTACACAACAGCGTCAAAAACAAATCACCGGTCATCATCGCCCCGCAATCTTGGAAAGGAACACCGGAGAATTACTGGTGAAGAGGTCATGACGTATGTCGGGATTCGCACTCGCCAACCTCGACCCTAGGCTCTCTCTCTCCTTTGCCTCCCTTGTTGTTGAAAGGGAGGCGAAGGAGGGAGAGCCTGGGAACGAGGTTGCAAACTCGCCTCGGGTAAAAAGCATCTCTGGAGCCTGAGACGAAAGTTCGATAAAAAAGGCTGAAAGAACTCTTTAAAAAAGAATTTTCAGGCTTAACCCGCTTCGGTGTGCTGAAAAATGTGAATACACTCATTGTCACAGGATTTTCTTATACAATCATAACTTCCTTGCATTTGGCCGATGCGCCTGAAATTTAAATCGACCAATCAGGATTTAGCGGGTGCGAAAAACCGTGATGTCCTGCTGTCCGTATGTTAACAGGAAAGGCGATGAAGTCGGGCAACGTTTCTCACTGGAGACGGCATTGAATATTCACGAAGGATTTAGAATTCCAAAAACCATATCAGACTGTAAGGGCCTGTTTACAAGGAGGGAGAGTTACCCTAGCAAGCGGGTTAACCCTAGCTGAACGCCAAAAGATAGCCCGGTTTACAAGCAAAATTTCACAGGTAAGGAAAACTACAGCCCCGGGAGGGGGAGGGGGGTACTCCCTATAATGGCCTATACGGGGAGGCTCCGCCCGGGGGTACCTTTTTCAGGCTTCAGGGATATAAAAGGGTAGGGAAATCGGTCATTTAGGTATTTACAAGGGCCTTTAATTAAAATATTTCGAACAGACGCACTTGTGGTTGTATCAGTTTATTTATTAAGCACTACAGAGAAGAACACAAGTTGAACATATATAATATGTGTGTTGTATATCTACCCATCTACGTGTAACCCACGTGTAATTGGAATTGAAACTGGCTCCCTAAGGCATCAGCAGAGATTTTCTTTTTACTTCTTACGATGTATTACTTTCTTGTAAAAGCAGTACAATCATGTTTTATTGTAACGTTCGTTAAAAAGTATGTAAGATAAAGAAGACACTGGAATAGTTTTATGAAGGTGGCAAACAAAAGGTCGCAAATGAAGGACGCAAACCAAGGGAATCGCTGTTCACCTGATGTCCGGAGTATCTTGACTACTGCCCACAACTGAACTGAATAAATAACACTTGTTTGCAAAACTTTTCTTCTCGTAATGCTTGATATTCTCCCCTAATATTGTTCATTAGCTTCATTACAAGTGCTTAGACAGGGGATGCAGTGTTCTAAAGTAGGTATGTGAAAGGGGTACCTTTTCTCAATAAAAGGTATATAAAAGGGGTACCTTTTCTGCCAAAATGATATATAAAAGGGTAAGGGGTTGGACCTCGGGGCGGAGCCTCCCCGTATTAAACTTTGTTAAGTACCCCCCGGGCCTACAACATAAGGTGGGGGTACACGTGAGGGCTGTTTTGACGTCGCTTAACACGGCCTTTCTGCTTATATCTCGGTCACGTTTCCAGCGACACTAAATCTCTCTGCTTATCTCATTAACCACTGTTTGGCGGTTTTGTGTAAATTTTTGGGTGATGTTTGGGCATTTTGGGAAAGAGATATTTTTTCTCAAAGGATAGGTTACATTGAGGAAAATATGAAATGTTGAAGATTTGATGGATTTGGAAAATTGAAATTTGAAGTGAAGAACTAATAGACGGATACCAAACAGTCCCCTAGCAACCAGGGGCTCTCTTTTGCGGGGGTCAACTGTCTGGTAGTGTTTCCAACCCATCTTAATCCTAACAATTTCCTTTTTTATATCACTTCTTTCACGCCTATTCATGTTTACCCCCGCCTTAATGCGCGGTCACTCTCAAAGGATCTGGAAACAATTAGAAAGTTAACCCGGGTAGGCGGGTTAACCCTACCTGGAGTGTTTAGAAGGGAAAAAGTTAACCCGCCTGCCAGGGTAACCCTAGCATGCAGATAGGGTAACCCGCCTACCCGGGTAACCTTAGCTGCCTTGTAAACGTGACGAAGAAAAAATGAGGAAATGTGCGAGTGCTAGGGTACCCGCTTGCTAGGGTAAATGAAGAATATAAAGGCAGAAACCGACACAACGTAGAATGTTTTTTTGAACGTGTACTATATTTCGGCTGGCCAAACCAGCCTTCTTCAGGTACAATGGAAAATTTTGCATCGGGGCGTGTTTTTATGTAGCATATTACCGGCAACCGGAAATACGTAAAATAATTGACATTGTAAATTACAGACAAACATATGAAGAAATAAAATAGTAAATAAACAAAGTAAAGTAAAAGGAAACGATTAAAATGTTTCTTCGCGGATGTTCAGACCATCAGGAACAATTGTTCTGCCTTTTTGGATTAAAAAAGCCTCCCTGGCCTTACGGATGGAGTCTCGGTTAGAAGAGATTTTTTCGATCGGTATTAGTTGCATGTCGTTAGCAGTGTGGTTAGTAGAGGACCGAAAAAATCTCTTCTAACCGAGACTCCATCCGTAAGGCCAGGGAGGCTTTTTTAATCTAAAAAGGCAGAACAATTGTTCCTGATGGTCTGAACATCCGCGAAGAAACATTTTAATCGTTTCCTTTTACTTTACTTTATTTACTATTTTATTTCTTCATATGTTTGTCTGTAATTTACAATGTCAATTATTTTACGTATTTCCGGTGGCCGGTAATATGCTACATAAAAACACGCCCCGATGCAAAAGTTTCCATTGTACCTGAAGAAGGCTGGTTTGGCCAGCCGAAATATAGTACACGTTCAAAAAAACATTCTACGTTGTGTCGGTTTCTGCCTTTATATTCTTCATTTTATTTGTGAAGCCGATTAGATCACTATTGATCCAACGTATACGAGCAGGATCATCGTTCCGGTTGCTTGCTTTTAAAACATTTTATAGTCATGCTAGGGTAACCCTCTCTCCTTGTAAACAGGGCCTAACAAGTCAAAAATATGAAACGTTTTGTTTCTCCAAGCTTTCTTTCCGCGCCAAAAATGGGTCGTCCGCGTCTGGCAACTCACTCGTCGCTCGTCGAGTGTCGCCAGGGAATGTTTCTAAATCACGGGCGTAGATTGAGGGTGACAACTAAGCTTGACTTAAAATTTTAAGTCTCATAACATTTTTAAGACGAAAAAGAACTATATAACCTTGCACTGACTGGGCGTCGAACCCGAGCCAACGTGACCTCTCTTACCATTGTACCACCGCGCTGCTAACTGCCAGAACTCCCAAAATTTTAACTACATATAATGATCAGTATTATAAAGTAATATAGAGTACAAATGAAAGCTAACCGCAATTAAAATCGAGTGAAACCAACCGGAAGCAAACCTAACGCAGGAACCGACCTAACCGTGCTAACCGATAAAAGCAAGTCGATACAGGTAAATATGTACAGCGGTTCATTAACACATCTACCTTGTGTAAACAACATCCAGGCGCCCAAACCCCATACAGTACTCCGTCCGGGCGTTTTATTTTTCTGTAGCCAGGTAGGATGTTATTTTGAACGAATTAAACCCAGAATTCAAGAGTTTAGAATTAGGAGACGTCAAAGCAACTAAAACAGTCGCTTTATTTTTTTAGCTGTGAAGTGAAAGACTCTTATCGTGTCATTTGCGTACCATATCATCGAAGATTGATTGTTTATTCCGCGGGAAAATTCGAGACCAATTGATCAGCCAATGAAAAGACACTACATAGATCTCTATGAAGTTACGTCACCGTTATGGAATATTTCGGACCCAGTCTTAAAGGGGCTACGTCACGGTATTTTGAGTTATTTCTACTATCGACAAAAAATTACCTCTAAATTCAAGGAAACCCGAAAATAATACTTTACAAAGATAGAAAAACACTAAAGAGATAATAATAAACCATAAAGGAACAAGGATGGTTGATGATGGAGAAGATTGACACGGATTGCAAACAACAATCAAATCAAAATTCTTCAAACCGTTTAACCGTGACACAGCTCCTTTAAGCACAAAACAGACTGTAGAAGAATGAACAAACGATGACAGAAGTCTGGTCAGGCAGGCATCATACTTTGTACTACATTAACCGAATTTTAAAAGCGTGGGCCTTTACAAAACGACGCAAAAATCCGCGAACTGGTTCTTGATGTGTTTGAAATTGAAGGATTTTCCCCCGACCTTTCTTTGTCTTTCTAGGTTAAACTAAACTGGTATGATTACAAAACTTTCATAAAATACTTCCGTTTCAATACTGAGAAGACCTATGCCGGTGATTCTTAGAAACGCTACCATATATGGTAATGACACCCGTCACTCACACAACAATACGACAATCCAACCGAGCAGGTCAGATCATCATCCTATTGGCTGAAACCTTTTCAGCCCTTTTCAAACCTTGTTCTGAGAATTGAACTGCTCATGCAATTCACGATAAAGCAACTAAGCTAAAATGTCAATGATAGAGTATATTTTCTCCTTACATTAGCATTTGAGGGTGGTAATTCAGTTCAGGAAGCGTGATTGGAGCCTCGTTTTGTCTCATGACGACGACAGAATGACACTCAGTACCGATATCTCTCAGGTTGTGATCTGGCGCTTTCGCCCCTAAATTGTAGTTTTAGATCAACTTTACGTTTTTATTCTTTTCTTCACCTACGATGGCCTCTTGTTCAACTTCCACTTCACCATCTGGCAATACACTTCCCGAATTACCGTCGAAACTACGGCCATTTGAGTCCATGGGCTTTGAGGGTTGTTTCTCGGATGGTAATCTAGACACAGAATATAATGATTGCGTCTCAACCGATCTCAAAAGCTTGGCAGCGACAGATAAAAAGCTCCTCGAGTGGGTGGCTATCTTTGAGGCACAAACAAAGATCAAGACTGCTATGAGAATGTTCCTTAATGAAAAAGCTGAAAAGATGAGGCGGAAAGAAGACGAAGACGAAGACGAAGACGAAGAAACAGACGAAGATTCAGACGGTAGCGACTCTGAAGACGAGGAACACGAAGAGCAAGTAATGATTCCTTTAGCGGCATTGTTCGGAAATACAGCATTGCTTGAAGATAAGGCAGCACTGACCAAACTCGAAGTCCGCTCTTTCATCTTCAAAATCTGGCTACGTAGAATACAGCTCATAAGACAGAAGAATCAAGACATCTTCAACAGTCTCGTGGATTTCGAACACGCCATTCACAACGCCCAAGAAGCCATAAACCATTTCAAAGTCTTCATTTACAGCCAGCGTTACAACAGAGAAGAATTGCAAACCATGCTTCCTTATTATGAAGATCGTGTCCAAAACGCTTCAACTAAAACCTTTGAAGAGAAAGAAAATGCTAGCTTTGAAATGTCAGAAGAAGATGTTGCTATCTTCTGTTCCTACAAAGCCCGCATCTGCGCTTTGCTTGGGCTTCAACTGGACTTCCTCGACCGTCTTGACGAAATACCGCCAGAAGACCGCGATCATTTTACGATCTGCGACTGGATTGTGACTTTCTTAAGCAATAACTACGAATCTGTCGACTCAATCGACAAAAACTGTCTCAGTGAAGACCTTCTTGCCGCGATTGGTTTCGATCCCATGAGTTCAGCCGTCGAAACAATCATGGCGCGCGCAGGAAGAACGCAACATCATATCGAAGCATGCGAAACGGCAGAACTTTTTCTCCGAGATGAGTTCAAATACAATCCTTTGCTGTCTTCCATGGCTGGAAGGTTTCCTTTTCTAAGTGATTTGACAAATTCATGGTTTCAGCTCCCGGCGCCAAGTACAACTGATGAGAAAGGAGAAGACACTGATGAAGACTTCTGCCACGTCAACATCATGAACGTCGTGACGAAGGAATCCCACGCCGCTACTCAGTTGCAGTCGATGTTTAGCGACTTGGTGTCAGAAGACGAACAAAATGTCGTTCTATTTCATGGCACTGATCATCAAAGCGCAAGGGATATTTTATTTCGGGGAATAGATTTGTGTACAGGACGACAGAAGCGAGATTTCAGTTGTGGATCAGGATTTTATCTAACAGACAACTTCGACGAGGCGTTGAATTGGACAAACAACACAACTGCAAAGCCCGTCATCTTAATTTTTCGGGTCAACCGACGCCAACATCTAGATGATGCTAGAAAACTGAACTTGTCCGAAAATGGAGAAAAATGGCGTGAGATCGTGTCTTCGTTTAGATCTGGGAAAAGAACAGCGAAGACACGAAAGAGTTTAAGCGAGTATGACTTGATTGAAGGTCCAGCAGCCACAGTGACAAGAAACGAAAGTGGAGAATTGATGATTGAGCAAAAACCTTCATCATATCAAATGTGTCTGATTTCAGACGACTTCGCCGATAATTTTCGAAAAACCCTTCACTCAATTATGTTTCTGGACATTGCTAAAGCGAGATAAACGACTTTCAGATCTTATTGAAAAATAATACCTCTAGAACAAAATGCTTCGCAAGAAAATGAAACGGGGCTGGCCCTCTTGAGTCTCCAGCCAAGTTAGTCGGCCGTCAGTAAAGACTATATTTTAAAGTGTTCTGTACGCAATAAAAATAGGGAACGTTTATGCTGCACAGTGAAAGCCAAAACTGACATTAACTTAAGAAGACTTTGTTGGAGATTCCAAGATTCCATGGCCATTCACAATATGCTTAGGCTTAGCTTAGTATCATTGTGATGAGCGTAATTTTAGTCTGTACTTTTTTCGCTGACAAAACCAAGTTCAGTTCATAATATACTCTGTATCTTTTTCCATTTCTCTAAAAGCTATTTCTCCTTTAGCTTTAAAACCAAACGCAAGAAGTCGCTATATTTTAAAAATATATTTATGATCTTCGATTTTCACATCGTATTCGAATTCAAGTGAACTAGAAGTCGATTGCGGCAGCGACAGTACAGTTCAGAATATTGTACATGTAAACTGCATGAAATTTTCGGGTTTCAGAACTGAAAGTTACATTTTGCTTTTCTCATTTTGAATGGGTGCTTGTAGGGAAGGAAAAACTTGTGCTCATGCATTGTACAAACCAAAATAGTTGTAGTCATGAGATGATATTGTTGAAAAAGTTTTTTATGTTTGTCATTGACTTATATTTTTTGTAGATAGCATAAAAACGTTTCAGTTGATGAGATTAAAGAATGCTTGAAGCGTTCAACTGACGACTGAAAATATCCCCTTGTGCATAGTCAATAGCCATTTGAGATTAGACTGTAAAAGGCATAGCATGTCAGTAATATATAGGGAAGAAAATCTCAGGATATATTCCACTGAAGAGAATGTATAATATGTATCATGTATGATAGGTACTTTCTTGTGTGTATATACATCATGTTGTAGCATAATTCAGTAATGCAAACTAACGTAATGTAAAAAAAGATGTGTGTATAGTAAGTTGCAATAAGTGATGCAATATGGCGTATAGTTAACTCTGCGCGTCGATTGCCCGTTTTTAAAAATGAGATTTGTAATTGATGTTTCAACTCAGTGAGAAGCAATCTGGAATTCATCAGTGCAAACTTCATAGTGGAAGGATGTTCATCTTAGAATTGGAACCGCCAGAATGGCGGATAAAGTTCAAAGACATACGAATAATAAATCAATTTGAAGTTATAACGCAATTGTTTTTACTGGCTCCAATAATTAAAATGATTGCCGTTCTCAGCGCGTAGCGAAGCTACTGACAAACATAAAACTGACGCCCTTCTGTGGTTAATTAAGTTCAGTTTAATAGCAAAAATAAATCCTATTGAGAAATCTTATGTTAGGTAACACCCTGTTTTGTTAACACAAGTAAAACAAGACTTCACAAGTCCGCTCAAATTAAAGATGAATCTTCCCTGATGGAATAGATTACCCCTGAAACAGAGTCCCTATTTACCAAAGAAAACTATCGAATGAAGGCTCCGATCAAATAGTTCGGCACAATTGTCGTTTCTGACACAGAGTTGATAAGTGCCATCTTTTTGCTTGGGATAATCCAAACGTGGGTTCTTGCTGGATAGTGAAGCCATTGGCCCTTCAATAAACTGATGTCTCCGATTTAAGTCTTTACGGAACCTTTTATCTGCCTTTCCAGAGCGAAAATGGGAGACTATCTCTTGCCATTCCTTCTTTTTCTCAGGCTGTCGCAGATCCAGACCATTCTCGTTATCATTACCTCTCAATTCTACCTTGTTCACTCGAAAGAGAAGCACGGCAGAAGTAGAATGCCCGCGAGTTTTTGTCCATTTGCAAGCTTCATCGAAGCTTTTACCGAGGTAAAACCCATCTCCACTGCTAAAGTCTTGCTTTCCTTTCCCTTTTGCCAAGTCTATACCACACTCCATTATGTCTTGAGCGCTGCCATGGCTTGTTCCATGACAAAACATTTCGAAATCATCATCTTCTAGCGACTCTGGAAAACTATCAACTGAATTTTGGGCTGTGTAGCACTTCCTTATCTGTCCATCTTTGTCAACGTTCATTATGTGGACTGCCTTGTCCGCTCGCTGCATTCCCTCAGTAAATTCAGTGAACCATTCATTAACAATCTCTTCCTGGTACGGAAAACGACTGCAGTTCATGAATATACTTGCACCGTATCTAAGGAGATATTTTGAAACTGAGGTAAATGTCAGACGCGAGAAGAGCCAGTGTTCGATGGCCGCTGGAAACACTGATTTCTCGAAGCTCGGTTGCCCAAGCCATTCTAGAATCGTACTGAGCAGGCAATCTGTAGTTTGGTTAGAACTGCCTGCATCCATCATTTTCAGAATATTGCAAAATGACCAAAACTCATCCGCCATGATTAATGACTGAACTGTAGATGACACAGGCAGCATCGGGTCGGCAGCCATCTTCTGTAATGCTTTGTGCATTATAAATTCAGGAGACATTCTTAGTAATCTTGGCCTCCAACGATTCTAAGAAATCTTGCATAATTCTACGAATTTACATATGGAGACGTTTAGGAGACTTGAACTTTTGATATTCAAGCTATTATTCTGGATATAACACTGCTATAGTGTACTATAAATGATGCACAAGACATAAAGCTTTGTCTATTTGCAGAATTGGCTCAATTCTAGGCTGAATTAACTAACCCCTTATGAGGACAAAAGCGGTTATGTCTATTGCTAAAATTAACGGCTTCAATACTGCTGCGATGTCCGTTAAGTAACGACATCTTTATGTTTTACAATGGCTGATTGTTCCTACTGCACTCTAAATGCCATGGCTTCCTCAGATCAGTCTGGATAAAAGGTTTTCTAGACTCTTAAAGATGCGCCAAGAATTGCTTTTCTGTTGATTCTACATCATTTTCCGAAAACTTTGAAAGTGGAAGACAAAAGCTACATCGAAACATTTCTGCAAAAGGGGAGGGCATGAAGTCTTATATTCTCCCTGCCTTGTACTCTTCAAGGTATATCGTATGTCGTAGGTAGATTATTATGTTAGATTATCATTGGCTGATGATGCAGAGGTCGGCGTGTTTCCATGGCAAATGGCTTGACCTGGTTCGCTTTATTTTTGATGCAAATGTAAATCTACTCTATTTTGGACTAATTTGTTTGTAACTCGGTGAAATTCAGTTTAGAAATGTGAATTTTCTTAGAAGATTTACACTTTAATTTGTTATGTTAGGGGTTTGATGCAGTTGCAAGGAGCGGGGAACAACCAATGTATGCTTCGCACAAAAGAGGACATTGAAACCAGTAAAATCACATGGTAAAGATGTGTTGGCTATGAATCTTTCATGATTTTCAAGGATTGGTTCGAGTAACCGGATTACTCAGACGAATTTATGAATCACGTCCACATCTACTGGAACAGAGCAGAAAAGCAACGTCAAATTTAAAATGCTGGAAAAAGATAATTCGCATCTACTCCGCCGAGACACAGTTGGCATATGTTATTTGCTTGGACTTCGACACGACTTCCTCGATAGCCTTGACGAAATACCGCCAGAAGACCGCGATCATTTTACCCTCTGCGACTGGATTGTGACTTTCTTAGGCAATAACTACGAATCTATTAGCTTTCCTGACAAGAAATCTCTTAGCAAAGGCCTACTTTCCGCGATTGGTTTTGATCCTACGAGTTCAGCCGTCGAAACCATCATGGCGCGGGCAGAACGTACGCAACATCATATCGAAGCGTGCGAAGTGGCAGAACTTTTTATCCGAGATGAGTTCAAATACAATCTTCTTCTGCATTCTCTGGTTGAAAGGTTTTCATTTCAAAGCACTAACTTTTTAACAAATATGTGGTTTCAGCTCACGAGTACAGTTGACGAGAGAAGAACACAAACCGATCATGAAGATCTCTGCCACGTCAACGTAATAAACCTCGTGACGAATGAATCCCACGCCACCACTCAGTCGATGTTCAGCGACTTGGTGTCAGAAGACGAACAAAGTGTCGTTCTATTTCATGGCACTGATCATCAAAGCGCAAGCGACATTTTATTTCGGGGAATAGATTTGTGTGCAGGACGACAGAAGCGAGATTTCAGTTGTGGATCAGGATTTTATCTAACAGACAACTTCGACGAGGCGTTGAATTGGGCAAACAACACAACAGAAAAGCCCGCCATCTTAATTTTTCGGGTCAACCGACGCCAACATCTAGATGATGCTAGAAAACTGAACTTGTCCGAAAATGGAGAAAAATGGCGTGAGATCGTGTCTTCGTTTAGATCTGGGAAAAGAACAGCGAAGACACGAAAGAGTTTAAGCGAGTATGACTTGATTGAAGGTCCAGCAGCCACAATAACAAGAAACGAAAGTGGAGAATTGGTGATTGAGGCAAAACCTTCATCATATCAAATGTGTTTGATTTCAGGCGAATTCGCGGACAAGTTCCAAGAAACCCTTCATTCAATTGTGCTTTTATGATTGGTCTTTCAATTTGCTTCGACTGAGCCTAACTAGGATTCAGAAAATGGTAGAATAAGAACTTTTCCATCAGTTCGAAAATATTATATAATCACACATGCATCCACACGGGTGAATTACATCTAGTTTTGCGTTAGAATCAATATAGCCCGGTACGTTTTGAGGAGGACATTCCCTAGATTTAGTTCACATGGATCTTTACATAAATGGCGCCTAGATTTGAATAACAATACATTATGTCCTTGTCCACGTGTTAAGGTTTCCAGACAAAGGATTTTCCACATGAATGTGAGGTCTAGGATGTACAAGTATTGTTATTCACATATCGGCGCCATTTATGCAAATCTCCAAATGACATCCGGGACACGTAGAGATATTACATCCGGGACATCTGTCACCATACTCACTTTATCGAGCAAACGTGAACCAAGGCCTTCTTTGTTCTTTATTTAATATTGTGACGTAAGAAAACGATTCAAAAGGTGGAATGTAACTATTAAATCCATATGTTTCGGATTTCTGTTGCAGCTCAGTCCCTTTGTCCCTCATAGAGCGATCTTTTTTTCCTCATTAACTAACATACGACTTTGCGCATAGAGGGCATCTTGCTAGACACGAATTGACTACAAACATTTAAAGAGCCTGTTAAACTTGGGAATTGGTAAAACGTTTGGATCTTTGGGTGTAATATTCAAGGGAAAAATGGCTTTTGAAAAATTGGCTTTAATTCAAAAACTGCACAATTTCTTGGTGACAAAAGAGCTAATGAGCTCAAATATTCTTTGCAAAATAAGTATTTACAACATCAAGTTCAATTTTGTTGTGATAGTTAATCGTGTTATGCCCCTTTCAATATTCATAAGTGATATCTTTGTAGCTTTATCGGAAACTGATAAAGAAAGTATTGTAAGCAAAGATTCCCCTATTAGTCGAGAGAAAGGCCGAGATAGAACCTCTGAACTAGTGATGTACTACAGAGCCAAAAGTCAGTCTGAGATTCGTGACATTCCAAGTTAGCGTCAAGGAAATATAACGAAACGCGTCGAGACATCCTGTTGGTAGAAATTCTGCTCTCGAGAGAAGAATAATTTGGGCGGTTGACGGCTATTTTGGCTTGTACGCAAAAACTTCAAGTTTTCTTTCACAAACCAAATGAGTTTTATTACAAATCAAGATCTCTTTACTTGTCTACTTCAAATTGAAATTAAGTAAATGAAAAGTTACGATTCCCTTCTATTTTACCCTTGGGTTGAAATACGAATTGCTCCAGGTCATCTTCGCTTTCTGAATCTTGTTCCTTGAGAATCGATGTTGTCACTCCATCTATGTCGGGAACGCGCAGTTCCTCAAGTTCTGTCCTTTCACTGAAACTACCAGCTTCATGATTGAGACCCGTAGAGGAATTTTCCGTCGATGTCAATGCAATCGTGTGTTCAGTGCTACGTTTACTCGCATCTTTGTCTTGTTCTCGTTTCGATTCGAAATTGCAAGAATTGTTAGCAGTTTTACAGCTAAGAGAGTTCGAATCTCTGTACTTTGTAACAACTTTGCATTTATCTGTCTGTAAAGTATTGTTTCTTGTAGACGTATCCGGATTCTCGAGCGCTGTAGATTCAGTTCCTTCCTCTAATAACGTGTTTTCGACAAACTCAGGAGAAGCAACCTCTTTGTTGTTCGCTGGAGTTTCATCTTTAGCCCTCAGTGCTTTCCTGAGCAGATCAGCGGCGGTGTGGAATTCCTCCTGTTACAAGAGATAGAACAATCCACTTGAACACTTAAAGACTAGTTCAATCTTGGACTGCACATTTTTACAAATGTATTAGTTTCTAATGAAACCGTTGGGTTGTCGAAAAGTAATGACGCAATTCATTTGGTTTTGGTTTTGGTTTTACTATGGTTGAGATTGGCTGAGTAGTCTAATAGGCCATTTCCGAATTACCTTTAGCCTCTTTCCCAAAACGAGTCTTGGTGCTCATCCTTTCATATGAAAATGAGATTTCATTCACATGCAAATTAAACTCATTTTCATATGAATGGTTGTGCTCCAGGCCTCGCTTTGAAAGAGAGGCTTTAGGTAACTCGGAAATGGTCTATTGGTAAGTAGAGCGGTTTTCAATTGAGTGTGGTAAAACTAAAACCAAACAAATTATCACTTATCAATTAGACTACTCAGCTAATCTCAAACCATAGTAAAACCAAAGCCAAAGAAACTGCCTGGTTACCAGCCTTCCACACTTAATGGGCCACTTTCGACATATTTAAATTCAGTTTGATAACGAGGCCTAGAGGACACAAACAAAAGAAATGAATAAACATGGTTATTCAATTCCCTTTGTTTGTGTCTTCTAGGCCTCACTGCCAACTTAAATATCGGAAATAGTCTTTTGAAAACCGCTCTAAAATTGGTTTGGTTTTGGTTTTACAACACTCAATTGAAAACCGCTCTACTTAACTTCAAGTTGATAAATAGTTAAGTGCCTCTGATGGTCAAAGCAACAGTGATTCCGACAGCAAAAGGTTCGTTCTTACCTTCATAAGTGGTTGGTCAAGAGACGGCAAGTCACAGCCCACATAAGCATCGTTCATGACACAGTACTGGAGAAGACAGCACCAGTAGGGATCCTAAACGACACATTAAATCTGTTATATAAAGGACAAACCTCAAGTGCGAGCTAACTTGAGCTAGACGCCCCTCAACCAACAATCTGCACGTGCATGTTTCAACTTCTAACCCAATGAAAACGCGACAAACGCGCGTGTCTAATTTGAGTTCTCCGCTTCCCAGTCAAGATATCTTTTGGCCCGTCCCGTCATAGTAGAAGCCAAAAACCCGATGAAAAATGTGCCTAAAAAATAATCTAATAATACCGAGCACTAGCGCGGTGAATAGTGAATACGCTAAAGAGAAAAACATGTGAGAAGAAGAACCAGCTTTATTACAATAAAACATTCTAGGCAAAAACCCCTGTGCCATGAACTGGCCTAGAGCAGAACGCGCCAAACCGTTGCGACAGAAGAAAAATGCCGATTACATGTTGTATGTCATTCTATTCTTCGGCACGCTCGAGAAATGTCTAGAATATTGAGCGTTGGTTTCAATCATACATTACTGTCTCGTTCAACTCGCTAACCTGACATAAAACATGCGGATTCCCAACAACAACGAGCAGCGCCTGGGCACGAGTGATAGCCACGTTAAATCTCTTGGGATTACTCAGGAAACCAACACTGTGACGTACATCAACACCAACCAATGACTCGTTAGAACGAACCTGCAACCAATCACAGCACAGCTGATAGTCAGGGTTAATTCATTTAAAAGAGTAAAAATCCTGTTTTTGGCGAATATTCGAAAACGCATTGGAAGATTTTCAGTTCTTATCATGCAACCAGGAAGTGAAAGCATCTGTTAGAACATGCTCTCCGAAAGAATGGTGCAACAAACGAACAACGGTCCGAAAAAACTCTGAGATGCTAGGTACCGCTCGAAAAGGTTAAAGCAAATCAAACTACGAGGCCAGTACAACGGAAATGGACTAGGGCGCTTTCAAAGGAGCTTCGTCACGGTTTGCGCATCCTGAAAAGTTTATCCTAAAGTTTGCAAGTTCGTCGTTTGTAATCCGTGTGAATCTTCTCCATCCTTAACCATCCTTTTTCCTTTATGGTTTATTATTATCTCTTTGGTGTTCTTCTATCTTTCTCAAACTCATTAATAATTCATCAAGTTAAAACAAAGAAAATCACAACCGTGACGGAGGTTTGGATACCCGATCTTAATTAGCATAGATTTTGACGATTTTACTTCTCCGTTTACTCCCTAGTTTTTGTTTCGATTGAGAAGATATATCAAACACTCGAGACAGTGTTTCATCGGCTATCCAAACACCTCGAAGTTCGTCAAAAATACTCCGCTGCGCGTCGTATTTTCAACTCTCTTCTCGGTGTTTGGATATCCGATGAAACACTGTCACTCGTGTTTGATATATTACTAGTAAATTAGTATTTTCAGGTTTCCTTCAATTTAAAGGTTGAACTGAACTGAGCTATGAAGCAACACATTGGGAGCGAGGTCAATTTGTTGAGTTCATATCTTCCTGTGAGGAATGAAATGATGTAAGTATATATGAAATAATTCATATATGAACTGCGGTTGTAGATAAAAGTGAAGAATGATCATCAAAGTATATTTTCAAATTTAAGCAATCGGAAAGAAGAAGAAGAAGAAGAAGCTTCGTAGCTCAGTTGGTAGAGCATCGCACCGATATCGCGGAGGTCCTTGGTTCGAATCCCGTTGAAGCCCTGATTTTTTTCAGGCTTCTTCTTTCCAATTGCTTAAATTGGAAAATATACTGCGATGATCATTCTTCAGTTTCATCTACAACCGCAGTTCATATACGAATTATTTTGTATATACATCACATCATAAATGATGTCTCTTCCATTCCATTTCGGTAGTACAGGTCTTCCATTCCACCTTGTTTTATTTACACTGTGAGTGAGCTCTATAGAGCCCGAGGATGTCCTGACGTTAGAGACCAGGAATAGCCACGATAGAAATCTGAAAAGCGTGCCATCGGTTAAAAAAGGTCCCTTTGAGTACAAGTGGGAAGAATTTCTCGCCAGACTCACTGTTGATATGATGATAGCGAGTCTCTCCTGACCCTGAAATTCCTCCACAGATCCAACCTTGACTTCTTCTAATCCTAAGCGATCTAACAGAAGACGGAGCTTTTCCACCTACAAAAAAAAAACGAATATGAACTATTTAAGCACTAGAGCACTTTTTCTGTGTTTATATAGCCTCATCTAAACACGAGGAGGGTTGGGAGAATTCGAAACAGTTATGCAAACCGGAAACGTCACAACCGTGTTTACATACTCTCATCTAAACACACCTATCGACCAACGAGAGCGCGCGGAGTAGCTCGGTTATTTTATAAAACGACTTTGAACAACTTCAAAAAAAACTTCGGCCAAGTAAGTGCCTCTGATGGTGGGCGAAGCGTGTAAAAATTCCTTTGAATGGTTTACAGTCGCACCTCTCCACAACAGTCACCCAGGGAACAGAGGAAAGTTGTCGTTGAAGACATAGCTGTTATGTGCAGGTAGAGGTGTAATATAACACCTTTTGTTTTCAAAAATGCTGTTTTAGCAACTATAAATTAAAATGAATCAATAAAACAGAAACTTAACAGAAATAGAGACCAACGACCCGCGGTACAGATCAAGTTCGCGACCTTTCACAACAGTGTTGAAAACCAAATCTTGACAGCACTCGCCATTCGGGCGAGTGACTCTCAAAATGTGCTCGCTCGGTGAAATGTTCACCTGCCCAGAAAAATGCTTCCTGTCCCCCCCAAAAATCGCCACAATGATTTACAAACCATACGTTTTTTTGCTATCTCGTAATCACGGGTTTTCAGCTTTCCATTTCGTGTTGCTTGTGCTTTCTTGTTCTGGTCTATTTAAGATAATTCCGGAATTTTTGTTCGAATGGAAAACGCCCATTATGTTGTGTATTATCAGCAAATTATCTGGGCATTTCGAATGATAATTTCCCAAAAAATGAAAATCATACTCGCCAAACGGGCGAGTCATCGATGATTTGTGCTCGCACGACGTTTTTCACACTCGCATTGGAGAGCGGGCGAGCGCATTTCCAACACTGTAAATATAATATAAATAAATATAAAAGCAATAAAACAATATTAAAGCCATTGATTAACTGGGTGGTCAGTCGAGAGGTTATTTTGGCAGTTGGGACGAGTCTTAGTGGCCGTTGCCGTTGTGGAGAGTTGCCCGTTGTAGAGAGGTTAAAATAACACTGAATGTAGCAATAACTGAATGTATGGACTGTCTGCTGGGACAAAAATAAGTGGCTGTTGTAGAGAGGCGGGCGTGAGAGGGGGTTCGACTGTAATAAGGATTTGAACCTGCAGAATAGCTCTTAAACCGAAAGCAGCTTTCACTTGTTTCCCTTATAGAAAATAAAAACAGGAAAAAACGAACAAACAAACAAACAAAACAAAACAACAACAAGACCACGAACTTTTCGCGCGCAAATTGGCACGCCCGTCAATTTTCCCGCTCTTTTTTATCACTTCTCGATCGACGACGAATGGAAAAAGCTTAGACAAGAGATGAAGGATTTGCGGCACAAACCTGTTTCCTATAAGGTGTAATGACACCAATATCAGTGAGTTTGAGGGAGAACTTGTCGCTTGATCTGAGAGACTGTAAATACTTCACAACTTGAACAGCTTCCACTGGGTTGAACCATGATGGACTGTTACCTTCACGAATATCTTCTCCCTAAACCAAAACCGGCCATAGTTATCATTGAAAAGTTGAGCGGTTTTCATTTGAGTGTAGAAACGTAACTGGTTTTGCATCAATACGCTACACGATTGGCTTAAAAGCCTCGCGCCACTTTTTTATCCAATCAGAAGCAAAACCAAAACCAAGTCATGACTCACGGGCACAAGTTTTTCCGCGCTTTGCGTCAGCTACAAGTAATTTCTTCGAGCTTTGATTGGTTCGCTGTACTGTCTGTTTTCTTTGTGATTGGCTAGAGTGATTACTTTCATTTTCGTTTTACGACACTTACATGGAAACCGCTCTATTGTAAAGCAATAAAAATGAACTACTACTTTAACATCGCCACTAAATTGGCGCGAAGTAAATCAACGGCATATTCAATTTGATGAACGGGTTTCCGTATTCCATAAAATGACGTGTTCAATCGTTACCTCTACTAATCATTCCGGCTATAACAAAATTTTCTAACGAGATTTGTCATCAGTAGCCTACATTGGCAAAAGAAATTGCGAGCTGTTTTATACATGTACAATTAAATGAGCCATGTCACAGTTAGCGCATCTTAGGGTTAGGGTTAAATTTTTCAAGTTCGTCGTTTGTAATCCGTGTTAATCTTCTCCATCCTTAACCATCCTTGTTCCTTTATGACTAATTATTATCTCTTTGATGTTTTTCTATCTTGCTAGACTGTTATCTTCAGTAAAGGTAATTCTGTACGTGGTCAAAATACCATGAATGAGCTCCTTTGATCAAAGATGTTTACAACTTTACCTTAAGGCCGTGAAAAATCACCGGAAATCCTTTGCTTGGAAGCTTTTCCCACTGACATAAACTTTCCCGCATCCGTATATCAGCAGAAGGCTTGAGCTCATCATGATAAAAAACAGCGGAGGGGAGTTTGAGCACAGCTGGATGTGAACGATAATTATTAATCAGTTTAGTCACAAGAAGTGGATCGTAGCAGCCATGGTCAGAAAATTTGTCTTCATTCCTACAGTACAGCGGTCTGTTCATTAAGCGCTCCAACAGAGAGATTTCCAGTCCATAGGAGGACGCTACACGAGATTGGAGGACTGGGCCGAGCTGAAAAGGATCGCCTGCGAGGATGACCTGAAGGAAAACAAAAGGAAGAAAAATATTTTCTTTGAACCAAAATCTACAACTGTAGTAAACTCTAATGGGGAGCTTAAGCAATGACGACGGCGACGCCAAGTAAATAATATACTTGCACTTTACTTAAGAATCTCGCGATTAGCTAGATCTACTCAGCGTATCTACCGGTTTTAAATCGAAAGAACTAACTCTAACGGAAAAGCGAGGATAGCGTTCAGGTCCTTCCAAAAAACCAATACGGAAAACTAGTCGCTGGAGTTCACACTCTTCGAAATGCGGAGAATTTAGTCAATTCACGTAGTGGTTTTGCAGAAAACGGCCATGTACATGCAGCGGGATTGAAACGGTACGCACAAAATTACTAGTTAAGTAGAGACAGATAGACACTAGATAAACTTTATTAACGCGGGAATATAAAATAGCTTAGGGAAGCCCTCTACTAATAAGGAACATCTTTACTTGTAGTCTATGCTAAAATTATCACATAAGCACCAACATTACTCATAAAACCTTTGTTTGGCAACGTTCTATTGCCGCCGTGCTTGGCGAAGCTCCTTGTTTACCGAGAACCTTTACTGAGACACGACCCCATCTCGTTTTAGCCCTACGCTACATTAAGTTAACTATTTTCAGCGTCAACTACTAAACAAGTATCTACCTGACCATCATCCCCTGCGGCCAGTCCAACAGCCACAAGGCACTCGGGCTCGGTAGCTTGTCCTGCCTGAAAAAAAAAACATCAACAACATTACGAAGACCTATGAGAATCACTGCTTTGACTACGGTCACAACTCTCTGGCAGATTTTCTCCAACATTTTAGGCGATTTGGGTCAAGTTTTAACGATAAAAAATTGCGATAAGACTCTTCGTAAAAGCATATTAAAAGTTTGTCGACAACAAATTTTTAATATGCTTTTATGAAATGTTGTTCGCAACTTTTTATTGTTAAACGTTTTAAAAAAAACGCTTCTTTTTTGATTCAAGTTGCTGGGTGTAAATATGTTTTATTTTCTCTACAACAAACGAGTTTCTGTTCTTTATCACAATGTTTTGAAATATCAATTGTCCGAGACTAAATTATCCACGAGAAGCCATTCTAACCTGGCATACAGCTGGCGGCTGAATTGACCAATCAGGATTCAGAAGGCGGGAAAAACTGTCTTAATGTGTATAATGTATATTAACAGAAAAGGTATTGCAGTCGGACAACTTTTGTCACTGGAGACGAAAAGGGATTCACAATTCCAAAAATCCTATCAGATTGTAGAAAGTGAAAAGTATGAGACATTTTGATTCTCCAAGCTTTTAATTTGACGCCAAAAATGGGCCGCCCGCGTCCGGTAACTCACTCGTAGTTCGTCGTATGTCGCCAGGTAGGAAAACAGTTGTGTTTTTTTTTTTTAACAAGATATGTTGTTCTCGTCAAATTGAGCCCTGAATTCTCGAGTTAAGTATTGGAAAAGGTCAAGGCAACTTTAGCATCGTCTATATTTTTGTTAGCTACGCACCATTATCATGTTGTTTAGGACAGTTCGGTTTTGACTGCCACTCGTGCTGCGGGCTCAGTCGCCGTATGCAAGGAAGCGACCCTTTTTGCAAAACTCAGATCGCTCAGAGAACCAATCAGAGTTCTCCGCTACGTCGTGGACCAATTTGCAATATAATACGTGAAGATACCATGATTTGTCTGACTTAGTTACAAACCTCATCAACAAATACATGCGTTATGTGACCTTCCCGCAATCCCAGGGAGTACAGCTGACCAGCTGTACTGCATGTACTGATTATGACGCGATAGCGTGCCGCCATGTCCAACTGATCGGTATCAGTGCAGTACGGAGTGATGGACTCTGGGATACTCTGCGCTCGCTGAATGGCATTTAGTCGGACCATGTCTCCTTCTTGAATGAAACCGCTCATGTGAAGTCTCTCTGCCTGAAAAAGTAAAAAAAAAACTGATGTTATTAAACCTAAAACAGTCTGCTCGACAGATACGTATAGAAGAGGCGTGGCAAAGTGGATTAAGGTAAGGTAAGGTAAAGTCTGCATACGAGCCAAGTGGCCCATCAGGCCGGAGCTTATCCCGGTTTCCATGGCATGAAGCGACTAGGAATATTTCTACTCCCCCCTGGATGGGATGCTAGTCCATCGCAGGGTTACCCCCAGCATTAAATTCGCCGGTACCCATTTATACACCTGGGTGGAGAGAGGCACCGTGAGGGTAAAGTGTCTTGCCTAAGAACACAACACAAATTCCCAGGCCAGGGCTCGAACCCGGAGCGCTCGCTCCGGAGTCGAGCGCACTAACCATGAGGCCACCGCGCCTCCACGTGAAGTGGATTAAGGCGCTGGTTTTAAAATCCCGTTTCGTTTCGAGTTTAAAGGACCTGAGTCACGGTTTGCGCATTTGAAACGTTTAGCTTATATTTTTCAAGTTCGTCGTTTTTAATCTGTGTCAATCTTCTCCATCCTTAACCATCCTTGTTCCTTTATGGTGTATTATTATCTCTTTGGTGTTTTTCTCTCTTAGTAAACTGCTATTTTCAGGTCTTCTCACTTTAAAGGTAATTTTCTACGTGGCCGAAATCACTCATAATACCGTGACTGAGCTCCTATACTCCTCGTCCTTGTGTTGTGAAAAGCTCACTGGTATGTCAAATGGCCCTCCGAAAGCAGGATCCTTCACCATTGTCATGTTTATTTGAAATATTTGTTTCTCCTGTTTGGGTGGCGTATCTGTAAACTAGCACTTGCCTACACGGAAGATAAATTTTGACACAATACAGCAAAACACTGCGAAACATTGGCCAACGCTTGTTTGACTTTTTATCAAATAGTTTGTAAAACTTTACAACATTTCGCTAATTTCTTCCTAAACTTGGCCAACCAGCGAGCCAACTAAGGGAGAAAAAATGTATCCACTAATGGAAACTTAAATTCCCGTTTTCCAGACTAACATTGTATCACTGGCCAAAAGGAAACTGACCAACACAATTTGATGATCAGTAAAAACCCGTGTACGAGAACCCAGTGGTTTAAGGACTTTCTGGCAGAAATTTGCCATTTCTATATCCAAACATATCTGTTTAGGCAAGCATGATAAAGCAGGTTCTTATATGTGGGTTAGAGTAAATTTATGATAAACATTTTAACCAAAGAGTGTGACTTTGAGATGGCAAATTTATATTTACAAGAAAATATAAACTGCCAAAAACTACCCCAATATACAAGAACCAATTTTACTGTAACACAGCTCATTTTATGTTATCAAGTTCACGTTCTGCTTTCTAGTTAAACAACAGAACACTTTTTCCGTGTTTATATAGCCTCATCTAAACACGAGGAGGGTTGGGAGAATTCGAGACAGTTATGCAAACCCGAGACGTAGTCCAGGGTTTACATAACTTTCGAGAATTCTCCCAACTTTCCGAGTGTTTAGACGAGGCTATGTATAACTCGGAAAAAGTTGCTGTATGGCTTTTATAAAATAATTCTCAAAAATATGCACGAATCTAAAACGTCACGACCGTGTTTACATACTCTCATCTAAACAGACCTATCGACCAATGAGAGAGCGCGTAGTGGCTTAATTATTTTATAATACAGTCTAGTGCAATGTGTACTCACAATTAAATCAGCGGCGCTGTTTGACGGAGCGCAAGCCAGAATTCGGCTGGAAGGAATTCTGTGAAAGATCTAGAAAACATGCGGAGTTTATGAACATCACGTTGATAGCTAAGCAGGAAAAACCCTAAAGAGATACTGCGCTAATGTTACAAGAAACAACACAGCATATAGCCATATTAAAGGAAAAATGTTGTTGGCAACATGGGCAGTCTGTTCACAACCGTTAATATAAATAGTGAATTTATATGTGTATAATTTGAACACGAGAAGAGAAATTCCATATCTATACGCAACCATGTATTATTTTGCTTATTTTGTAAACCTACTAAAAACGACTTCAACCTGCACGTAATGTTGCAGTATGTACGGGCCTAAATTAAGCTCACATCTAAGATCTAATGAACTTCCCTAGTCGCACAATCAAACCTGTTCGTTGTAGTAATACCTGTAGAATAGCCTCCACTATAGTGATTGTCTTGCCAGTTCCAGGAGGACCAAATAACAGATATGGAGTTGGGCGACATTGGCCGCTAATTATACGACAAACAGCCGCTCTCTGGCGCTCATTCAGGGACGTGTTGTACAGAAAATCTTCAGGTCTTTCTTTGCTCGAAGACTCAGCTTTACTATAGTTTAAGGATGCACCTTAACAAAAAGAAAGAAAGAAAGAAAGAAAAGCACAAAGTTTAATAAACAATAGCCTCCATTTGGCGCGAGAACATGCTAGGATATTTGTCCGCGGACATTATCTGTTCCAAGAAGCAAACAGTTTTCAGAGAGGCGAGGAAAACTGTGAGCTTCGAGGAACAGATATTCCAAGGACAAATATACAAGCATGTTCTCGTGCCAAATGGAGGCTGTCGTGTTTATCATCCATCAATAGACCAATTTTGATATATTAAAATTCAGCCTGAAACAATAGACCTCAGCACGAGGCTCGTGGGAATAACTACAGAGTTTGTGGGGTTTATTCCACAGAGCCTCGTGCTGGCCTGAAGTCTATTGTGTTAGGCTGAATTTTAATATATCGAAATTGGTCTATTATTATATGGCTCTGTCTCACAAGGAGTGGGAGCTACCAAATTCACGAATTTGATTTGATTCACGAAGTTCGTCAAAAATACTCCGCTGTGCGTCGTAATTTCATCTCTCCTCTCGGTGTTTGGAAATGTGGTCAAATACGGTTTTTCGTGTTTGATATATTTCCTAAACAAATGACAGGGGCACATTGGAAAGTCGAGGATGGTAACTGATCGTAATATGGACCCGGCAAAACTTCAAAACATTTTTTACCCACAGAATTGCTTTACTCGGACGGTTCCTACAGTTTCTGTAGTCATAGCAAATTAGTTGTGACAATGACGATTTAAAGAAGACATACAGGCAAGAAGAGTTTCTAATAAGCAATAAGATTTTATTATGAAAATACCTGGTTTAATGTCTGTCTTCAATTTACTTGTCGATGAATCAGCCTGGGCCAAAGTCAAGACTGGTAACTTTGGAGACAATGTCCTTGGAAACAATACTAAATAAGAAGGAACAAACATATAAAAGGAATAACTGGGTTTAGTTCACAAATATAAAAAGAAACAAACCAAATTGAGTATCATAAGAAAGCAATTTGTGCAGAGGGCTGCATGGTGATTGCTTGAAGCCATTTAAGATAAGCTATGATGCTTAATATCAACAATATTTGCATCAACGTAACTACCTTCTTCTCCCAGAGTTAAAGCAAACTCAACTGCACGGTGGGCTCTTCTAAGTGTCGTCCTACAGGAAGGAAAACGGAACACAAGTTTGTTCATCTTCTCATCCACATTGTACAGTATAGGGCGGTTTTGAATTGAGAGTTGCACAACCAAAACCAAAGTGAACACTCTGGTCAACAACGAACGCCTGCTATAAGAACCGGGCTTTTTACATTTTGCAATCAGATTCCTCAACTGTCAACAAGTTTACCAACCGAATACTAGTGCGCGCTTCTCGGCATAACTGACTTTCTGTTGGAATCGGTCAATTGAAGTTATTTTCCGATGTGAAAATCTCAACATAACATCATAACAACCACGAGGTTCTTTTAGCGTGGAAATGTCCTCTACTCCCACGAAGAGTTCAAAAATAGGGAGTAAAAAGAAGGAATAATGTCAATAATTTCTCCCAGTCCCACCCCTTCCATCCGCGCTTTGTCTCCCCCCCCCCCTGTTTAACGCCTACATGTACGTAGGCTAATCAAACCTTGAAGGAAATACATGTAGAGATCACGAAGCACTGAAAAACGCCTGCGAGCGAGTCACGATTGTTTTAAGTTTCACCTGTGATTGGATGAAAAAGTGGCGAGCGATTTTTAAGCCAGTCGCTTAGTATAGGTAATCATACGGTTTCGAGTGAGTTTTTTTCGAGTGAGTTTTTCAAAAAGCTGAAATTGCACGAGCCGCTTTATTTATAATAGTAAAGTCTGCATACGAGCCTAGTGGCTCATCAGGCCGGAGCTTATCCCGGTTTCAGTAGCATGAAGCGACTAGGAGTATTTCTACTCCCCCCTGGATGGGATGCTAGTCCATCGCAGGGTTACCCCCAGCATTAAATTCGCCGGTACCCATTTATACACCTGGGTGGAGAGAGGCGCCGTGAGAGTAAAGTGTCTTGCCCAAGAACACAACACAATGTCCCCGGCCAGGGCTCGAACCCGGAGCGCTCGCTCCGGAGTCGAGCGCACTAACCATGAGGCCACCGCAATACAATACAAACATGAAAAATTCGCGCAGAAAAATTGCCGGAAGATGTTTCTTGAAGCCAAAACTTTTTTCAGAGTTTCCGTACACAATTTTTGTCACTGCTTTACATGATATCATTGGCCTACAAAATTTCTCATTGTCTTTCTGCAAATCATTATCCAGAATTACGATGTGTAATTTGCACTCCTTTTTGCACCGGTGTTACACTTTTTGCACTGGTGTTACACTTGAACTGCACTGCTCTCAGCCAATCAGAATCGAGTAAGTTTTTCAGTGTATTATTAACATGGTAATGCAAAACCAAGGGAAATGTGTAACACTTTTGGCCCTCAAGTGAAAACTGCTCTTATAAGCTAACAAAGATATTACCAGCTCACAGTTGGCTTGATAGCTCAGTTGCTAGAGCACTGCACTGGTATCGCAGAGGTCATGGGTTCGGATCCCGTTGAAGCCTGAATTTTTTTTAGGCTTTCATTTCACAGCTGCTTAAGTCGTGTATATAGCTGCGATGATCAATCACGTCTTCATATCTTTCTCCGCGGTTCAAAAATATGATCTTTCATACATGTACATTCACTTGTAAAGATATTATGAATATCGTGAATTGCCTCTCACCTGTTAAAAAAGAACATTACATCGCACTCCTGCATAGCAAATCTGTTGTGGAATTCTTCATTGAACTTCAGCAAAATGTCATCCTTGTGCACCTAGTAATATTACAGAAGCCAACATCACTCATGCTGTACTAACGGCAGTAAAAAAGGTATAAAAATAACCAGTATTTATCAGGACAATCATTCATGCTCAAAGCAACTTAGTTTTATCGCTAATCCACTGCCAAATGGGATGTTATTTTACTGCGAGTAGATATGTCAGCTTATCACCAATCCTTTACTTCAGAACCTTAACAATTCACTGATCTTAACATGTACAAGTCTAGTACTGTACACAGTTTACTGATTACTGACTCTTGAATTGTAAATGTTGTGCCGCGTAGCACTATGAACACAAATGGTGAAACAGAGAATTAACTCTGAAGTGAAAATTGGGTGGGTTCGATTCCCACCGAGGTCAAAAGATTTGTTCTTCCCTGGTTCCCTTTACTACATGTAGGGCTAACACCCAGTGAGTTATTCATGGGTTCAATTAGCACTTTAATTTACACTTCAGAGTTAATTCTCTGTTTCACCTTTTTTGACTCTTGAATTGCCACGTATGATTGTTAGCAATCTCAAGACACGTATTAGGGAAATATACCTGTGTATAAAGTATAACTGATAAGACATGTATACCTCATGAATGTAACCCTCGTATTTAGGAGAGTCTAATGAACTACCTGAAAAAAGAGTGAACACAAAAACAAAATAGGAAAGAGATAAGCAATTTAAGCAAAATGGGGAAAAAAAACTTGACAACTGAGTACATGGCAGTTTGTGATCTACCATATTTTTTTCTGTCATACACAAATTTAATAGAAGAGGTCTTGACTTGTATTGATAAAAAAAATTAGCATGCACTGTGAACAGCATTGTGATCAGCGAATCGTACCTGTAAGAGATGCAACAACCTTGTCGCCAAGCAACAGCGAGGGTCTGCCTTCTCCTAACCCTGGCACAGTAAGACTGAGAAATTCCCGACACACATTCATGTTCACCTGAAGAGAAGATTAGTATGGGCAATCAAATGGTGACGAGAGAAATTCGGAAATAATATTTCACACGCTCCGAAAATTATTCAAATTTTGACCAAACGCAAGGTAAATTTTTCTTAATTTCACAAGTTTACCACTATTTTAATTACATGTACCTATTAGTATCAAACCCTCACGACATTTAAGACAAGACTAAGAAAAATTGACCTTTCAGACCTCATTGACAAAAATAGCAGTTGCTGAAAACTATGTAAATCATGAACAGTTATTTTTTCAGATTCAGACCTTCTTTACTTTCTTTAATCACCATGAGCCTTTGACATCTAGCAGTATGTAAGTATGTGAGCTATAATAATAGTACCATTCCCCCACACTGCAGGCAAAGCCTATCACAGACTGTTTTTACCGCAGGGATCAGCTTGGAGCATCACTTCTCGTTTCTGGATGGCATGCTAGAAGATTACAAGTTACTGCCCAGAATTTAGCTAACTTCTTTTACACACTTAGCTGAGAGAGCTAAGTGAAAAAAGAATCTTGCCCATTAGACCACATTCAAGGGTTCTGGATTAAACTGACGGCTCAAATGAAACCTTTTGAAGCCACTTGTAAATAGCCAACTGGTTTGCCCCTGGCCAGTTGGGATTCTTAACAATGTTATGTTCAATTTGAATTATTTTTTCACTTGTTTGCTCGGGCCCACTAGCCTATGTGCTATAAACACTGCCGAGGGTAAATAAAGGTATAGTTATTTTTATTTTTATTAGACAACCACAAGAGCTGCAGATATTAATACAATTTACAGTCTCGAGATGATATGGAGTTCACAGACGATTCTCTTAAATTCTGTTCACTCCACATAATCTTAAGACTACTATTAATTAAAAACATATCACATTGTTTCTGCGACCAACAAATATCCTTACTCTTTCCATGTCAAATTCTCTCATGTCTACCTCCATCTGTAGTTCTTCGGCAAAAAGAAGAGTTGAAAACCTTGCTGCATATGTCTTCAAGGACAGCGGCTGCATGGAAAGAAACATCAACCAGACTACATGTATTTATAATAGAGACAGCATAACAGACTTGACATACAAGCTTAAGCTTGGGAAAACTCAAAAAAGTTTTGGAAACACTCACATACATGGATTGTGTTTATGCAGCATCTCTTGTTCTGTTAAACTCCATAACTCAATAGAAACAGGGAAATGTTCTCTTTTTCTTTAATACACACATATACAATTTATATAATTTATCGATTCCTTGATAATGGCATCACAAGGTCGCCAAAACATAGGGACATTATAACATTAGTTTTTACTTGCTTATACATGTATACAGGTACATCTACATGTAGAAGGCAGTGAAAATCCTTTTATAAAAAGACAGCAACTTTACCAACTTTTCTCAGCGCATTTCTGTTTCAAAGGAAGAATCCTTCAATATTCTTACTTTACCTCTCTCAATGCGTGGATAATGGAACCCAAATCTCCACCATCTAGAAGACATCTCCTTATGTCTCTTGGAATATTGTACTGCGAAAGCTTCACAGGAAGAAACATCTTGCGTTTCCTATTGAAAGAAATAAAATATAATTATGAAAAAGTTTTGCAATAATAGTTGATGTCGAACAGCATCTCACTTGCAGAGTGACAGATGCAGCTGTTTAAGGTGGCTCAAAACAGCTTCCAGCACTTTTTGTTATTTTTATGGGTCATTATAACCACTCTTTATCACTTGATGCAACAATCAAAAAAATTGCCCAATCATTGTTGAGCATGTTGTTATCATTTTCGTGACACAATAAGTTACCATAGCAGCAGTATCACCTGCTAAAAATAATAAATTATTCCGAGACTTTCCAGGTTTTTCATGACCTGTACGAACCCTGGCATACCTTAATGGCTTCTCTCCTGGCACAATCCATTCTTCCCCGCTGTTGCTATCAGCAACCTTTCTCCAAGCCTCTTTGCTTCTGTTGTGTGACCGCTGGTATGGTGCCGATGGTCTCAGAGCAGCTTGATAAGGATCCTCCACATTGGAAGTAATGTATCGTCCAATTTCAAACCCACCAAAGTTGAACACTAACAGATGACTGCCTCTGCCAAGGTTTCTGATGGGAAAAAATGATCTTAATTACAAGTGCATTTATTTTATTAACATCCAAGTATTAAAATAATTTACTAATTATTTGTTTTTGTGCATCACTCTGAGGACCAAGTAGAAAAAAATCATCTTTGAGGACCAATTAATTTCTCATGTGCCGTTCAAAAAAGACAAAAGTCAGAATTAAAATCATATATTTATAACACCTAATTAACATTACATTTAGTATTTAAATTCCCAACCTGATTACAGTAGATAAGATTTGTACAAACTTATGAGAGATAACAATACCTTAACTATTTTTTTCTCACGCTTTCTTAAAACATGAGAATTGCTCATTAAATCTCAAAATCAGTGAAAGACTGCAATAAGCACATGCGCCATTTTAAGTTCATCACAGATAATACACAGTACTGGTTGAAAGGGTTGCGAACACATTAAATTATTTTATTTTTATCTATAAAAAAGTTGGATCACGTTAGATCAATTTTTGATCTATGCATACATGTATCTATTAAGAGTCGGTTGACACTCCAGAGGCTATCGACTAACTGTTGATCAAGTGTCAATCAAGCTGTTGATCAAGTGGTGATTGAGATGACGATCGAGAGTTGATCACCATCGAGGGTTGATTGAGGCTATTGATTGCCACTCGAACGCAGATGCCTTTAGTACGCATGATCCAAAAAGTTTAACCCAAAGTAATTTGTTGCAACATCATACTTTGCATTGAATATAATGACGGCTTGTTTGGCTTGGTTTGGAGGTATTTCCATTCCTGGTGCTAATAACGATCCTTGGAGTAACAGGTCCTCAACAGAACAAGATCTCTTCTGATAATGGCTGCCCTGTGCATCTGATTGACAGACTGCTTTGTTGGCCAACTGGACAGAGACCTGAGGATCATCTCTGACTGATGTACAAGACTGAAATATCTGTCCTTTTTCACCCTTGTTGCTGTTTAAAAAATAAATAAACATGATTGTACGGTTTGTAATAGATGCTAGACATTTTCTATCTACATGTATTACAGATAAAAACCGACATCTCCAAATGAAATTCAGGTGAAAATGATTTTAATCTAGTTTGATTCTCAATTTCCTTTGTCTTCTAACCCTTCTTACTCATGATCCATGAATAATTAGGGTTAGAAGACAAAGTAATTTCATTTTAACCTGAATTTCATTTGGACCTACAACGTATATTTGGCCTAATTATATTTCAATTACATGATTATAAAATTACATAGTTATATAATTATTCATTAGTAAATGCATTTTTTAGATTTTAAAGTGAACAATCAATGTAATTATAATTAGCAGAATTAGCTGGGATAGTACATGACCAGATGTTAAAGTAACACAGCAGTGTGACATGTTTCATTAAATAAACAAATACATGTAAATATTTGGAAAAGGAGAGTACCGTAGTCAAACAAAGGAACAAGTAGTCTACAGAGAAGTTCGAAGGTTTAAAGGATACATGTAGAAAATGAGAGAACAGGAAGTACTGTTAGTAGCATTCTAAATTAAGTTGAGAGAAGCACAGGAGAAATGGTAGAAACAAAAAAAGAATTACATTGTAACTTTAATTTAGATGCAACACAACTTTAAAAAGCTGCACAATTTAAAAGGGTTAGGGTTAGGGTTATATATATCATACATGTACTCATTTTTTGCATCACCAAGACCAGGGTGGCTAGCCACAGAATTACATGTTGTGTATCAACCCCTCCTGTGACTGTAGCCAGTCCAGTCTGTGCACGGTTATGTTTCGCGCCATTTTCAGTCATGTGACCAGTGTGTTCTGACTAGCCTGATTGTAAGTTTTTGATCCAAGTTTTAGTGGATTTATGCTCGTTTAGCATCCGCTTTTTGTCCCTTTCGTGGTTCTAAGGCTGGACAAGGTAACAAAGTGTATGTTGTAGTTCAATTTTACCTTTGGTACAATTTGTTTCTGAACCAGTACAAAATTTTTTAAACTGGTTCATTTTTTTCAAACCAGTTTAATTTTTAATTTGGAGCAAGATGTGAGCATGTGCCTTAGTAATGTGGGTTAAGCGCTCAGGTTAGTGATTAGGCCTAAGCACTTATTTAGAATGCTTAGCTTTGATGTTAGGCTGGGTCAGCTGTGCATGTTACTTCGTGGTTTGGGTTGAGCTCCCAGGTTACTGATTTTTTTTATTTAGTTTGCAGACAAATTAAATATAAATATTTTACAGACAAATTAAAGAAAACATACGCATAAATTAAAAATATAACAAAATGTTGATAATATAATTAATAAACTACTCTAAAACAATATAAAACTAAAACTAGCACGGATGTTACAAACTGTTTGTATAATTGATTAGTAAATGAATATACTGACACAGTAAATGAAAGTAATGACTTTCTTTAAAAAGAGGCAGCGATGGTAGTGGCTAAATTGCTGACACAAGATCTTTTATAATGAAACACTGCCATTTATCATTAAAAAACCTAGCGGTTTTGTTTTTCCCTGCAATGTATCTTTCAGTCAAAATGTTTTCTCTGGGTTACTGATTAGAACTAACCACTTATTTGGAACTGATAGCTTCTTACATGTAGTAATTAAGATTAGGGTTAGGCTTAGAATAAATAATAAGGTTTGAATAAATTAAAATTTAGATTTATCTATGAATAAATTAAATTTTTATGAGAGGAGACCGGGGTGATAAACTGATAATTAAAAGAAATATGAGAGCCTTTGCATCCAGTGCTTTCGTGGTCAAGTGGTAATGCAAGTGGGAAGCAGTTCTACCTAGAGGTTGGCGGTTCAAATCCTGGTGAGTACGAGGTAAAAAGGAAAAAAAATTAAAACCTGCTGTTAATTAGTATTCGTAATGGGGATTGGGGGGGAAGGGGTAGGGTAGATGGGAGAATAAATCAGGAGAAACTTAGCAAGAAAAGGAGAGAATAGGTTAGAGAATAGGTTAGAGGAATGTTAAGAGATATTTTCCCTTTTTATAGATAGTTGACAAAAAAAAACTGGTTTGAAAAATATGAACCAGTTTGAAGAATTTGAAACTGGTTTAAAAAAAATTAAACCAAATAAAACAATCAAACCACAACATGTACATTAAATTTTTATCTCCCAAGTTTAGTAAGTTTCCATTTTGAACTTTGTTTCCAGTTTTATTTTCATGTGTTTTATGTAACATAGCTCGGCAAACATTGGCATCGAGTCATTAGTGTAATTTTTGCCTATATTTTACAGTAGTTTTACAACTACAGTAGATCGTTTAATCTATGCAGTTACACCCACTCTAAAATCATCCCTGGAACCCAATTGCAGTACAGGGGTAGGTAAATTATAGGAAGTGTCTACTATATTCTGTCTCCACAGCCCTCCCAGAATGCAAATTATATGTAAAGCTTGCACAATATCATTTCTACATTGGTGTAGGTAATCGTATGAATGCAAGTGCAATTAAGGGTTTATGTACACTATGGGTGATATTTAAAAATTCTCTCAAAATAGCTCTCATACGATTACTCATTTATAACTGAGAAAATTGCGCAAACGTTCATGTTAATTTCCACTGCAGTCAAATTATGAATTAACAACAAATTAGCCTGCTCCCAGCCAATCACAATGAAGAAATATTCTCAGTCATATTAACAAGTGCTAAATAATTTTATCATGATAATAATTTTGTTTATCAGTAACCTGGTCAATTAAAGAAATGGCAGTTCTACAGTAAACAGGGAAGGTAAGAAATATTCCTTACCTTATCCATATGGTCAAGGTTTTGGATTCTCCTACCATGACGCTCCCAACATCAAGCTGATCTGTGATAGTTAATCCTTCTTTGTTTCTTAAAAGCTCTGCCATTCTACCTCCCATGAACATTTGGCTGTGTGGTGATGGGCTGGTGAAAATTAACGGTTCAATTTTAGTGTACATGTACATGAAATGAATAGGTACAGTAAGGTCTATTTTTGAGCTAGGTAGCCCATCATCAGAAAAAAAAAACTGGTACCTCCAGTTATAGTAGCATTAAGTGACTGGAAAGATCTAGATTGGATTCTAGTCCACTGCATTTAATTCATCAGTACCCATTTACAGCACACATCTGGGTGGACAGAGACACTGCCACAGTAAAGTGTCTCGCCCAAGAACACAAACCCCACTAGGATTCAAACACAATCCACTTGAACCAAAGACCAGTGCAGTAATGGCGACCATTATGCAAGTGTACATGTACCTCCCAATTTTATGCCTGAATCTTCTGATATTACATGTCATGTGGGTGGATTAAGCAGTTTGATGGCTCAAAGATTCAGAATTTTCTGTTTGATCCTGGCAGCATCGCAAGTCACTTTGCTCTCACAGTGCCACTCCCTTTATGAAGAAGCTACAAGTAGCTTACAGTTTATTTATCGTGGACCAGTGCCCTATGCAGTGATAGCTGACGTACTAGCATTTTCAAGAAAGCCATCTGTTTGTTTCTGATTCCTCTGGATGTGAATGACATACTAGTCTTACTAATTGTAAATGCAACAGTGTATATCCTAGTATAGTGTCAGGTTCTTATACAATGCATAGGCTGCATGGGTAAAGGTAAAGTCTGCATATGAGCTAAGCGGCCCATTAGGCCGGAAATTATCCCGATTTCTGTAGCATGAAGCAACTAGGAGTATTTCAACTCCCCCCCCCTGGATGGGGTGCTAGTCCATCGAAGGGTTACCCCCAGCATTAAGTTCACCTGGCTACCCATTCTGTATACACCTGGGTGGAGAGAGCACTGTGAAAGTAAAGTGCTTTGCCAGAACCCGGGCCGCTCGATCCAGAGACGAGCACACTAACCAAGAGGCCACCGCACCTCCCACATGGGTAAGATGTGGTTAATATTATAATATAATAATATACCTGGTTTTTTGAAAACCGGGCTAGCAAAAATAACGACTCATTTTACTACTTGGCAGTTAAAAACAATAACATTCGTCCAAAGGCCGATTGAAAGCTTTTATCTGACGCCGGGCAGTAGGTTAATGATCCCTAGAAGCATTCCAACGAGTGGAAGTTTAAAATGACGCAAATTTTAGAACATTTATTCAGTAACCTGACTTCCGGCGAAGTTTCAAAGCGGTGTCATTTCAGTCTAGAACTTTTTAAGCTGAGTTCGCCACAGCGATAAAGTGCCTGGTTAAGGCTTACATAGCAACTTATATAGTCAGCAAAACACTACTTTTCTCGCGGTCCGATAAACAAAATTTCGCATGGAATAGACAACAAACTGAATGAAACATAGTGCACAATTTGTCACCTTGTCTGCACAAAGACTGGCCTATGGTTCAATGTCATTAGAGCCCGCTGAAACTATACCAAGATACAATTTTGCCGAGTCGAGAAATGCTTTTTCCAAGGTACGATCAGCTAAGCTTAACACCGACGTAACAATATTAATGCCTGGCACAGACTATTTTGGCGAAACCGCACTTAAACAAGACATCACATACCTGTCAACACCATCGGAAATCACACATTCACACACTTTCGCTGCACTGGTTCAGGCTCTCATAGCAACTTAATAGTCAGCAAAACCTTATCGTAGCTCAAATAAAAGGAAATAACTCTTCTGTATGCCTTTCGAGGCCAGGAAGACTAAATTCACCGTATTTTCGTTGAATCACGAATTGTACAAGTTAATTAACAGTGCTTCAAAATGAAATTCGAGTCTAAATAAACACGAACGTACACTATGTCAAGGCCGCGGCGGAGAGCTTATCTATAACTTTCTAAAGGCCTGCATCGTCCTAAATAGACTGAACAAGAGCTTCCTACATCGAGAATCGATTGAAATTCCACCAAAATAAGCCATAGTTAGCAGTAAGCGAACACTCAACATGTTGTCGTTACGTCAATTATCGCCCGGAAGCCACGCAAATAGATTTCTTCCGCGCTAGCGAATCACAGACATTTCTGATAGTTAGCTAAGCCGAGAACGCCTAAAATTGATAAAACAAGAAAATTGTACTCACGATCAGCGCTTGAACTCATGTTCTTCACTCTGCTCGTGGCCATGTTTGCTTGCAAATAGCAATGTCCCGGATGAACTTGATTTTTTTCGAGCGCGGAACGCCAGATCCAGATTTCAACAGATTTTTTTCTAAGTCTTTAGCTACATCAAAGTTCAGAGCAAATAACGCCAACAGCAGCTAGAAGTGTCTAGTCCATTGCACGTCTAAGCCCTAAATTCATGTAGCTAAAGCTTTTTGCTGTCTAAAGCAAGCACAACACTATCGCCACAGTGCGAACGGCCCGCATATTACGGGGCTAAATGACGTCCCGTTTTCAGTGGGCCTTCTCATGTACGATAATGGACGACGCTTGCTAGCAAATCGTTAGACTTGCACCTTCATTGGACTTAATGATGTCCTCGGGCAGACTTCCTTTAGACAGCAGTTGTAGAACGCTGATCGGTTGGCTCCCTCTCAGAGTCACCGCGCGAACTGAAATTCAGAGGAGTGTAGCCTGGGCCAAACTTAACGCCAATTGGATAAAGGGCAAAGGGAAGGGAGGGGGGGGGGGATGACAATTATGTCTACATGCACTTCTACACAAATCCCTAACCAGAAAACAAGAAAAGAAACTGACATCAGCCGTAAACAACACAGTAAACAAGCTAATCTTACACATGGGAAGTTGTGTAAAGTTACACAAAAAATTAAGCTTTGCCGACCCGGTTTTCATAACTCCAGGTAGATATATATGTGGGTAGTAATATACAAATGTAGTTTTTCAGCCCACTATTATATGTGAATAAACGACTTTATAATTTAATGTGGCTAAATGTAATTTAGGCTAAGTTAAATGCAAGACAGTGCTGGCCAGCAGTATCTCCCGGGGTTCTGGTGAGGGGTGGCCAGGGATTTTGTGCAGGGGTCCCACATGGCTTACAGCTAGGCTTCGGATGTCAAGTCATTTGCATTTTGTTATTGCTGTCGGTTAGCTCGCACTGTGATTTTATTCCCGGCCCGCCCCTCCCTCTTGCTTTGGTAAGTACTTGTATGTGGTAAGTATTTGTGTTTCCACTGACTTGTCAGTGTGACAGTGCTGGGTGGGTGGCTGCTGCTCACAGGGTTGTCATGGATACCCTACGCGGTCGGCTCGGTTTGATTCGTGGCCTCACCCTCCTTTCTAGGCACCATTCCCCAAGCTTATCTATTGTTGATGAGTTTAATTGCTACAATACTGTACTTTTGGTATGCTCCCGCGTTACTGCATGGTGTCAAAAGTGTGATATGCACCTCAGTCGTCGTTTGCCAAGACCACCCTTGAAATGACGCTAGCAACTTACCTTAACATTACAGGAGTTGCCCTTTTTGGCTCAACTTTAATAGCCCTCCATGATGCTTTGCGTTGCTCTGACTCAATTGCTGTTACCTTCACAGCATCCCCTCGGCAAGGTCTATATCCCCGTGGGCACACCCCACAGGTAAAGAACACATCTTCATCAATGTAACCAAATCCTGACGACACATAGTTTACTGTCCCGGTAAAATTTTTCTCTCGGAGTGGCATGACACCCCTGACCTCAGCTGTTCCGTCAAGTGACTTCTCAAGATTCAACTTGACCCAGTCTCCCTGAGAAGGCGCATAGCCGAAACGTACACAGGACAATTTGAAAGTGACATCATTATCCACAACCCCAGATTCCTCATCGATGCTTGTTATTATGCCAATAAATGTTTCTGCGGATGAAGAAGGGTTTTTGGCATCGTCAAGTTTCCATTCTTTCATGACTTGAACCCGCGTTGCCTTCCAGCCTGCCGTCCCGCAGTCGCGAGTCGCTTCCACGTGTACTTCGGTGCCAACTTCAGGGCGAACGCCGCCCATAACGCAGTCAAATGTAAAGTAAACGTCTCCTTCAATCACTCCTGAGCCATCGTACAGCCTGGTCACTTTGCCAAAAAGATCTTTCTTCAGCCGCGGTTTGTTTGAGTTCAAGTTTTCTTCTTTGTCAGCTGTTTTCATCCGCAGATGGGTTTTGGAAACATCATCGTTTTTCCCGTCATCTGTTCCCCAAACATACTCTGAAATCTTCGTAAACAGTCCAAACATCTTCTTCTACAGCTACAGGGGCATCAAATAAAAACTGAATGCCCTCAACTCTTTAATAAACATTCGCCAATGAGTTTGCATCTTTTGCGCACAAAAACGCCGCCATTTTGTTGTCACTTTCTCGAATTCCTTTTTTTTCGCGCGGTCACGACCTGGACTAGGAAAGACTGGGTACCAACATCAAATCCAACATCGACATTGCCCTTTTTTTCGCACTTGCAACTTTTGCCGTCTTTTGAGTGTTTTTTTTTTACGGTGCTGAAATGCTATAGAGTTGAATGAACCATCATGAACAAGAAAAAAGAGCTAGAGTGTATATTGTTCTGTGAATTCCATCCAATTGCAGGGCCAAAAATCGTTTATCAGGTGAGGTGACCGTGTAGGTTGGACAGACACTGTCAGACAGACAGACAGACAGAGAGACTCAGACAGACAGACAGACAGACAGACAGACAAACTGATAGAATTTGCATGTTCACTGTGCAAGGAAAAATAAGGAGTTAAGAGAGGCTCTGGTAACAGGGAGCATGCTGTGATAAGTGTACGTGCCAAGGGCTAGTTGAATTTAGGGCCATCAACATTGGTCCCCGACAGCTATTCCATTGTTGCCCACTTCCCTTGAACGTGGAGATGAGAATTAGGTCTTTTTACAGTTTATTAAATCATGTTATTTAATATCAGGTTCCAGAAGACTTCATCTCCAAAGAGGAGTTTGACTGCATTGCTGTCTACATCATCCCCAAACCTGAGCTACAGAGCAAGCTCATTACAATGTAAGACATTTTTCTAATGCTGTGACATACATACAGTACATACATACATTACTTTATTTACCCTCAGATTTTAGAGTAGCTTATACAGCTAATATCTCTGAGCATTTAACCATCTGATGAGAGATAGACCACCACACCGGGAACTACGTCACCTACTCTTTTCGAACAGTGAGTGGGTTCTTCTACGTCCCACAGAATTAATTATGAAGAGTTGTGAGACGGGGCCTACGGTTTATCATCCTTATCCGAGAAGACTAGAAAGTCTAACCATTTGCAGATGTAATTACAAAGACAGCACTTTCTCCTCAGTTCTTTAAAGACCCTGAGTGTTGGTCCGGCCGGGGTTTGAACCTGCGACCTCCCGCACGCTAGTCCGGAACTCTACCTACTGAGCTAACTGGTCAGCGGTGACGTTTTCTTTCAACAACCTCTGTTTTCTGAATGATCATAGTGATTGTGTCACCACACTACACATGATTGTACAAACTAGATCGATGTAAGCTGTAACAGTGAGTATGACATATTAAAACTCAACTGTAATGCACATGCTCTGATCATCACCTGTATGGGAGATGCATGACCTACATGTACATGTGATGGTTAGCTCTTTGGACTCCAAATCAAGTGGTCCAGGTTCAAGCTCTGGCCATGGCGACTGATTTGTTTGCTTTGGTGAGACACTGCACTCTCACAGTAAAGTGTCTACAGCCTCTACTTCCAGGTGTAACAATGGGTACTGGATAATTTAATGCTACGGGTGAAGGAGAGAGGGGAGGGTAAACCTTTGGCCCGTATCCTAAGGGTACTCAAAGTACATGTACTCCTAGCTGATTTTAAAATGCTAAATAAATGAAACTTGGGATGAGCCATGGTTTGAAGGCTTAGATACAGACTTTTTGCCAAGATTGTCATATGCTAATACACAATATCATAGACCAATACATATATCTCATCAACAAGGCGCTTTGAACGATATTGGTTACTAGGAAGTACAGCATAGACAACTTTACTACATGTTACAGGGATGTAGCTAAGGGCTGCAGTCAGCTACTTTCACTGGCTGAAAAAGAACTTGCATCTGTGTGAAATATTTTCCCTTAAATCTGTGGAGGCCCCAATGCCAGAAAAGCTGTTTGGGGTTGTTAATGAGCTGGCTTGGTGTTTTTTTCTACCTGTACTGATGGGAGATACAACGGCCTCATGGTCAGTGCGCTCATCTCCAGATTGAGCAGTCAGGGTTTGAGCCCTGGCCAGGGACACTGTGTTGTACTGTATTCTTGGGCAAGACCTCTCTCCACCCAGGTGTATAAATGGGTACCAGCAAACTTAATGCTGGGGGTAACCCTGCTATGAACTTGCATCCCATCCAGGGGGGAGTAGAAATGCTCCTACTCGCTTCATGCAACAAAATCTGGGATAAGCTCCTGTCTGATGAGCCACTTGGCTTGTATGCAGATTTTACCATCACTGTGCTAGTACTCTTTCTTACATATAATTATACACTATACCTGTACTGTGATCAAAAGGTAACTAGTATTAGATATTTCCTATTAAAATTCCTACTAACAATAATGTTTATGCTGTGCGAATTAACTTGTACATGTACGAGCAATCTCTACTAATGGTGATATTTATACAGTCCTTTGTTTGCCAATTTACAGTAGGTGTTATACAATTTTTACTTTTTCAGTAATGCTCTTGATCACAAGTTCATTGGTTGCCCCATTAGTATAGAAAATGCCAAGTATTCACGGAATGCTCTAGTCTTCAATGTGTGTTTTGTCCTTGGTCCAAACGTTGACACTATTCGCTACGAGGGCGTGGTCAAGAAGTTAGCAGAGTACATGACATCACTTGAGGTAATTTAGAAGATATTTATTTAATATCACTGCAGGTGCGCATGCCCCTGCTGGCTGAGAGATTTATGATTTTGTATTAGATGGATACAGTTTTATTGTTGGATAGCAAGGTCGTATCTTTAGGGAAAAACGATTGAACACATCACTTGAGGTAATTTAGAAAATATGATATCCAAACTTTACATTGATTCAGTGACCTACAGTGTAGGCCTAGGGTAGTTTCATTAAAATAGCAGAGTAAAAAAAAAAAACAAACGTGATAGAGATGGTATTAAATTAATGATAAAAGAACATTTATGGTCATGTCAGGGGGATATACAGATACCGCTGGGCTTATACAACTTTGTAAGGGCTTTTAAATTTGTAGATCGGCTTATAAATAGCCTGGGCTGATATCCAAGGGGGCCCATAACCGGAATAAAAAAAGTTTCACAATGCAGCTACATATGTATATGCATGCAACTTCACTTGTTGATCAAAATAGGTTTTTCGTTTACTGGTAATTGAGCTTTCTAATGTTCATCATAATAAATCAAATTCAAACAAGGAGAACTTTAGGGGGGCTTTTATCTTGGGGTCTTGTAATCAGATACAATACAATACAATACAAACTTTATTGACACTCCCTAAAGAGGGCTTTTCAGTGACAAATTATCTAAAAAATTACAAAAATACAATAACATAGACGCGAGATAAAACTAAGACCGAAGGGATAGGAAAGCAGCAAATAATTTGGCTCAGTAAGTAGTAATGTTGGTTTACAGGTTCATGTAGATGCGTCCATAACTGAGGGGGATGGGGGAGGGGCTTATAAGCAGCAGTCTACAGTGTACAGAATTAACTGATGTCCTGTCATGCTAACCTGCCTCAACATTACTAACATCAATTTTCCATTTGGAATTGCTTTCAGCTTGAGTATGGTTTTCTATCACAAGAAGAAACTAAAGCATCTCTTCCTGGTGTCCTTTTGGAGATCTTTCTTGAGCTAAATGAAAAAGGAAAGTGCACGATAGAGATAGGTGAGTAAGCTAATTCTGCTGGAATTACATGTGTGTTTTAAAAATTCATTGTTGTGCCATAAGGGTTGTGATCTGTATACAACTGTTGATGATGCAGTAACCTGTTATACAGTACCGCTCAAATGTAAGTTACCACCGTCTCGTGAGACACGTCTCGTTTCTCGTGGGCAACTGAATTATGAGTAAATGATATCTAGTGCCAAAATACTCACAGTATCAGGATTGAAAACTTATATCGAACAAGATGATTTGAAATGCATGTAACACTTCTTATACATGTAGTTTATGCAGATATAAAACCGATACATATCTTATGTTGGACAGTCCCATCGATTTGCCAACAAACTGCAGAGCAGCAACCGTTACTCATGTCTGGTTTCTTACGCGAAATATATGCCATGCTAAATGCTTCAGTGATTCTCGAGAGAAAAGAGACGCGTCTCACAACAAACGAGAAACGTCTTGTGAGAAACGAGACTCGTCTCGCGAGAAACGAGACAAGAGGTGGTAACTTACCTTTGAGTGGTACTGTAACTGAAGTGCTGAACCAGGGTAGGGTGCAACCTGCAACAGACTATCTTAGATCCAGGACAAGAAGCAGCAAACCCAGTCACTTCACATTGTAGTGATGACATTTTAAAGAGTCATGTTTTCTCTCGAGTCATCTGATTGCCCAGGGTTGTCGCTAAGGGCCAGCTGCTGGTGAAATTCACCCACTGAGAAAGAGGTGTTCGCTGGCTGGATTTTGGTGGGTGATCAATTGGTAAAGAACAATAAATGGTGTTTAGCCTATGCACATACAATCATTCAACATCTGAACCTTATCAAACTGTCTAAATGAAAAGTTTGGGATCAACTCCTGACTATCTTTAGTGAATGTGCCACTATAGCGAATGAAGTAATTGAAATAGAATCTTGTTTTGAGCACTTGTTTAGCGTGTTCTCTTTCCAGTTTGTACTGTCTCTGCCATCTTGTTAATGCGAAGTTTGGTAGCTTGGCATTCAAGCTGTTGTGAAAGTTTGGGGACGGAAATTTGGTCCAGGTCTCTTGCAAAAAATGGTGAACGGCTCGATGAAAACCTTTGCCTGGAGACTATTCTCTTAACTAGAACCCTGATTGCCATGATTGTAACAGATTGTGACAATAATTAAGACATGTACATGGTTGGACAGAATTACCTCTTAATCCATTTCCCTGTGACAGGTGCCGACTCTGATAGTGTGATCACCTTCCTTGCTTCCAGATTTCTGTAATATTTACACAGTAATCCCTGGAAATACCTCTTTGGTTCTGCTACAACACTAAAAAAGCTGTTTTTAGTTCTTCTGCAATAATTTTCAAGGTGTGTTTCTCGTAACATTTTTGTTCATGCAGATGAGGCTAACACTATTCACTTGAAGTGCAACATTGCCACTAGCAGCAGTCCCTGGTCTGTGTTGGACCATCAGGTGCCAGTGTTTATATGCAACAAGGATGCCTTGTCATCTTCAGTATGGGATATCACCACACAACAAGTCAGTAACTTTAATAATCTTGAATGTATGTATAACTGCTAACTCCAACGCCTTAGGCGAGAGTCTCGCGCTTGTCTGCCAAAAACGTGAATTATGTACCTACTCATTTATCCAAAGGAAACCATGCAAACATTGTGATAAACAATCAGTCTTTTGTATTGCACTTTCTAGTCGCCAAATTGTTAATCTGTTCAGATCTAGTTGTCAAATGGTGTTTTCAATTGCCTTGGTGACCAAAATGGTTGCAGCTTGCAGGCCTATGGTAATACATGTACTAGGTAATAAATGTTTCTTAGCATTGATTAGAAGCATGCTATATGTTCTGAGGGTACAATGTGTGTAGAGATCTTTGTAGCCGATGTCCTTTTCACACATTGCAGGCCTATGGTACTACATGTAGGTAATAATGTTACGTAGCATTATAGGCATGCAATGTGTGCAGAAAGCTATGTAGCACACTGTAGACCTATGGTTTTAAGTTCCGTTAGACTAGGATGTTAGCCTAGGGATGCGTCACTTTGAGATGATCATGATCAGGATCAACAATCTGAGATCACTCGACTCATAGTGTATTAAAGGAGCCAGGGGAATTCTTCTCCTGTTCCTGTGATGCAACATGATCCGACTGATCATTAATTGTTGAACCTGATCTGGGTCAAACCTAAGAAAATTATACACCCTTAAGTTGTAAATGATAGATTTCAAAATGTAGGTCTATCAATTTCTAACATGTCATTCTGTAATTTTATCTGTATAGATTTTGCGATATATTGATGGCTTCAACCATGTTCAGAGGATTGCTGCTGAAGCAGATGTAGAAATCGGTCTTGTTAGGAAGTGTATGCAGGACATGATGTAAGTTCTACATTTTTTCTTACTTTCAAAGCATTTTTGATAAAATAAGTGACTCAGTTCTTGTCAGATTTGTGTAGATAATTCACCTGAGGCAGCAGGGATAGCGCAGTGGTGATACTACTCTTCCCAGTAGACCATGACACCTGCGATTTTTTTTGCTGCCTTCCGAGTAACATTTTTGATGCAGTGAGTTTGTTTTGAACCAATCATGTGGTACATGTACATTGAAATGCACCACATGAGGACTTTTAATGTGCCGAGAGCCTGGTCTCCAAAACATAATAAAAATGATTATTTGGCAAAATTTCCAAAGATAATGATCACAATGGTATTTAGCAATTATTAGATTATGAGCTCAAGATTTCTATTGCGTGATAGTTCTATCACACAAAGAAATCAAGAGTGAATAATCTAATTATTTTAGTATAAATCTACTCTTTGTTCACAACTTTATCTGAATCCTTTTTCACAGACACTTCGGAAACACGATAGAAATGGCCGTCATTTTGGTTAAAAAGTGCACAGTGCTACGCTACTCGCTATCTACAACAGAATAGATAGTGAGTAGTGTAGCCAATCAGAGAATGGCATTCTTGATAGAATGCTAATAGATTTATACTAATAACATGTACTGATGTTCCTTAATCAAAATAAATGCTCTTTTCTTTCCACAGTCAATACAAAATAGTGAAACTTATTCCTATTTTCCAGGCAAGTAGTCTGTTTAAGTCTAAGTTAATTTTTAACTTTTTAATTTTTTTAATATAATTTTTAACAAACCCTAATTTCCTGTTTGGTGGTATTTTGAATTAGATTGACTATGACATGGCAAATGTCTTAAGAATGCTCTGCATAGGGTTACACCTGATTTAGAGCGATTTGAACTTGTCAGTGTTGAAAAGTAATTGGTTGTGCATCAACTATGCTACACGATTGGCTGAAAAGTCTGACACCACTTTTCACTTTTCACATTTTATAATAATAAATAAAATTAAATTAAAACCAATCGTGACTCACTCACACATGTTTTCCTGTGCTTTGCATCAACTACATACCTCTTATTAACCGAGTTCGAGGGCCGTACTTTAAGTTATGGACCAACTTTTTTCCCCATCAATTTATGGCCCAAGCGCGAAGCACGCGGGCCATAAATTGAAGGGGGAAAATGATGATCCGTAACTTACAGTACAGACCGAGAAAACGAGGTTAGTAAGATATTTAATATATCTCTACTGTTTGCCTGACGGGTTCGGAACGATTTCTATTCACGCAAAACGGCTTCAAATTTCCGACGCACCTCGAAAGCTGTTGTTAATTGACTCTTAAGTCATTAGCAGGTTTTAACACAAAATTTTAGAAGAAAAAGAAAGTTTAAAACTTCTACTTGTTAGAGTGTTGAGAACACCTGGCAATAAATCAAGAAACATTTTGGCAACAAAAACAGCTTCAAATTTTAGCATGCCGTACAGTAGAATACTTCCCGCTAAATTGACCAATCACAGCGCACATACTAACTGAGAGATATAATAAATTTAATTACGTTGAGTTTTGATTGGTTCCCTGTATTGTCCGTGTCCTTTGAGATTGGCTAGAGTGATTACTTTGGTATTGGGTTTTGCAACATTCAGTTGAAAACCGCTCTAAAAGGATTGTCTTTCATTGGCAAAAGTTTTGCTTCTCTTTGTGGTTCTTCTTGTGGGACTTGGAAATGGTTAGATGCAAGATCAGAAAATGTCAATTCCTGTGTTACACCCTAGCCTTTTTGAACACAACTTCCATGGATGATTCATTACAGGCACCATTCAGGAAGGGAACTTGGCATTCATTCCTTATTGATATAGCCATTCTGTGCTCTTAAATCGTTCAATGTTCAACTCCAGTTCAACAATCAGTAACGATCTTCTATTATGGGAGGCACAGTGGCCTCATTCTTAGTGTGATCATCTCCGGATTGATTTTTTGGGCAAGATACTTTACTCTCTCAGTGCCTCTCTCCACCCAGGTGTACAAATGGGTATCGGCAAATTTAATGCTGGCGGTAACCCTGTGATGTACTAGCATCCCATAAATACAGCTATGTAGTTGCTGCATGCTACAGAAACCAGGATAAGCTCTGGCCTGTTGGGCCACTTGGCTTGTATACAGACTTAACCTTACCTTACCATCATGATCTTCTGTTTCTACAGTACTCCAATGTATACATTCCTACTCCTGAAGTTAATCAGTTGACACACGACAAGAAATTACAAGAGGAATGTCTTAAATATGTTGGGAAAAAAGGTTAGTTGGAGCATTCTTCGCTCAAAACGTAAAACCCTAACCACAGGAGATCTAATTGTGCTATGAGAGGTTTGCGTTGGTTTGGAATTCTATTTCTCAAACTTATTAATAATTCATCACGTTTAAACGAAAGAAATCATGACCGTGACAGTGTTTGGATATCTGGCCCCAGTTGTTCAAAGGCTGGATAACGCTATCCACCGGATAAATCGCTATCCAGCGGATACGTGTCAACAAAACAAACCAGGCTATCCGCTGAATAGTAATTTATCCGGTGGATGGCGTTATCCACCTTTCGAACAACCCGGGCCTTTTCTTAATTACACCTGTAGCATAGATTTTGATGATTTTGTTTCTCTGTTTTCTCTTTAATTTTAGTTTCGATTGAGAAGATATATCAAACACTCAAGACAGTGTTTGACCACATTTCCAAACACCTCGAAGTTCGTAAAAATACACCGCTATGTGTCGTATTTACAACTCTCTTCTCGGTGTTTATAAATGTGGTCAAACATGGTCCTTCGTGTTTGAAATTGTCTCCTGTTTTACTCTGTAAAGCTGCAATAATGTTTGAATCCTTAGCTAGGGTCCTGCTTCTGTCTATTCAGTCTTCTACATTGATTAAAATCTTTCAGGAAGATGGATTAAGGTTTCTAGGGTTACAGGGTTTTGAAACTTTATTCTCAAACTCATTTCTAATTTATCATCGAAACAAAGGAAATCACAACGGTGAAGGAGGTTTGGATACTCCTAACCCAGTCTTAATTAGCACAGATTTTGAAGATTGTACTAGTCCATTCACTCCTTAATTGTTTGTTTCGACTGAGAAGATATCTTAAACACTTGAGACAGTGTTTCATTGGCTATCCAAACACCTTGACATTTGCCAAAAATACTCCGCTGCGCGTTCTATTTTCAACTCTCTTCTCGGTGTTTGGATATCAAGATGAAACACTTTTTCTCATGTTTGATATATTATTTGACAGATTGACTTTGAACTGACTTGCTAGAGGAATGATTTATATTTTAATAGTTCTAAACAATGATCTTAAAACAATTTAATCAATAAAAATTTCGCAAATTCCAGGTAGAACCCCGCCTTCATTTCGAGACGTGTTTATGCTGTACTGCGGGCTCAGTCCAGGGGCGACCGTGAGAGACCTGTGTACAAGATACAATCCCGGCAATCTTCGAGTGGATGAGAGGTAGTGAAGTAATGAAGAATTTCTACTTACATGTAAGAACAATCCATATGATAAAAAGTGCATGAATCTCCCAGGATGAGAGATGTTAAAGTTATAGTCACCGTTTTAGTTTCAATTTGAAGTTTTTAAGAAGAAGAGAAACATTCTTTCTAGCTAAACTTCCATGTTTTGAGGGATATAAAGCAGAAAGGTTTTCAGTTGTGTCGAAAGTACAGTTGTGATCCTGAATTGTTTAGCTAGGTTGTGCGGTACTGCGTTCTGTGATTGGTTTAGAAAACTTGCGTCACTTGTTTAACCAATCAGATGCAAAACCGACACCAATCACGAGTTGGTCACGTGCTTTGGCCCGTGCTTGGTTCCGGTCACGTATATTTGCTTGGTCTCTTCGTTGATTCATTATGACTGTTGCTAACATTTTCTCTCCCTCTAACTAGGCAATGAGAACTTTCTTCACCAGTTAAATGGAAATTACTGATCTTTTTCTTACCTGTTCTAGACGATTAATCCAGTTTGGCATGGTGACAGGGATTATTCGTCGCCTTCATAAATACCCTGTACAACTAACAGCACCAAAGAGTGTGTCATTACCCAGAAGCCATCACAAGTTGAGAGGAAGGCATCGAGACTCAGAAACGAATAGGTTCAAAGTAGACGACAAGTAAGTTTAACGATCTTGCCCTTGTTACAGTGTAATACAGTAGATGAAAAATGTCTTTTCATCACCAATTTGAAATACGCCCTTTGCAGCTATGTCATCACGTGACCTACTTTTCATAAAATTATGGACTATAACTTGAAGAATTCCATAAATGGAGAAAGGCCCCTGGCATTAAAGAATGAGAGTTTATGACCGTGTGAATTTTTAAAAAGTAAGAAGGTTTCTATGGAAAAAGTTGTTGCAGAGCAAGACCTTGCTCTCCAACATCACTTTCCATAAATATCCTCTAAATTTCCCGAAAATGGAAACTTTGTCTTAAATGCCAGAGGCCTCAAACTTGGCAATTTTGCTGTTTTTGATATGCTCTTTCCATTTCTGGCCCATAACATAAATTTATTTTTCGCAAAAAAAAATTGTCACGTGATCCCAGCTGCAAAGGGCCTATTACAAATCTTTGTTTCCGTTGTCTTTTGGTTGAACAAATTCAGTCAGACAACATTCAATTTGCATCGAGAGTGGGAACAAATTTAGTTTCTAAAACCCCGAGTAGACGACCAGACTTGAGTGGAGCCACCATTAAATCTCACTGCAGGCTTTGTATGCATCTGATAAATAGACTAAGAAGTCGTTAGGTGATGCTTGACACTTGTTAGTGAAAGACTTAATTGATATTCGAGTAATAATTATGCTGTACGTTTTCGCGCACTCGCTTCCATTCAAGGTATTTGAGAATATTGCGCATTTCAACTGTTGTTTCACACTGAAGAAGGGTTATACACCCGAACGTCTGTGTTATTAGACAATTTTGACACTTCTTGTTAATTAGTAATTAATATGCACCTATCAGTGTTAAGCCCGAGGGGGGGGGGGGGTCGGGCAACCCACGGGAATTTGACTGTGGCGTATATCCCCAGGGTGGGGATTTTGATCGGACATCATGCATTTGATCTTTCAATTTTATGTAGTAGAAGAGAAGTAAACCATTTGTTTCTGCTAATTTTGACAATTCTTTTTTGCCCGGGGGTGGGGATTTTGATAATTTTTTTTAGAAAATGTCAAAATCCCCACCCTATGCCCGACCCCCCCCCCCCCCCCCTCGGGCTTGACACTGATAGGTGCATTACTCCAATATCAACTCAATTTTTTGTATACATCTGCCATTCAGGAAGTCAACTACAAACCTGAAAAAGCTTCTTTTAACTTATTCCTAAATAGATGGTTAGATGGAAATCATAATTATGACGAGATTTGCTGTAAAACAGGTATTGTTATTTTGTATGGTTCCCTGTTTAACTAGTGGCATTGAGATTTAGAGATCTTTTTTGGTTTAAAGATGATTTCCAGTCCGTACTGC
>OZ026609.1:6175773-6198273 GCA_964020085.1 Micromussa lordhowensis
GAAAGTAAGGGTACATATGAATGTTGTGCCGCGTAGCACTATGAACACAAATGGTGGAACAGAGAATTAACTCTGAAGTGTAATTTAAAGTGCTAAATTGAACCCATGAAGTAACCCACTGGGCGTTAGCCCTAGTAAAGGGAATCAGGGAACCACACGAGGTAAAGAAAAAATCTTTTGACCTCGGTGGGAATCGAACCCACGACCTCCGGATTTGATCTTCCGTTACTCTGCCGACTGAGCTACGAGGTCGGACAGAGAAAGTCGGGGACGATTTAGGTGGTGAATCGCGGCGAAGAGAAAGTAAGGGTACATATGAATGTTGTGCCGCGTAGCACTATGAACACAAATGGTGGAACAGAGAATTAACTCTGAAGTGTAATTTAAAGTGCTAAATTGAACCCATGAAGTAACCCACTGGGCGTTAGCCCTAGTAAAGGGAATCAGGGAACCACACGAGGTAAAGAAAAAATCTTTTGACCTCGGTGGGAATCGAACCCACGACCTCCGGATTTGATCTTCCGTTACTCTGCCGACTGAGCTACGAGGTCGGACAGAGAAAGTCGGGGACGATTTAGGTGGTGAATCGCGGCGAAGAGAAAGTAAGGGTACATATGAATGTTGTGCCGCGTAGCACTATGAACACAAATGGTGGAACAGAGAATTAACTCTGAAGTGTAATTTAAAGTGCTAAATTGAACCCATGAAGTAACCCACTGGGCGTTAGCCCTAGTAAAGGGAATCAGGGAACCACACGAGGTAAAGAAAAAATCTTTTGACCTCGGTGGGAATCGAACCCACGACCTCCGGATTTGATCTTCCGTTACTCTGCCGACTGAGCTACGAGGTCGGACAGAGAAAGTCGGGGACGATTTAGGTGGTGAATCGCGGCGAAGAGAAAGTAAGGGTACATATGAATGTTGTGCCGCGTAGCACTATGAACACAAATGGTGGAACAGAGAATTAACTCTGAAGTGTAATTTAACGTGCTAAATTGAACCCATGAAGTAACCCACTGGGCGTTAGCCCTAGTAAAGGGAATCAGGGAACCACACGAGGTAAAGAAAAAATCTTTTGACCTCGGTGGGAATCGAACCCACGACCTCCGGATTTAATCTTCCGTTACTCTGTCGACTGAGCTACGAGGTCGGACAGAGAAAGTCGGGGACGATTTAGGTGGTGAATCGCGGCGAAGAGAAAGTAAGGGTACATATGAATGTTGTGCCGCGTAGCACTATGAACACAAATGGTGGAACAGAGAATTAACTCTGAAGTGTAATTTAAAGTGCTAAATTGAACCCATGAAGTAACCCACTGGGCGTTAGCCCTAGTAAAGGGAATCAGGGAACCACACGAGGTAAAGAAAAAATCTTTTGACCTCGGTGGGAATCGAACCCACGACCTCCGGATTTGATCTTCCGTTACTCTGCCGACTGAGCTACGAGGTCGGACAGAGAAAGTCGGGGACGATTTAGGTGGTGAATCGCGGCGAAGAGAAAGTAAGGGTACATATGAATGTTGTGCCGCGTAGCACTATGAACACAAATGGTGGAACAGAGAATTAACTCTGAAGTGTAATTTAAAGTGCTAAATTGAACCCATGAAGTAACCCACTGGGCGTTAGCCCTAGTAAAGGGAATCAGGGAACCACACGAGGTAAAGAAAAAATCTTTTGACCTCGGTGGGAATCGAACCCACGACCTCCGGATTTGATCTTCCGTTACTCTGCCGACTGAGCTACGAGGTCGGACAGAGAAAGTCGGGGACGATTTAGGTGGTGAATCGCGGCGAAGAGAAAGTAAGGGTACATATGAATGTTGTGCCGCGTAGCACTATGAACACAAATGGTGGAACAGAGAATTAACTCTGAAGTGTAATTTAACGTGCTAAATTGAACCCATGAAGTAACCCACTGGGCGTTAGCCCTAGTAAAGGGAATCAGGGAACCACACGAGGTAAAGAAAAAATCTTTTGACCTCGGTGGGAATCGAACCCACGACCTCCGGATTTGATCTTCCGTTACTCTGTCGACTGAGCTACGAGGTCGGACAGAGAAAGTCGGGGACGATTTAGGTGGTGAATCGCGGCGAAGAGAAAGTAAGGGTACATATGAATGTTGTGCCGCGTAGCACTATGAACACAAATGGTGGAACAGAGAATTAACTCTGAAGTGTAATTTAAAGTGCTAAATTGAACCCATGAAGTAACCCACTGGGCGTTAGCCCTAGTAAAGGGAATCAGGGAACCACACGAGGTAAAGAAAAAATCTTTTGACCTCGGTGGGAATCGAACCCACGACCTCCGGATTTGATCTTCCGTTACTCTGCCGACTGAGCTACGAGGTCGGACAGAGAAAGTCGGGGACGATTTAGGTGGTGAATCGCGGCGAAGAGAAAGTAAGGGTACATATGAATGTTGTGCCGCGTAGCACTATGAACACAAATGGTGGAACAGAGAATTAACTCTGAAGTGTAATTTAAAGTGCTAAATTGAACCCATGAAGTAACCCACTGGGCGTTAGCCCTAGTAAAGGGAATCAGGGAACCACACGAGGTAAAGAAAAAATCTTTTGACCTCGGTGGGAATCGAACCCACGACCTCCGGATTTGATCTTCCGTTACTCTGCCGACTGAGCTACGAGGTCGGACAGAGAAAGTCGGGGACGATTTAGGTGGTGAATCGCGGCGAAGAGAAAGTAAGGGTACATATGAATGTTGTGCCGCGTAGCACTATGAACACAAATGGTGGAACAGAGAATTAACTCTGAAGTGTAATTTAAAGTGCTAAATTGAACCCATGAAGTAACCCACTGGGCGTTAGCCCTAGTAAAGGGAATCAGGGAACCACACGAGGTAAAGAAAAAATCTTTTGACCTCGGTGGGAATCGAACCCACGACCTCCGGATTTGATCTTCCGTTACTCTGCCGACTGAGCTACGAGGTCGGACAGAGAAAGTCGGGGACGATTTAGGTGGTGAATCGCGGCGAAGAGAAAGTAAGGGTACATATGAATGTTGTGCCGCGTAGCACTATGAACACAAATGGTGGAACAGAGAATTAACTCTGAAGTGTAATTTAAAGTGCTAAATTGAACCCATGAAGTAACCCACTGGGCGTTAGCCCTAGTAAAGGGAATCAGGGAACCACACGAGGTAAAGAAAAAATCTTTTGACCTCGGTGGGAATCGAACCCACGACCTCCGGATTTGATCTTCCGTTACTCTGCCGACTGAGCTACGAGGTCGGACAGAGAAAGTCGGGGACGATTTAGGTGGTGAATCGCGGCGAAGAGAAAGTAAGGGTACATATGAATGTTGTGCCGCGTAGCACTATGAACACAAATGGTGGAACAGAGAATTAACTCTGAAGTGTAATTGAACCCATGAAGTAACCCACTGGGCGTTAGCCCTAGTAAAGGGAATCAGGGAACCACACGAGGTAAAGAAAAAATCTTTTGACCTCGGTGGGAATCGAACCCACGACCTCCGGATTTGATCTTCCGTTACTCTGCCGACTGAGCTACGAGGTCGGACAGAGAAAGTCGGGGACGATTTAGGTGGTGAATCGCGGCGAAGAGAAAGTAAGGGTACATATGAATGTTGTGCCGCGTAGCACTATGAACACAAATGGTGGAACAGAGAATTAACTCTGAAGTGTAATTTAAAGTGCTAAATTGAACCCATGAAGTAACCCACTGGGCGTTAGCCCTAGTAAAGGGAATCAGGGAACCACACGAGGTAAAGAAAAAATCTTTTGACCTCGGTGGGAATCGAACCCACGACCTCCGGATTTGATCTTCCGTTACTCTGCCGACTGAGCTACGAGGTCGGACAGAGAAAGTCGGTATCGTTTGCGTCGTGAATAAGTCGTTTGTAAGGCGCCGGTAGCTGTTGACATCTGTTAAGAGGCGTTTGTTCTAAGTTAGTGTACCAGCTTTCAAGAGTCAGTCGTTGAAAATAGTTCGTAAGCATTGAGCAGTGTTCCAGTCAATGTTGTGGTTTGTCAGTTGATGATGTACAGCAATGTGATTGTTGGCATCACCATTTCTCGTGTGCTTCGTTTGTGTTCAGTTAGTCTCGTGTTCAGGTTTCTGCCAGTCTCACCAATGTAGGAAGCCTGGCAGCCGGAGCATTTGATCTTGTAAACTGCTCCCTGTCTGTTGTTGGGTTCGTCCCTGTCTTTAACGTTGGTCAGTAACTGTCGTAACGTAGTCGTAGGTTTGTGGGCAACGCGGATGTTGTAGGGCAGTAGAATCCGTGAGATGGTCTCAGAAGTGTCCTTAATATAAGGTATAGTCACTGTAGTAACAGGTGTTGGGTTGTTACTACAGTGACTATAAGTTTAATAACTACATTTCTTGGTACAGTGTCTTTGTGGACTTTAACAGTGATTGCCCTGGACAGATACCTCGCTATTCGTCTTCGGTTCAGATACCGTTCTGTCGCGAAAGTCCATCGCATTGCTGTCGTTCTCATCACTGGCTGACTGTTCGTAGCTCTCGGTACCGCTTCGAGAATTTTCAGTATCAAACTTCGACAGATAATCGGGAATTCAGTCTTTCCCATCTGTATAATGTTCTCCTCATATTTCGACATCAGGACTTACTTCAGTCTTCGCCAGCACAAGCTAAAAATTCAAGGACAGAGCTCTTTCAACTTAGCGCATTATCGCAAGTCACTCAATAGCATGTTTTTCGTGTTTTGTTTGTTCTTAACTTCCTGTCTTCCGTTTGCGGGCGCTTTAGCAGTAATTACTGTATCAGGGTTTAACAATTTAACGCTGTTTACTCTTGATGTAACTTCTGTGATTGCTTTGCTTAACCCGTCGCTAAATCCTCTTGTGTACTGCTGGCGAATTCGAGATCTCAAATTGGAGGCTTTACGCATTTTGCGAAAATTTTTATCGTGCGGTCCAGCAACGTCGCGTGGAAGTTCTTCGTTTCCCGTCACCTCTTAGAACACGAATTTGACTTCGCTTACCAATACTCGCATACTTATTAAATACTCATTTAGAAATTATTTAATGTTATTTCGCCTTGTCTTGTTAAAAGCGAATAGACCTTTTTACCGATACGGCGGCCATCTTGAATTCCGAGGAAATTATGGGATGCCCAGGGGGCAGATGAGAAATCATTAAAAAGAATACTGTGGCGTGATAACTTTTAACAATAATTTTTCGATAACCATAGGAACAAACTGCCAAATATCGTGACGGAAAGATGTAATGCTTGTAATATTTGTTATGGAATATGAGAGACAAGCAGTAAAAATTTATCCTGAAAGCTGTGTATACGATAAATTTTCCAGCGATTGCCCCCTCGGCAGCCCATAATTTCTCAGTCAAAACAATAGAATTCAAGATGGCCGCCGTATCGGTAAAAAGGTCTATTTCTTCAATGTGCATTCATTTTTGTATTTCTTTTCGTTCAGACAATTGCCCTTTCGGTTCTGAGAGCATTGCACTTGTATCGTTTCTTCTATGTTTTTATTTTTTCACCATTTTCATGTTTGCATTATATAATTTGCTGTTAGACTGCTATATCCCCTTTTAGTTCCTTCCCCTTTTCTTCCCAACTATATATGTAAAAATGAGATATTTGATAAGGAACAGTAAATGAAAAGACGATATATTTGATAGTTCTGTCTATAGTTACTGAACTTAACAAATGTTCAGTGGGAGGGGATCCTAGGGTAACACTTGCTACTTGGTTTACATCTCTTCTTGAAGATTGTCGAGTTTGGTGTCTTATATTTGAATGAGTTTGCAACCGGGATCCTTATGAAACTTTACATACTGACTAAATTTAGCACGATAAATCGAGCAGCGAGGCTGAATTTTGGTTCAATGAAAAATTCGGTGAAAAAAGGTCCAGAGGCTTCCATTGAATAGACCATTTCCGATATATTATAATTCAAACATGGCTCCGAGGCTTAGGGGAATAAAACAAAAGAAATTAATTATTCATCCCTCAACCTCGATGTGATATCTTTTGCCTCGGAGCCAAGTTAGAATTTTAATATATCGGAAATGGTCTATTCCTAATGATCATCATCTGGCCAGGAAAGCCGGAAGGTAAAAAAAAAACAACTTGCAACACTATCTATGTTGCCTGAGAACACAGATTTACGAGTTGCCCGCTTAAGCCTCTCCATCAAAGCGAGGCCTGGTGCAGAATGATTCATATAAAAGTGAGTTTAATTTGCATGTGAATGAAATCTCATTTTCATATGAAAGGATAGACACCAAGACAAGACTGGCTTTGAGAAAGAGGCTACAGGTAATTCGGAAATGGTCTATTCTTCTCGCGGACGAGAAGTTGTATGAGACTGGACACAAAAAAAATATTGAATTATGACGTCCCTGTTTCTGGATCTAAGCAGTGTTCCTCGCGGGACTTTCGGTTTGGCGAAAATGGAAGGTAAGCCAGCATTAATCATAGTGGTTGCTCTTTCTACTCATCTCCAGAGATCATTTATTGATTGTAAACCGGAGCTAGAATTTTCTGGTTCAGATATCTGATTTCGTCCAGAGCTCGTGACGTTTGATCACCACTGACCGAAAACGCGCGGTACTAGCGTACGCGCCAGAATTTCTCTATTTATGCCAGGCTAGTTTAGGCCCCGACCACGTATGAAAACGTTTTCGTATGCAAACGCATACTTCTTGATCCGCCTATCGTCCACACTAAAACGGCCGAAAGCGATGATGAAAACGCTCCGTTTCTAGTGTGGTAGGTGAAAACGGGGGCTTTTGAAAATGGTGCTGGAAAGAGCGTCAAATACTGTCGTTTCCGTCAGCGTTTTCGGTCGTTTTGTGGAGGATAGGCGAAAACGTACAGAAAAAAGTATGTGTTTTCACGCGAAAACGGATTAGTGTCAACAGGTGAAAACAAAACGAAAAACCTAGTGTGGTCGAAAATATTTTGCTTCGATTTTGAGACGAAAACGAATACTTTCAAAACTGACACATTAGTGTGGTTAGAGCCGTGATATGCTAGATACACCAACTCTGCCAGGTCAGTTTTAAACAACCATGTCTACATACAGCTTGATTTCAATTAACCAATATCTTACTATTCATCGATGTTCTAGCGGATGTTAATTTTCTTCTCTTTAATGTCGTTGATCACCTTACTGCGTATATTTTCAGAAGAGGACTTCTCGATTGCAGTTTGTGAATCGACCTTCTTCATCTTTTGGTGTGTTTTTTTTTTCTGTAAGCCTTTCTATGAAACCTATGAAGTAAGATTTCAGTCTTGCTGGAAGCTCCGTAATTGATTTAATATTCTCTTTAACAATGTTTGTTCCTCTGTGTTTGTGTCTTCATCTCTCCATGTGCCTTCCATTTCTTTGATGATCTCTTTGCGAAGCCTCTCTTCACTGGTCATTTGTTTGGCGGCTTTTCTGGAAAAGAATGAAATATTTTCAGTTAGAATGCGCTTAAAGATTAAAATGACCCGTGAGCGTGGGCCTTAATCCTCCGTAGGAAAAAAGATTCTTGTAAGTTACACGTTGCTGTTTCCATAACAAAAGCTTTTTACATGATAGGGTTATAAAATCTTCAAACCTACGATACACAATGTCCTTAGTACAGGAACAAATATTGTAAAAATTTGGCTTTCCTTGTGTCTTATACGCTGTGTTAGGTTCGCAAGGTATTGTGGTAAAATGTACAGCCGCCATCTTTTTTTCCTACGGTGGATTGTGATGACCGTGTCAAACTTCGGATAGTGGTCTGGGTTCGAGTGGTCGCCGAACTCGTCGTGTTTCTACTCTCACAGTGCGGGTGGGGGAAGGAGGAGGGAGGGGAGGGTAAATTACGATTGATTTTAATGGCAGTCGGAGGAGGGAGGGGACAGTGCCTCTTGTCTTCTCATTGTAAGGAATCAGTTCAGCTCTGTTTGTCGATTAGTCTGGGCCTTTGGGCCTGCCAATGTCTGATTTGCTTTCCTTTTGTACAGTTGTTTCTACACGATGAACGATGGAAAGGAGAAGAAGGAGTACTCTGTTTTAGTAGTACTCTGTTTTAGACCTGTCTCATATCGGTTACCTAGTTCAGACCTATTTTAATAGCATTGTGAAGGGCTTTTATTGATGTCTTAGCGATTATGATGACAAAGTAGTTTCTTCTAAAAGAAACCGAATTAAGAGCGTGTCCGTGTAAGAACCGACCACTCAAATTTTGGTGGAAAATGAATTGCCCTCATTTTTTCTACACAAGCCCAGCAACATATGCAATCAACGAAAATGGCCTTTATTTCCCCAGATTTGCTTTCTTTATTTTTTGACGAATTTTTTTTTGTAGGCAAGTCGAAAATCACACAAAATCGGAAATTGAAACCCAAATTTTGGTTGTTACGCGATCATTGCTAAAAACTCGCACATCTAACAAAGCAATCTGATTTTTTCAGAATTACTAGATAATTTTTTCTTCTTTCCACAGAATTAAAAACTACTTGCCTAGCTTAACTATTAGCAAAGTTATGATTTTTTTCCCGAACCCTCCTAGAAACGTCTTTAGCATTTTTGCCAACATAGCCCCCAAACAAACAGATTTTTTGCAAAAGTGGGACCTCTACATGAATGATGACTGTTATCAGCGTAATGTACTGAGGCTAAGCTATAAATATCTGTGTTAAAAGTTGTGGGCACTCGTAATTTTGAAGCTCAAAAAACTCGAGCAATTAGCCGAAAATTCAAGATTTTATGTAGAAATGACGAATCTCGTTACTTACTGAAATGTGTTTCAATTTATGTCAGCGAATGGTTTGATGTTACCTGATTAAATTTGGAGAACTCAATGAGACTTATTTTACACCAAATATCGAGAAATCTACAGAACCTTGCCTTGCTTTTGATTTCTATAGCATTCGTCACCTTTGCGGTCACGCATCACGCATCACGCACCAAGCGTTCTTGATTGAAGCAAACAGTAATTAAATGACGTGCTATTTGAATACTGAAGAATTTTGATATAAAAGCGGCATTTTAAAAAGTAAATCTTTTCTCTTCATTTTCCCCGTTTGTTTTTGTTTTTTCCAACTATTTTCTTCATTAAAGAGAGATGCCGCATTACATTGCCGAAGCGAGCATTACTGTTCTCACTGTCGAAACATTTATTCGTGGATTCCTTTCCCCCAAGAAAACAGAGATTCACACAATAAAAAATATTTAGACATTGCTATTAAAGGACTTTTCAAAGCTGATTGAAAATTGAGTTTATTTGTCTTAAAATAATGTTCTCTCTCTAGGTGTATCTTGCATGTCCAACATGTTTCCACCTGAAAACGCTAAAGGGAGATTTTACTCCCCGTGCATCCAAGAGCTTTTCAGATGGGAGTTCCCCCCTCCTGAAATAACACGCGGGGCCCAATAAGCAATTATTTTAAATTATTGTCTGGAAGGGGAAGGGAAGGGGTGGTGAAGCTTCGACTGGTTGTATCAAACTTACAGAAATCATAGTATCGAAACTATATTTTGTACTTACGAGATCCTACAGCTGCGTTTTCACCAAACAAACTGTGGATTTCCCTTGACAGTTTTAAACCGATGACATGCCTTCCTCCCACGGCAGTAGATTTTCCTTTATGATCAGGGTACTGACATGATCTTGGTGGTCGCCAAAACTTCCCTAAAGAATGCCTACGTCCCTATGTCGTGGACAAATAGACATTGCCTCTATCTGCGATTCGGTGACGGAGAATAGACCGGCCCTCGCTAAGATAAGATCCGTTTCGGTCAGACTTTCCGCAGACAAATGACAGTTGACGAGGTGCCCTCCAATATCTTCATTACAGTCTCTCAAAAGAAACAGCGTCTCAAGCCCTCGACTAGCCCCACAATCACCTTTTACAATAGCGTGGAAAGAACACAATTTCGGCGACATTTTGATAACGTGGAAACAACACAGGAATTTTCAATAAACACGCTTATTTGATTATGGTAACTTAGTTATCCCGCAGAGAATGCTAAAAAAGAATTGAATTTAATTCTTATCTTGTTTGGCATCTTAAAGTGTATCGAAAAAAGAAAACTGCAGTCTGTAATATCTAAAAATTGCTTTGTAACATCACAAATTTTCATGTTGGACATGCAAGATACACCTAGAGAGAGAACATTATTTTAAGACAAATAAACTCAATTTTCAATCAGCTTTGAAAAGTCCTTTAATAGCAATGTCTAAATATTTTTGATTGTGTGAATCTCTGTTTTCTTGGGGGAAAGGAATCCACGAATAAATGTTTCGACAGTGAGAACAGTAATGCTCGCTTCGGCAATGTAATGCGGCATCTCTTTAATGAAGAAAATAGTTAGAAAAAACAAAAACAAACGGGGAAAATGAAGAGAAAAGATTTACTTTTTAAAATGCCGCTTTTATATCAAAATTCTTCAGTATTCAAATAGCACGTCATTTAATTACTGTTTGCTTCAATCAAGAACGCTTGGTGCGTGATGCGTGATGCGTGACCGCAAAGGTGACGAATGCTATAGAAATCAAAAGCAAGGCAAGGTTCTGTAGATTTCTCGATATTTGGTGTAAAATAAGTCTCATTGAGTTCTCCAAATTTAATCAGGTAACATCAAACCATTCGCTGACATAAATTGAAACACATTTCAGTAAGTAACGAGATTCGTCATTTCTACATGAAATCTTGAATTTTCGGCTAATTGCTCGAGTTTTTTGAGCTTCAAAATTACGAGTGCCCACAACTTTTAACACAGATATTTATAGCTTAGCCTCAGTACATTACGCTGATAACAGTCATCATGCATGTAGAGGTCCCACTTTTGCAAAAAATCTGTTTGTTTGGGGGCTATGTTGGCAAAAATGCTAAAGACGTTTCTAGGAGGGTTCGGGAAAAAAATCATAACTTTGCTAATAGTTAAGCTAGGCAAGTAGTTTTTAATTCTGTGGAAAGAAGAAAAAATTATCTAGTAATTCTGAAAAAATCAGATTGCTTTGTTAGATGTGCGAGTTTTTAGCAATGATCGCGTAACAACCAAAATTTGGGTTTCAATTTCCGATTTTGTGTGATTTTCGACTTGCCTACAAAAAAAAATTCGTCAAAAAATAAAGAAAGCGAATCTGGGGAAATAAAGGCCATTTTCGTTGATTGCATATGTTGCTGGGCTTGTGTAGAAAAAATGAGGGCAATTCATTTTCCACCAAAATTTGAGTGGTCGGTTCTTACACGGACACGCTCTTAAAGACTGGAGTGCAAAAACCGTACCCTATTTCTGACCAAAACGGCTAAAAACACCATACCCTTTGGGGCTGCACATACCTACCTATTTGTTATCACTTGTATGATTACAGACCGAATTGGACGACACAAAGTCCTATTACCATTACGAATTGGACTCCACTCAGTCCTATTGCCATTACTTCTATCATCCACGGTTTTCTGCGTTTCAAACATTCTGACTCCAATCTTTACGCATTTTCACAAATATCACGTAAAATCGGCTAAATATCTTTTCGGAAATTCTCAATTTTTTGTTTAAATATCACAAAAAATTTACTGAAGCTCTTGAAAATCTCTCTAAATATTCCTTATTTTTGTTTCATTAGAAATGGACCGACTTTGCCTAATCATAATTAGGCAAATATTTCAACATTTTCTTGCACAAGTAAAAGGAGCATAGGAAGAAAATTCAGAACATCCGGTTTTTGCGATTTTGCAGGAATTTAGAAGCCAAGTCGATGTATTTTCGCAATTTAATATCTTTACAAGAGAAATAATCCCTGTGCAATATTTCATTTGAAAACACGGAAAAATAACTGACAGACATTGCTTTCTTTAGACGCCGCAAAAGATTTTGGCAATATTGATTTTTCTTACCCGTTTTTTTTCCTTTCAGTAAACTTTTCATGTTTTAACATGAAGAGTGAGATTTAAATTTGAATCAGCGGTCATTTTGGAAAACTCGACCCGGGAAATCACGTGATTATCGTGATGTCATTGTTTTCGAAAAGCTCCATTTTGAAAATGTTTTCCGTCGCTACAAAAACGAAAAGGCGGCGTTTTCAAATTCCTCCGGTTTGTAGAACGTTTTCGAAAAGCTCCGTTTTCCGTAGTGTGACGGGTAATGCGACTTTTTTCAAATATCCCGCAGTTAATTACCATGATTAAGGCGGGGGTAAAGGTGAATTTAAGTGAAATTTTGGTAAGTTTAAAGAGAGGTTGAAAGGGAAAAAAAGGGTTATGGAACACCACCAGACAGTTGCCCGACCGCACAATGGCACCCCAGGTTGTTGGGCAACTGTTTGGAGTGTATGTACCAATTTTTAATTTCAAACTCTAATTTTAAAACAACAACAAATCTTCCAAATTTCCTATTTCCATCAATTTTATTAATCCTTTGAGAAAAACTATTTCTTTCCAAATATACCTAAAAATCACCAAAAAATTTAAAAAATAACCCAAAACATAGATATGTAAGATGAGCATAGAGATTCTTGATTGCTTGAAACGTAAACGAGATATTTGCATTAAAAACATAATACCCAGCCAAAATACGGCTTTCGGGTTTACCCCCGCCTTAAATGAGCCAATCAAAAATCACTCTTTAATGGTCCGTGCATATATGAAAGTGCGTGGTTGTCAAAATTTAAATTGTAAATTACACACGAGATAACAAGTTTGGCGTTTTGCCGCCATTGATCGTACGTTAAACATTAATGTTGCAAAATTTAAGACCAACAGGAATATAAATTTAGCCTTCTTCGCTACTGTAAAAGGGTGTCAAGCTTTGGTTTAGGATTTGGAGCTGTTTCGAAACAGAAATACCGGTCACGAGGGCTTAAACTCTGAAAGCATTTGGTGCTTGAAGCAAAGTGGACGACGGAGTCGCCTTTGTTCAAGGTACGAACTATTCACGAGTTTAATTCTATACTTTGAGCCGTAAAATAAATTTCACAAAACCTCGTACAACATTTGTAAGAAACTGCATAATTTGTCAAGCGTCTTGTTTTTCGTTATTTCTGCCTTGTCTAACGAAGAATTTGAAGGCCGTATTAATTATTTCTAACAATTATAAGTAGGGAATTTATTTCACGGAGTTTTTAGCATTCTCTGATTGAAAACTTACGAAAGAGTGAAAATATCAATTTAAGTGATCTCAGACGACTGATGTTCCACATTAGGACGATGTTCTATTAAATTCTATTCGAGTTTTTGCAAGTGTATTTTTGCATTTTGCACGTATGTAGCTTCCTTCACTTTGTCAATTAAAAATACGGCTTCAGAAACGTTGCCCATGCAATTAAGACACAATTGCAAATGGACACATCAAAGTTAGTCCTAATGTTTGATCTCACATTCATTTCCAGGAAAGTGAAAAGCGGATAAAGATTAAAAGAAAATTATATTGTATGTGACGTCAGCTTTTACACGATAACTACAGGTAACTCAATTCTCCTTTCTGATTGTATGCATTTGTTCTAGTGCCAGTTCTAAGAATTTAGTAGTACATCAGAACAATGTCTGATGACCAGGAAGTTGATGCTTTTTGTCTCACTTGTGTGCGCAGCGTAGTTCAGACCTAATTAAGGTGGTTGACAACAGTTCCCAGCTTGTATTGTAATAGTTCCAGACCTCTGCAAATAATTTTTCAAACTTGGAAAACGTTGTAATTTGTTATAGGGGGGGGGGGGGGGGGTCACCGAGCTTGTTTTTGAGTCATAGGCAGTTACAACAAGAATTATTAAAGGGTGTTTTAACAGGATTGTACTGTTGCTATGGTAACCCACTATGCCATAAAAATGACCACAAGTCAACTTGTTTACCAATAACTGAGCATTTTTGTGATACCAATATCGAAACGTCTCTTGACAAAGAGACATAGTACTGATTCCTTTAAGTATAACTGCTGGAGAGTGCTGGCAACTGTTTCAAAAGGATTTATACACACACTTCTATTAACGAGAGGCATATCAGACAAGCCTGATAAAATAATGGGAAATTAATTTTGGATAACGTCGCATAAAACAGTAGTAATTTTTGGTCTGATTCTCTTTTAGAAACGCAATCATGATAATCAAGAAAGATTCCTCAGAGGTCATCCATCATATGATCACTTCAGGTAACTCAATTCCCCTTACTGATCTAATACATTCCGTCAAGAGATTATCAAGGTAAGAGAGTGAATCTCTCATATAGGTCCTCTAGCTAAGGTAATCCCTCTTAAGTTATTTTTAGACATTGTACCCAGTTCTTCCGCGGATGTTACTCGCGCGTTGCGTGGATGTTTTCGTGGAACATCTTTTTATGTCGTTTCGTTTCGTTTCGTTTCAAAGCAAAGGAAAACCTCCAACGCTGTGGGGATGTCAGTCTATGATATTTTGACTACAAGCAAAGGAGCTTCGGTTCTCGGTATGTTTTAATACACTTCGAACTTTACCAGGAGTTTAAATAAGAGACGGATGTCCCTTACACAAACAATAACAACTGAATGAACGGCAGAGAAATGAGTAGAGCAAACAAACGCCCAAACACAAGCTTGGCAACCGAACAAACAGATGGTCGAAAGTGCAGGAAGACACTCGCTGTCCAAGTAGCAAAAGCAGTCAGCAGCAACGGCAACAACGCCAAAGGCAACATCAATATTCAACCTACGAATCTCGCAGGAATTTAATTCATTCAGTTTGTCTATGCTGTCAGAAATAATGTAAGACAGCGTCAAAATTCGAAAAAAAATATTTAAAAATTGGCCGCGTCGTATAGTTCACATTAATTCTCTCGAATATGCAGAATATAGCTATTACACGTTGTTGTGTCCGTTGTTGTTTTGTCACCTTTTGTAATCAGCGGCAAAGAAATAAACAAAGAATTATAACGCACGCTTATACAACCACTGCATTAGTTGCCGTTACCTTTAACGTTTGTCTAACTAAACTCTCTGAAACCGAATAAACAGCCAAATACTGAACAGCCAAATGAGCACAAAACAAACGAAAGCCCGGCCGAACAAAAAGACAGCTGAGAGTGCAGAAAGCATCTCTGCTGTGAAACGAAATCAAAACAAATAAAATGGCGTTCCCGCCATATCGTCTCAGGTAGTTTCGAGAAAGTCGCTTGCTTGTCCACGCATCGCGCGAGTGGCATCCTCGGATGAACTGGGTTCCATGTCTAAAAATAACTTAAGAGGGATTACCTTAGTTAGAGGACCTATATGGGGGATTCGCTCTCTTACCTTGATAATCTCTTAATTCCGTTAAGGTGGGGGTTTACCTGAATTAAAGTGAAATTTGAGGAAGTTTAAAGAGAGATTGAAAGGGGGAGAAAAGGTTATGGAACACCACCAGACAGTTGCCCGACCCCACAATGGCACTCGGGTTGTTAGGCAACTGTTTGGTGTGTATCTATCAATTTTTAACTTCAAACTCTAATTTTAAAACAACACCAAATCTTCAAAATTTCCTATTTCCATAAATTTTACTAATCCTTTGAGAAAAACTATCTGTCTCCAAATAAACCTAAAAATCACCAAAAAATTTACAAAACGGCGCAAAACATAGATGTGTGTAATGAGTGAACAGATTCTTGATTGCTTGAAACGTAAACGAGATATTTGCATTAAGAACATAATACCAAGCCAAAATACGGCTTTCAGGTGGACCCCCGCCTTAAGAGAAGTTTTCAAGGTTTTTCAAGCTGTAGCTACTGTCAAGCTAATAGATGTGAAGAAAATCACAAATTTAACGCGTCTGTCACGATTAGATATGAAAACAGCGATTGCATGGCATTATAGGACAACAATAAGCTTAGCGCCAAAACGAGGCTTCGCCTCGTGCGAGTCTAAGAAATGCCTCCCAAAAGGGAGGCAAAGAGCATTTCACCTCTTATTTAAATTTAGTCGCATCGAAGGGGTGTTGGAGGCTCCTCGTGCGGGTGGACCGGTGAGGGTGGGACTCTGCAGAGACTCTGCTCCCGTTAACTCTACCCCATGAGGGGGGTAGGGGGGAGCAGAGAACGAGGAGCATTTTGTTTGGATTATTTTTCGTTTTTTTTCCCCTTAAACAAACATGTTAAAACACGCGTTTTAACTTGTATCGATATCAGATTAATATATCTGGCATAAAAAAACCTGGGTTTAAATGTCAGGAATATTCGAAATTGTCCTCCTTTAAGGTGGGGGTTTACCTGAATTAAAGTGAAATTTGAGGAAGTTTAAAGAGAGATTGAAAGGGGGAGAAAAGGTTATGGAACACCACCAGACAGTTGCCCGACCCCACAATGGCACTCGGGTTGTTAGGCAACTGTTTGGTGTGTATCTATCAATTTTTAACTTCAAACTCTAATTTTAAAACAACACCAAATCTTCAAAATTTCCTATTTCCATAAATTTCACTAATCCTTTGAGAAAAACTATCTGTCTCCAAATAAACCTAAAAATCACCAAAAAATTTACAAAACGGCGCAAAACATAGATGTGTGTAATGAGTGAACAGATTCTTGATTGCTTGAAACGTAAACGAGATATTTGCATTAAGAACATAATACCAAGCCAAAATACGGCTTTCAGGTGGACCCCCGCCTTAAGAGAAGTTTTCAAGGTTTTTCAAGCTGTAGCTACTGTCAAGCTAATAGATGTGAAGAAAATCACAAATTTAACGCGTCTGTCACGATTAGATATGAAAACAGCGATTGCATGGCATTATAGGACAACAATAAGCTTAGCGCCAAAACGAGGCTTCGCCTCGTGCGAGTCTAAGAAATGCCTCCCAAAAGGGAGGCAAAGAGCATTTCACCTCTTATTTAAATTTAGTCGCATCGAAGGGGTGTTGGAGGCTCCTCGTGCGGGTGGACCGGTGAGGGTGGGACTCTGCAGAGACTCTGCTCCCGTTAACTCTACCCCATGAGGGGGGTAGGGGGGAGCAGAGAACGAGGAGCATTTTGTTTGGATTATTTTTCGTTTTTTTTCCCCTTAAACAAACATGTTAAAACACGCGTTTTAACTTGTATCGATATCAGATTAATATATCTGGCATAAAAAAACCTGGGTTTAAATGTCAGGAATATTCGAAATTGTCCTCCTTTAAGGTGGGGGTTTACCTGAATTAAAGTGAAATTTGAGGAAGTTTAAAGAGAGATTGAAAGGGGGAGAAAAGGTTATGGAACACCACCAGACAGTTGCCCGACCCCACAATGGCACTCGGGTTGTTAGGCAACTGTTTGGTGTGTATCTATCAATTTTTAACTTCAAACTCTAATTTTAAAACAACACCAAATCTTCAAAATTTCCTATTTCCATAAATTTTACTAATCCTTTGAGAAAAGCTATCTGTCTCCAAATAAACCTAAAAATCACCAAAAAATTTACAAAACGGCGCAAAACATAGATGTGTGTAATGAGTGAACAGATTCTTGATTGCTTGAAACGTAAACGAGATATTTGCATTAAGAACATAATACCAAGCCAAAATACGGCTTTCAGGTGGACCCCCGCCTTAAATGCTCGTTTTAAGAATTTAGAAGTAAGTCGAAACGAAGTCGCTCGTTCACGGTTCTTTTCAATGCTGGATGTGCAGTCATGGCATGAGTTCGGAGAAATAATTAATAATTTGTTCTTCGACTGGACTCCAGATCGAGTGGTCCTGGAACCCAGTCAAAGAAAAATTGAAGGAGTCGTAATGTGGGAGACTGCCTTACATAAAGCTGGCGCACCTTAAATTTGAATTGACCAAGCAACTTTTGCCCACTGGAGTTGTCATTGAATACTCACAAAAAAGGATTTACAATTCCAAAAACCATATCAGATTGTAAAAAGTGAAAAATAAGAAACATTTTGTGTCTCCCAAGCTTCTAATTTGGCGCTAAAAATGGGTCACCGGCCTCCGGCAGGGTAACTCGCTCGTAGTTCAGTAGGATACTATTTGTGTTATTTTGAACAAAATACGCTGTTCCTCGTCAAATTAAACCCGGAATTCTCAAGGTGACTATTAAGAGAGGTCAAAGCAACTTTAGCATTGCCTTTATTTTTGTTAGCTGCGAAGAAAAAGGCGATTATCATGTCGTTTCGAAAGGACTGTTCAGGTTTGACTGCCGCTGAGTCTTAGAGGGCAGGGTTTTCTTGACAAGTCTGTTTTAAGACAACAACAACAACAACAATATTTATTCACTCACACTTAAGACAAGTTACAGAGGATCGTTATGTACATCACAGGTTACTTAAGGAGAATAATTAGGACCAAGAAGGTCTCACTGATAATATTACGTCTTTCCTGGCTGCTGATCATATTGTGGGGGGATAGGGGAAATGAGGCTCTCATTAAAGTACCCGCGCTAATTTCAAATTGCCTGGGCAGCTTTTAAGATACAATGGGCGACAAAAGTGTTTAGACACTTCGCCATTTTGGAGTACTTAAGCCCAATTTCCCCCCTCAACCCCACGATTCTACCCCCTCCCCCCAAACAATGTTGGATTTCATGTCTCTAGAACTTGCTTTTTTCCTAAACAACATTGAAAAGGGGGAGGGGGTGTGGGTCTGGGTCTCAATGTAAACCGAATTTCAAATAGAATAAGTGAAATGCTGCAATTAGCACTCGATTCAGGCAACTGTCTCAACTACATTTGTCGCTCATTGTAGTTATATAGAGGATATTATACGGTGGCGAGAAGATATGGATTTTATGTTCGAGTGGCAAGAACAATTGTTCACACTAACGTGTAATGTTCTTTTATTATATAGACACACTGATGACGGCATTTTTGACGATTTTTCCGAAGATTTTCGACCACTTTCCGAAGATTTCCGAAGTTTCTCCAAAACTTGTCTAAAGGTCACACGAACGCTGCCGAACATTTTCCGAAAATTTCCGAAGATACCCAAAGATTGCCGAAGACCCGAAGATGTTTCAGTCATACCTACACCAACGAATTGAAGTACAATTTAAGAGCCAAACTTGATATCAGTGAAATCATCGATATCCTCACTAGTGAGGATATGGAAAATATGCCACTCGAGTCCTGGATGTGGTTTCGAATGAATTTTACGAGTGGTGTATTTTCCAGTAAAACCCTCGTGTCTATATAATAAAGTGTAATTTTTGGTACAGTTACTGGTATAATCAAAACTATAACAAAATTCTCGAACGCGATTGGCTATCAGCAGCCTGATTTGAGCATTAATTGGACAGTTGCACACATCATGCTTGTAATTGGACAGTACACGTCATTTTGCGCACGCTGTTTCGGTGCACTTTGTCGAGTAAACTGCTTGGTTTTTCAGCATTCATAACAACGTTTTAATATCGTTCAGCGCTCAATCGATGCTTTGTCCTTTTCTCGAATTTTGTCAAAGTTTTGATTAATTGGTAACAGGACATCTTGTCGTCCAATTCAGTCTGTAATCATACTTGTGATTAACAAATCGGACTCCCGCTTCGCGGTCGTCCGATTTTGTTAATCACTCGTATGATTACAGACCAAATTGGACTCCACTCAGTCCTATTACCATTATTAATCGTATCTATAACAAAATTATCGATCGTGATTGGTTCTACGCGCGCTTATATGCCACGTAATCGGCGCGCGATCACGTGGGTGTCCAATTACAGGTGTCCGATTTGAACTTTTTGTAATCGGACACCTGTCATTGGATACCCACGTGATTTTCACGTCAATTACATGCGCTTTAATGGTTTCCTTAGCAAAGTTTTCTACAGTTTTCAAAACTTAGGAAAAGCACTACAGAAGCTTTCGCTCAAAAGAAGTTCATTTTTAATTTCGAAATTTGTGATAGATAGGATTAATTAGTAATTGGACCTCGTGTCGTACAATTCATAATGGTAATTGAACTGAGTGGAATGCAATTTGGTCTGAATTCATACGCGTGATTTCAAAATCGAACGAGCCCAGCGCGAGTTTGATTTGAAATCACAAGTATGATTTCAGACCAAAATTGCACTACCCGAAGTTCAATTACCACTTTAATAGATCCATTTTTAAATTGCACAATTTAATAGCCCAAATACAGGAACAAGATTTTGGTCAGGACCAATATTTATTGAACCAAGTTACCGAATTTGCCAAGCAATGGCTTTTTTGTCTTTTATTTTCCTGCAATGTGATTGGTGAGTTTAAAAAAGCCTTAAAATTCGATTGATTGTTTTGTTTTACTGTCCCATTCTCATTGGCTGAGAAAAAGATGTAATTAAGAGCCAAAGATAGTGCGATTCGTGAATAAATCGCACCGCTGAGAACCAATCACATTATAAGGATAACCAGTGATTTCAAAATGGATTTAATAAAGGGAGTAATCGTGCTCGTAATTTCAAATCGGCCTCGCGCTTCGCGCTCGTCCGATTTTGAAATTACTCGCTCGATTACTCCCTGAATTGTACTCCGCTTGGTCCAATTACGATTACGATTTTTTGAAATTTTATATTTTTCTGCAAGTACCGGTACTTAAAAATTGTTGAAATCAAAGATCGCGCTGATCCAAAATGGCGGACATTTTGAAATGCAATGTCATTAAGAAGAGTTATGTAGTCCTAATTGATACAAGGAGACACGTTTGGATTCCTTAATGTCGTGTTTATAGTTAGGAAAAAGTGCAAAGAGGCCTTCACTAAGGCTGATGGGCATGTTTAAATAAATTGACGTCTAAGACTGGGAATCCAAACTCGTTATATTGTTGGAGTTCATCGTAAGCGCTTGTTGAATCGGCAATCAAATTGGAAAGCAACAAGATTGTTGACAACTACAAAGCTTGTTAAACAAGTTGATATTATTTTTTGCAGGATTTCTCAAGTGAAAACACACTGAAAGCGATCAATAGAAGAAAAGCCCGAATGGCAAGGCATTGGAGGCTGGGGAGTAGAGGCGAAACCTCAAAAAGGCAAAACTCTGGAGACATGATATTGGAGCTGGGAATATTACCCAATGGAGCGAAGTAAGACAGGCTATTAGATTAAATTTAAGCGGCGGAATTATAGAAATTCGAAAGACAAGATTCAATTCATTAGGTGTAAAATACGTACCAAGGCAAACGTACTCGCTTGTTTAAATCTAAGGTCTGTTCGCCAGTTGTTGTTGGCTTGTTGTTTACAAAAGTATCAAGCCCTAATTTGAAAATCATTTTTGTAGCAAGTCTTCTCGTTTAGCTTACACCAAAAGCTTGTATCCCTCGGTAAATCGACTCTGTGAGCTCGAGTTTTCGAAGTCAGTTGTTTATTTTCCTCCAGATTGGATAATTTTGTAGCAGAAAAGATTGTCTGTTTGCTAAAATATCGCTACCACATCTTTAATTTGTAGGTACATTTACTCGATTGTTTTATACTGGGCTATTCACTAATTCGAACTGTCTTGTTTATGAAAATTTCAAGTCCAAATTGGACTGGGTGAAATCATTTTTGTAAGAATTCGTGTTTAGCGTTCACCAACAACTGCTCTCGTTAAAGAGAACCTGAAGGCTTATATATTTTCCAAGTTGTTGACTTTCCTTTAATTACTAATTGATTGTCTGTTTGCCAAAGTATCGCAATAAAAACTTAATTTCAGAGAAATTTTTAGTTAGAACTCATACGATCTTTAAAGCTCACAGAGTCATTTACGAGGGAAGTAAGCGTCACCCTTTTTCAAACTAGCGTTTTCCGAAGCCACAATTTACAAAACTGTTGCTTAAAAGTTTTATTGAGTTTACATTTATTCCTTTCTCGCGTTGCTGTCGAAAGTTTTGCTAAGAAGAGTAAACATGGTATTAAATGCTCGAATTTGTGTTCTTTATTTCCTTTCAAAGGAATAATTCCATGATAGGTTTTGTAGTATAGCTTCCACGTTTTTTGGATTCTCGCTCATTTAATTCTTCGTGTTTCCAAAACTTTTTTTCAACCGAGAAGGGCAAACATAGTCTCGAAATTTCTGTGTGAAGCCCATGATTACTTTATGGAGAATATTTCTGTTTAGCTTATTGCACCGACTTATTGTAAACGTTGTATTGAAATGCTGACATTTGTTACGGTAACCCTTGTCAAAATATTTAATTTTCCCGCCAAAAAACTTAGAAAAATACGGGCGCTTAAAATACGCATGCGCCAATTTTTTATTTGAAAATATGTAATTTAACTCAAGTTATAGTTGCTTAATATAGTCAATAAAATGTAATCTTTTATTCAGGTATTCATTTGTTTTGAAATGTTTAAGTAAATAAAATATTTCAAACAATAAAGTAGTCAAAGTGTTTCATTTCAATTGTTTTATTCATCCTTAATTTTCCACTTACACTAACTAGTTAATTGGTACGTTTATTTAAAATTACAAAGAATTAGTTACATCAGAAATTTTTCCCTGTATACTAAGACTTTTGGCGGGAAAATTGGAACAAATTTGCACAGCGTTTCCCCTGACAGCTTTTTTGACAAACATGTTAAGGGAGTAACTCATTGAATTTTCCCCGCCAAAAAGTTACAATACATACCATCTTGTACACAAACTCTCAGGAAAATTTTGGTTCTAAGGAAACAGTTTTTTTAATCCAGCAGAGATTTGTTGATGTAC
>OZ026609.1:6200773-6325773 GCA_964020085.1 Micromussa lordhowensis
GATATATCAAACACTCGAGACAGTGTTTCATCGGCTATCCAAACACCTCGAATTTCGTCAAAAATACTTCGCTGCGCGTCGTATTTTCAACTCTCTTCTCGGTGAAACACTGTCCCTCGTGTTTGATATATTACTTCAAAATTGAAACAATGTTAATACGTTCACTCGTTCATTGATTTTGAACAGGGACATTGCCCTCGGCCATAGACAATTCAAGTCACAAATAGTAATTTTTTCTTCAGAAAAGTTTTAGAGAAGACGTTACCTTTTAGAGAAAAAGACAGTTCAAAACGAATTCCAAACTAAAACAATATTTTAACGCAACCGTGCGTGTTTTAATTTTGGACAGGGACATTTCTATCAGCCATATACAATTCAAGATTTTAAGTTTTGCCTTCGTAAAATATTATGTACTTAGTAAATTTTACGGAACAAGACAATTAAAAAATGTTCGCCTTTGATTCGACTCTTACTCGTAGATAATTCTTACAAAAGGCCAATTGCTTTTCGACATACAAGTACACCACCTTAAATACCCTTTTTGACATATTTACAAACAAGAGATTGGTCTCGTTACAAAACAGAGGTATTTTGAGCGACCACAATTTTGGCGGTTTTCAAAAAAGAACACACAAAATGGAAAGCATGCCGAAACAACAAAAAAAATATAATTTCAGAAATTTCAGAGTGATTTTTTGAGCCTGTGAAATCAAATTTACAGTAAAATTGACACAATTTTAGGTACCGCGTCTACAAGGCTGTTACACGAAGCTGCCATTTCTTACAAGAAAAGTTTCATTGTAACAAAATTCTCAAATGATATTCTTATCTTTGTGTTATCCACTTCTATGCTTTAATTCTTCCATTCCACGTTTCCGGCCTTCTGACATTGCTTTCTTTAGGACTTGTCTCCGCTCTGAAAGTAAAAACAATAAAAAAGATGTTAGGAACAAAGCTGATTGTTCAAAGACAAATCTCAAATCTAAGGAAGATTGTTCACTCGAGATGAAATTAAGAGTTAATTCGCGTTGAAAGGACGAAGTATTATGATAAAACAGCTATGGTAAACTCTCGCCGAGATAGTGGCTCGTGAAAATTACAGCGTCGTGTCAAATAGTTCTTATTGTTCTACTGTCACTTGTAGTCTTTGCTAAGCCATGAAGCGTTTTACTGAACCTTCGACACGAAACGTAAAGCGAGTCCTGAAGCGCACGCGTTAAAATTTGGAGTAGCTTTTCGAAGAATTGCTCGTTTTAAATTGAAGACGACGCCAAGAAATAGAAACTTACCATGAATTTCAATGGTACGAAACTACTTTCCCCAGCAACCTTCGAAATTTCTTCTTCAAAGTTTCTTCTCTTGGACAACAGAGCAAGGTACACCTTACAGCGTCCGCGAACTTCTCTGACTAACAAACATCACCTCGGATCGGTGTGATTCCTCATGAATATGGAAAACAAGATTGGAACAATGATTAACAGACAGTCACATAGCGACAACGCCTCTTTTCACGCTTGAGTTTTTACTGACTTTATTTTTGCCCACGCATTTTTATGGAAATCACACAAAACGTGCAACATTCAGAAGAAATACTTCAGCAAAAGATAACGTTTCCGTTGTAGCCTTTAAACGGCCGCTTTTGAGAAGAATTCTGTAAAAATTTAGCTTAAAACAATTCCTTCATTGGAGGGTTAAGCAAAGATCAGTCGACAAAAAGGATAGGCGATATAAAAGGCGAAAAAAAGTGATTCAGAGCAATCAACTTAGCTTGTTTTATACCGTTTTGTATTATTTTCTCACCTTTCGAGAAAAAAAAGGGATCGTCCTAGTAAAATTTTATTTTCCTAATTATCATTCAAAGCAAAATTATTTTTCTCTTTAACTGCTTTTATACGAAACGTGTCTGCGTGTCTTTATGCTAGTTTTCCTATCAGCATTTTGGAGTACTAACTTTATGGGTACCTTAAACTGATGCTCTATTTAGCCCTACGGGTAGCCATAGAAACAACTTGAATAACACCGCGCTTCCTTTCGCATCTTTTAAAGCTGCAACACTCCTTCCTGTTCCTTTATTTATTAAAAAAGAGAGAAGTCAAAAGATCCGAAATGAAAAGGTTTCTAGTGGATTGAAAGTAATGAGAAACGAGAAGAAAGGAAAGATAAACGGGTTAAGAGCGAGGCAAGATGGTAACGCGAAAGGGTTAAGGAAAAAGCAAAAACGCAAGGAAACTGAAACGCAAAAGGGTCAACTGGAACGAAACGCTAAAGGATGAAGGGCTACATGAGGGACATGCAAAAGGGAATTAGGAACGTAGAGGATTAAGGGAACACAAAACGGAACGAAAACGGTTTAAGGGGTACGTAAGCAAACGGGATAGCAGATACACAGAGCTTTATTACTTACGATACCCTCTGAGTTCTTTTTCTCCCCAAAAACCATCTTCATGATCTTTGAAATCGTTTTAAATTTGTTCCACCGTGTCCGCCACTTCGAAGCAAGATTGCTCGATCTCGCAAAACTGAAAATTGTCATGTGGGCCACATTTAGCGGCCTTAGCTCAAAATCGGCCAGGGACTGGGTAATTCTGTCAGCTTCCGGTACACAAAATTCAGAGAAATCGGAAATATATTAATTTTTTTCGAGTTTTTCGCGCTATTGGTAGTTTTGGACCAGTAAATTACAGCGCCCGTATGGAATGAATTAAATTAAGGGAAACGGAAAACGGAACCCAACAGGCGACGCAGATGTGCTAATCCAAAACGAAACGCAAAAGGAACTCTAATGGGTAAAGGGAACCTAAAGCGCAAAGTAAAACGAAACGGAGAAAAGTTTAGAAGAATGTTAATGCGTTACGAGCGACCCAAAACGAAACGCAATTCATCAAGCGTCGTTTGCTGCGTGTATGCTAATTTCAAACCCAGACCTCGCACGGCCAAGCGTTAAACAAAGTGAGATATGGGTTTGAGATTATTGAATGTAGAACCAGTCCAAACGGTTTAAGGCGGGGGTCCACCTGAAAGCCGTATTTTGGCTTGGTATTATGTTCTTAATGCAAATATCTCGTTTACGTTTCAAGCAATCAAGAATCTGTTCACTCATTACACACATCTATGTTTTGCGCCGTTTTGTAAATTTTTTGGTGATTTTTAGGTTTATTTGGAGACAGATAGTTTTTCTCAAAGGATTAGTAAAATTTATGGAAATAGGAAATTTTGAAGATTTGGTGTTGTTTTAAAATTAGAGTTTGAAGTTAAAAATTGATAGATACACACCAAACAGTTGCCTAACAACCCGAGTGCCATTGTGGGGTCGGGCAACTGTCTGGTGGTGTTCCATAACCTTTTCTCCCCCTTTCAATCTCTCTTTAAACTTCCTCAAATTTCACTTTAATTCAGGTAAACCCCCACCTTAAGGAATCTTCGCTAAAAAGCAGTTTTGGTCCAAATCACAAGCTGGTGTTTGTGTTAAATTGTTTCAGCGATTTGAAGTTGATAATCCTTTGCCTGCTTTGAATGCTGGGCGTTTCAGCTTTTTTAGGATTTCAAATTTCCCGCGCGTTGCCATGTTATTTTGTTTATTAATGACTTCAATGCGCGGTTAAATGTTTCTAAAATAACACTGCGTGAATCTAGAGATATCAAAGTGCCTCCAGTCGTTAGTATTTTCAGTTCCAATCAAAAATCTTCTTCTGTAGACTCCATATAGAGATTTCTAACCGCGCAATGACATCGCAAATTACCATAAAGAAAACATGGCAACGCCCAGACGTTTTCAACTGAAAACCAAACGCTTCGTACTCGAACCACAGAGGTACCATCTTAATACCCCAGGATCAGTTAAAGATAACCATTTAGTGTACTTTGGCACTTGAACTGCTTTCAGCAAAGATTCCATTCAATCAAAACTGGTTAAAGGTTTTAAGGAAAAAGACTCTCTGTGACACGACAGAAGCATGAAGCAAAAGTTGGGGCGGAAAGGGACTTGGGCGACCCTACGCCTGCGTTGCACCTAATCTCGCCCCAGTCTCTTCTCATCCCATCACATTTCTCTGAAGTGTATTACCAGCCTATCCAGCTTTATTTAAGTACTACATACATGTGCCAGTTTTCTTCAATCCAATCCTTTATTGTGATAAACTCAATGAGTGCAATAACTATCTTTAAAGTATTTAAATGACTCAGTTCCCTATATCTATAATTCAGATCATGTATCGGTATCCAGATTTTGAATTACGGCCACAAGCTTGCTGGGAAAGAAAAAAGAGATGGACTCTTTATCCGGTTTCACAACGCTTATTAAATAATTATTTATTCTTTTGAACTAAGAACGGCTATTAAAAGTGAAATCCGAAATCTATGCACATATTATTCCTCGAGAAGACTTCTTCTGTTTAGTTTACATTGGAGCCTTCAATTGTATTTCTCAAACTCATTAATATATTAATCAAGTTTAAACAAAGGAAATCATGACTGTGACGGTGTTTGGAAATGATCTTAACATAGATTTTTGCGATTTTATTTCTTCGTTTTCTCCTTAATTTTAGTTTCGATTGATGTAATATATCAAATACGAGTGACAGTGTTTCATCGGGATATCCAAACACCGAGAAGAGAGTTGAAAATACGACACACAGCGGAGTATTTTTGACGAAATTCGAGGTGTTTGGATAGCCGATGAAACACAGTCTCGAGTATTTGATATATCTTCTCAATCGAAATAAAAATTAAGGAGTAAACGGAGAAGGAAAATCGTCAAAATCTATGCTAATTAATACCGGGTATCCAAACCTCCTTCACGGTTGTGATTTTCTTTGTTTTAACTTGATGAATTATCAATGTATTTGAGAAAAGATATATCAAACACTCAAGACAGTGTTTGACCACATTTCCAAGCACCTCGCAGTTCGTCAAAAATACACCGCTGCGCGTCGTATTTTCAACTCTCTTTTCGATGTTTGGAAATATGGTTAAACACGGTCTTTCGCGTTTGATATATTACGTCTATCAACTTCTCTATCGAGATGTTTTCATCTTATATTATTTTATTAATGGCGCAGTTTTTGACTATGTGGACGAAAAGAAAATTATCTACCTCCTTTCTATACAGGCGGGGAAACAAGCATCACGTCAAGCAAATCTTCGTTGAAATCTGGTAGAATTACCGATTCTTATCTTCCAATCAAAGACTAGCAGGAGTGCCCACAAGTACGCCGAGACAGTCAAGTCAACATGACGTAATGACGATAAGTATTGTTGCTAAGCAACTTCGGAGACGGATGTCGTACTTATTCCCCCGACTGTAAAATTGGTGCAAAGAACTCTTGCAAAGTACCTCAACCAATTACAGCGTGTTTATTTTTGGCAACCAAAGAATCAGGAGCAAAACTAAAACCAATTCTGACTTACGCACGTTTTCTCGCGCTCGGCACCAGCTGTTTGTTTTCCCGCGCTTAGAACCGGCTGTATGATTTCCCCAGCTTGGCACCAGTTGCACATTTTCCCGCGTTTTGTACCGCTAACTTAACACGGGTTGTATGTGTTTACTTCGATGCCTGATATGGTTTGAGTTTTACGAGATTCACTGGCAAACCAGTCGATTGTTATAACTGAGTAAAATAAAAGTGATTCAGAATTAAGGTAGATTGGGAGACAAATGATCCACCAAACTTAAAGGTCGCCTTTGAAAAGAATGCCGTCCAATAATCCTGAAAGAGATAAAAAGAGCTATGTCAAAAATATAAACACCAAAGAAAAACAATACTAAACCAAGGATGATAACCATTGGACTAATCAAGGCATCGTTACCTCAAGAATGATATTTTAGGCCTGTTAGCACAATGTTCGCACTATTGTTGATACTGCCATTTACACTCGTCCAACTTTAAACACCAAATTTTGTTAGGGTAACCCCTCCTTTAGGGGCAATTTTCCACATGCTCCCCACCTCCCCTCTTAAATCCAATGCTGAGATCATTTACTCTTGTAAGCTGATAACATTTGCCATGTCACTCACCTCTTGAAGCCACGGAGATACAAAGACTATGCCAGTGGGCCTCTTAAACTAAAACAATTGACAGAAAATTATTGTTAACCTCGTTAATTGTTATCTACTCACATCTGCCCAGTAACGTCACAATCGCCTAGAAGCACTAAGTTCAAACAGAAAACAAAAATTCATAACTTAAGGACGTTCGCGCCCAAAAACTTCCCACGCACAGATTTTTTTTAAAACTTTGACTGTAGGTAGAAAATAATAAGATTAGATTAAAAACGTAAAAAAAATCGGGGGTCACCGAACTCGTTTTGAAGATAAGGCGTATCACAGACCATAGCATTTCTAGGATTTCCAGTCATTCGAGGCGATTCTGGCCGGATTCATTACTATCGGCATATGTTTAAGTTGAAGAATCATATCTAAGTTATGTGTCTTTAACGCAGCATATATAGGCCTGTATGATAGATCTTTGCTACATATGTCATAAAATCAGCTAGAATTAGCCTTAAAAAATACAACTTTAAGTCACGCACACCTGTCATAGGTGTACCAATTCGACCCTATTTGAGTAGTATATGAGAAATAATTAAAACTTCCCACGCTCAGATTTTTTTTGTTTTTTAGTATAATGGAAAGAATCAGAAAAGGAATTGATCTGCCGAAAAAAAAGTGGGGGTCACCGAGTATCCAACAAAAATATTCGCACACAAAGTTAACGCAAAGGTCATCAGCTCTATATTTTGTTGAGTTTTGGACTCCGTGCGCGCGCTTGAAAATGACGTGGCACGTGCGTGACCAATGAATAGCGTGCGCACTGGAGATGCGCAGTAGCAATGGGCGCGAACGTCCTTAAGTGAGCGGTACAAATATTCACTGAACCTTGCAAAACCAATCAAATGAAAAGCAGCCAATTTAAGCTCTACATTTGCTCTCATTTCTTTGGCAACAGCTAGTTTTCATCTACCATAATAAGCTATAATTACACAGTCATTAGGAACAACACCGTTGCAATCAAATCTGTATCCACCTTATAAAAACTCTTTAACTTTGACACAAATGTTTAGACAGTTTTTTCCCTGACTACAAACACACTAAATAAAATACTCTTCACGGTACATACCAGTTTTCATCTTCCAGAAGACTAACAAACTTGTCAACTCGGTCACGCTTCACGGTCTGAAACAAAAAATAAAACAAAAAAACCGCACGAGTTCAAAATCTTGAAGAAAATGTATGACAAAGACATTTACAAGAGCAAACGCGCTGTAGAAAGGCTATTTAATTAACAAATAAAGAAGCCTAAGCCGTGTATTACACTGTGATAAAACACGACGGGCATTTGAGAACACGAGGGAAATGTAGAAAACACGAGCCGCAAGCGAGTGTTTTCTACATTTCTCGAGTGTTCTCAAATGTCCGGAGTGTTTTATCCCAGTGTAATACACGGCTTAGGCTTCTTCATTTGCTTTATAGATTTTACGCGCGCAAAACAATGAAACACGCTTTTTCTATGTTTTATACTCTGATAAAACATGGGTTTTTAACCAATCAGAACGCGCACAGGGTCCTATCTATGTTATAATTAAACATAAACTGTACCTGGACAGCCATCTCTGCCATCATGAGGAGTTTCTTTATGCCCACGAACAACCTAAAAAAGAAAGTTGTGAAGTGCAATGCAACTGTAAGTAAAGGCAATAATGCTTCAAATGTAGTTATGTCCTGTTGTTTCCGTGGAGATGCAACTGTTGCTTAGCAACGTCCCGCAATGAAAATTCCCGTCTCACTCAATCCAAGGAAACATGCCTACAGCAATAAAATAATTCGCTCTGTTAATTGTTACACACTAAAGTTAATAGTTACACGAGTCAAGTTCAAGCCCAATTCAAGTTAGATTTCCCTTTTTTTTTGTTGGACTTTTGGTTTTAATTTCTGTGTTCAAGTGACGTACGTTTATAAAAAAAACTGAGCCACTACGCGCGCTCTTATTGGTCGATAGGTGTATTTAGATGAGAGTATGAAAACACGGTTGTGACGTTTTAAATTCGCGCGTATTTGCCAGAATTATTTTATAAAAGCAAAAGAGCACTTTTTCCGTGTTTATATAGTTATGCAAACTATATAGTTTATAAAGTTATGCAAACCCTCGACTACGTCTCGGGTTTGCATAACTGTCTCGAATTCTCCCAACCCTCCTCGTGTTTAGATGAGGCTATATAAATTAAATAAACAAGAACAGCAAGATTTGATTATTTTTTCACTGCCGATTGGGAGAGTTTCGAGTAGAAGTAAAAATTCCTCGTCATCCATTAATTTTCCTCACAGATTCAGACCTCTATTACTAACACAAAACTGAGGCATAGGACACACAGTGTCCAACCCATTCTCTCCGTGGCTAAATTGGTGGAGGACATTGTGTTTCTGTAAAACAACTTAGTTCTATGGAGAACCCTTCTCCTCAAAATTCTTACATGGTGCGGGTCTGAGAGAAAACCGGTAGTTTTAGACCTATATTGCTTCAATCTTAGCTTTGCGATCGCGTCTACAGTGGAAAATTGTTTAGTGCCAAACGATATTAAATATAAAAAAGAAAAAGTGAAATAAAAAAAAAATCAGTTGACTCGAACTTGCAACTGACTCGAACTGGACTTGTGCTACGATTGAACTTACACAAGACAAACATGGAAGAGTTCATTAGATTGTTTCATACCTCCTCTGGCCAACGTTCCTCTCAATTTGCCTGATTTCGTCCTCATCAAACAGCGCTATATGCTGCAACATAATATGGTATTGTTACTGAGTGATGGTTCGAATACAACGCAATCCATGAGGCAACTGGCGATGTTTTGGTTCAACAACTGAATAAGAAATTGTTTTACACTACTAACCTTTATGTCCACGGACTTAAAAATGGCTTTATAGAGTTCAAAATAGGAAAGTTCAAGCCATAAAAGCGCTGCTTTAGTTTATAGCTGTCGATGCCATCGATAAATCGAACTGTACTCCAAACTTTCTCATATACCAAAAAGTGTTTAAATTTGGAGCACTTGCTCGATTCCATAGGAAAAAGAACAGTTCATCGATTTGCCAGCTACTTTGTTCACAATGCCTGGGCGGGCAAATGTTACCCTACTAGCATAGCCGCTTCGTTCTTTCCTAGCCAAGTCGGGAAAAAAGGCGACTCTGCCAACGGCTTTGAATTCCTTTCATTTACCGATCATCCCGCGATCTAGATGAGTCAGGCAGGTTTGGTACTGGACATACCGGTTTACCTACGTACGCATGCGTATTTTCGAGTTTTGCCGACTCTTTCTATGTCCACGTTGCTTTCTAACCACAGTGTCGATCTTGCGTCGATTTGAAATGGCCTAGCTTTAATTTCGCACAGAGATTTTGACAAAGCAATCAATTCAGTGATCGGTAAAGTGAATCTTGGTAAAATAAATTGTCTCACCATGTCGCAGTTAAGGTCTGTGTCAAGTTTTCAGGGTGGTAATGATACATTTGGCGCTTCCAGCCCGTCATGGAAAATCGCTCATTTACCAGATTTGTACCGTTCTGGCCAAAGAGCTTTCCGAATACACCGCTGTTGGTTGTAATTTCTTCTCTGAATTCACTTGTTAGTGACTAAAATAATTGGAATCAAAGCTTGCAAAGTTGAAGCGGAAAACACGACTTCTTTGCGACTACGCCATTTTATTTTCGCAGTGATGACATAATTTTATTTGCGCGGAAATTAGTCCGGACGAGGCTTGGTTACATTTTAGTTTGACGCATGCTCAATAACGGAATTCCAAGCCGTTGGCAGAGTCGCCTTCCTCTTTCCCGACTTATCTAGGAAAGATCGAAGCGGCTCTGCTAGCAGGGTAGGAAAATGTCGCCCCAAACGCAGAATGTTTACAACCTATTGACCGACTGAAAGACTGAGCGAGTGAATTTGTTCTCAACTAACTGCTATAACTCGCTCGTAGCTTTGCATTCACGAGTTAAAAATGGCTCTACAGTGTCCAGATTGCTTGCAACTGGAGAGTTTGGCAGAGAACGAAGGTCTGGGTCAAGAACTCAAGTCCTCCCAGGGTAGATTGTTGTATGTGGACTGGCGCACCCTTTCAACTCACCAATCATGGTGTATTTGATGTCAGGAATAACTGAGTCATATTTAAACAGAAAGAAACAGCAGGTGTAAGCTAACCTGAAGCACGTTTCTGAGTTGGTCCGTGGACGAGAGAGAGGGAACATGGATTACAGTGTTAAATGATCCCACGATGCCCATGGTTTCCAGCACATCCCGGCAGCTGGTTGTTCCGATGACGATCAGCTTGCGACCCTAAAGGATGAAAAATAGAATTATCAGTGTTGTTTTCCTGACAAGTGCCATGACGTCATTATCGTCATCATCATAATTACCATCGTGATCATTGACGTCATCATCGTTGTCATTTGACGTCATTATCAATACCACTTAAAACATCATCGTCATCATCAGGACCATCATTATTTTCATTGTTGTCATCATCACCATGATCGTCATCATTGACGTTGACGTCATCAGCATCAATGAACCATTATCATAATCATCTTCACCATAGCATTTGTCACCACAGCATTATTGTAGTAGTCTCATTCGCGGTCGTCACGCAATGCTTCTTCCCAAGCGTTGTGTGACGACCGTAATAAAAGCTGCGAAGGGGACTATCATTGCAGTGCACTGTAAATTTTATTGCAACTGGGAAGTTACTGAAATGCGACACCTCTTGTGTCATAGACAATGAGATGAAAGAAGGCTGAATCCGCTAAAAAAAACATAAGATAATCATAGGATCATAGCCTAGTAAGCGTGTAGGGATAAACCGGTTACAAACCTTCCTTAGCTTCTTCTTAAGTAACACAAGCAGCGCTTGAAGGACCGTGTTAGAAAACCTTGGTCCAATGGCAACATAGTCTGAAATTTTACACCAAATCAAACTTTAGAAAGTAAATCACGCAGTTGTGTTGGCAATGCTTAGGAAAGTGAACAGTGAAACTATAATTTCGTATTCCTAGCTGCTCCTAATGGCATCACGTGTAAAGCCCCGACCACACTCGTGAGTTTTCGTATGAAAACGCATACTTTTTGACGCGTTTTCGCCCATCGTCCACACTAAATTGACTGAAAACGCTGATGAAAACGGAGAATGGCGCCTTTTGAAAACGCTCCGTTTCTTTTGTGGATAGGTGAAAACGGAGGCTTTTAAAAACGGTGCCGAAAAAGCTTCGTTTTCGGGCGTTTTAGTGTCGAAGATGGGCGAAAACGTATCACAAAAAGTATGCATTTTCGAATGAAAACGAATTAGTGTGGACAGGTGAAAACAAAACGAAAACACTAGTATGGTCGAAAATATTTGGCTTCGTTTTCGTAGAGACGAATCTACGGATAATTTTAAAAACCAATAGTGTTTAGTAAATTCTCAGCTCCGACTATTGCATTTCTAGCTTTTTGATTGGCTAAAAAACTCCGACTATGAGTCAATAGTCGGAGTTTTACGTCATATGGAAAATAGTGCGCCAAGTTTAAAAATTTTCCGCACGAAGTTTTCAATTTCAGCCCTCTATAATGACCGAAATAAAACAAAACAGCAAAACCCGGTTTGAGAATTTCGCCCTTGTTGGATATGAAGTGATTATAACCAACTCGCGCTACGCGCTCGTTGGTTATTTCATCACTTCATATCCAACTCGGGCTCATGAAATAATTGTTATATAGTGTAGTCGGGCTCTAAAAGCGGCCGAGTAAAGCTATTTTAGACGCTGCTGTAACGTAGGTCACCCTAGCTCACACAACTGTTGCCACGCAAGACCACACGAAACATGGTCTGAAGATGGAAAGACACCACACAATCAAACTGAACTTTCTTAAATAGACATCTATTAATCATGCAATAAGTAAGGATACATACCCAACAGGCGTTCTATATCATCAACAATGATACAACTGAAGTCTGATTTGTCTGCATCATCAAAAATCTATTAAAAAACACACACACCAAACTATATATTGTATGCAAACAATTATCTTTTTTTCCTAAGAATACATTTTTATCAACCTCGTTCCCAGGGTCTCTTATCGTTCGCTCCAGGCGGTAAGATGAGAGACCCTGGGAACGAGGTTGCATTTTTATAAGAATATCGAGGTTGAAATTTGCGAAATTTTAAGAAATTACAAGAATAAACCCGATGAAAAGGATGTAATTTTTTTGTGTTTAAATTTTGTAAATATTTTATACAATTACATGTTCTTAAGTAAACCATATAAAATTCTTCCTTTTTCTACACGGCAAACTAGCAAAAAAACAAAAAAAAAACAAAAACAGCATTGGCCGTGTGTTTGATACGAAGAACATTCTTGCAATAAGTTAGGCTTTGTTGCTTTCACTCTGGCTCCAAAATTACTTCAACGCCATTAAAGCCAAGAAAATGGAAATGCCATACATCGTAATCTATAACAACATTCAGAAGAATATTTCCAGCCTAAAATCGGCAGAAATATAAGAATATTCAGCCTCGGCCGGAATTTGAATTGCTCTGGCACAGATATGTAGCACTGAGATATTACATTATACAATCTGCAGAGTAAAATGATGCTACTCGCCTTTTTGATAGTTTGACACTTTGCACTTTCGACAAAACCAATCATGTTTTCTGGTGAACACATCTTGATGAAGGGGAAATCTGAAAAGAGAGCCATCTGCACCGCGAGTGCTGTCTTGCCGCACCCGACAGGACCTACAATCAACATCAACACTGTTAACTTTGGTAGCGTCCACACTGCGCTCTAGAGAAATTTGAAAACGCAGCTTTATTTCTACGGTTAGGCCTACCGTCCACACTAATCCGTCACGAAGAAGTTTTCGAAAACGCTCTTCAAACCGGAGGAATTTGAAAACGCCAGCTTTTCCTTTCCGTGCGGACGGAAAGCACTTTGAAAACGGAGCTTTTCGAAAACGTTGGCGTCACAATAATCATGCAATTTCTCTGACAGAGTTTTCCTGAAGCACAAATCCAAAATGACTGGTAATTCTCGCGTTTTTAAACTCCTCCCGGGCGTAATGTGGACAGAAAACATTTGATGCGTTTTTACAGTGAAAACTTCTTTTTGAAATTTCTCCGGTGTAGCGTGGCGGGGCGTCACTAAGAAATAATGATTACAAAACACCCTACGAATAAATAATTGTTTTAGTATAAATCAACTAGTCGTTCAAAACTTTATCTAAATCCTCTTCACAGACACTTCGAAAACGCAAAGAAGAGGCCGCCATTTTGTTAACGACCACAAACTGCTAGGCAGTTCACTGACTACAACAGAACAGATAGTGAGTAGCGTAGCCAATAAGAGAACGGTGTTCGTGAAAAAACGCCAGTAGATTTATATTTAAACGCGATACTGGTTCCTTTAAAAGCATTTAGGCATTAATTATTTTCGGTTGTCCAAAGAATGCTCCGTTTTACTTGCAATGGTTACAAGCTGTAGAGATGCCTAATACCATCAGCTTCATAACACGAGCTTTTACCGCCCCAACGCACCTTCCAATAACACAGTAATCGGCGAGGTGATGTCCTGAGTTCTTGTTTGCTGCAACAGCAATCTTCCATCATCTAATATACGCTCCACTTGGCTGCCCCAGCGAATGATTCCTAACAAGAAATAAACGAAAAAGAACTACTTAACAAGCCAGTTAGATGACTAAATACGCACAGTAAGATATAAATGAAACACAGAAAGGTCCCCGCAGAAATTGTGGACAAACCACTTTAAAAAACAACAAAAAAAAATCAACGCTGTGTATATTTTTATAAACGTCTGTTTGTCGAAATTACTTGAAAGGAAGCAGACACAATTTCTAGCTTAGGAGAAAGACCTACATGTATAGAGCTACTCGTCAGATTTATAATTTACGCTATCCAGGAAACAAACTGCATGCTTTGTGGTTGAAGAACTAACAACACAGTAAGCCGATTGAACTATTGAAGTCGGTACACACCATGGGACCGGCATGTTGCGCGGACGTGAAGCAGGGACAAGCCCCAAGCCCTTTCTTGTTTACCCATAGGACGCGCGTAGCCGGGACAGTAAGCTGATGCACACGAAGCAGATTGAGGCATGAAAATGTGTTGTAGCGGGGACAGTTTGAAAGAGCAGTCTTTTTTGTCCCACAGTCAGGGCTAACGAATTCAAACCAGCTAAATTTCGTGCAGCATGTTGTGCGGACAAACATTTTGTCCCGGAAACGGAACGTTTTCGGAAAAACGGGCATGTCACACGAGAAAAACTGTCGCTGCAACACGTTCCCGCTTCATGTCCTCCCAACACGTTCCTTAGTGTGTGTCGACCTTTACAGTCAGAGTCTGAGTCAGAGACACAGTCACAGTCATGGTCGTAGGAATTTTTTCTTGGACAATTCTATCCAAAGAGCAAAGGTGCAATGAGGTTAACCCTATGTCAAGCACCCACTCGTGAAACAAGGCCAGACCACAGCACCTTTACTTTTCAAGAGTGTCTACATTAACTGCAGAAATTCTTCACATAGCTACTCACCATTAGCTACATACAGATCGAGGTTGTCATCAGAAGGTCCGAATGCCTACAATAAAACAGAAGCAATTTCAGTAAGAATAGAACTCTACAATACAAATCCCAAAATGTATTTTACAACAGACCACTTCACAGTTGTTTGCTTAGTGACCAGGCCTTAAAATGGCAGCGAGGCTGGTGGTGACCTTGTTTTGATACAGGCCTCATTTTGCTTTGTTTTTATCAACACAAGCAATTTAGGAAATGGAACTCTAGAATACAAATCCCAAAATGTATTCTACAATAGACCACTTCACAGTTGTTTGCTTAGTGATCAGGCCTTAAAATGGCAGTGAGGCTGGTGGTGACCTTGTTTTGATACAGGCCTCATTTTGCTTTGTTTTTATCAACACAAGCAATTTAGGAAATAGAGCTCTAGAATACAAATCCCAAAATGTATTCTACAATAGACCACTTCACAGTTGTTTGCTTAGTGATCAGGCCTTAAAATGGCAGCGAGGCTGGTGGTGACCTTGTTTTGATACAGGCCTCATTTTGCTTTGTTTTTATCAACACAAGCAATTTAGGAAATGGAACTCTAGAATACAAATCCCAAAATGTATTCTACAATAGACCACTTCACAGTTGTTTGCTTAGTGATCAGGCCTTAAAATGGCAGCGAGGCTGGTGGTGACCTTGTTTTGATACAGGCCTCATTTTGCTTTGTTTTTATCAACACAAGCAATTTAGGAAATAGAGCTCTAGAATACAAATCCCAAAATGTATTCTACAATAGACCACTTCACAGTTGTTTGCTTAGTGATCAGGCCTTAAAATGGCAGCGAGGCTGGTGGTGACCTTGTTTTGATACAGGCCTCATTTTGCTTTGTTTTTATCAACACAAGCAATTTAGGAAATAGAACTCTAGAATACAAATCCCAAAATGTATTCTACAATAGACCACTTCACAGTTGTTTGCTTAGTGATCAGGCCTTAAAATGGCAGCGAGGCTGGTGGTGACCTTGTTTTGATACAGGCCTCATTTTGCTTTGTTTTTATCAACACAAGCAATTTAGGAAATAGAACTCTAGAATACAAATCCCAAAATGTATTCTACAATAGACCACTTCACAGTTGTTTGCTTAGTGATCAGGCCTTAAAATGGCAGCGAGGCTGGTGGTGACCTTGTTTTGATACAGGCCTCATTTTGCTTTGTTTTTATCAACACAAGCAATTTAGGAAATAGAACTCTAGAATACAAATCCCAAAATGTATTCTACAATAGACCACTTCACAGTTGTTTGCTTAGTGACCAAGCCTTAAAATGGCAGCGAGGCTGGTGGTGACCTTGTTTTGATACAGGCCTCATTTTGCTTTGTTTTTATCAACACAAGCAATTTAGGAAATAGAACTCTAGAATACAAATCCCAAAATGTATTCTACAATAGACCATTTTACATTTGTTTACTTAGTTACCTTGCCTTAAAATGGCAGTGAGGCTGCAGGTGATCTTGTTTTGATACAGGCCTCATTTTGTTTTGTTGTGTAAATGAAGTTGTTCTAATGCTAACTAGTTGCATACAAATTAAAAAATCAGAGAGGGTTTCTTCCCTTCCAGCCTCGCATGCATTCACAGGCCAAGTAATTGAGCACACAGGTGAAAAACCAGGTTGGTTTTTCTGTGAAGACCTGTTCGAAACATGATACAAATATCTAGTTTTATGCAATGGACTCTTGGCGACAACTACCTTGTTTTACTTACTGGTTTAATGTCATGTTCCAGTGCATGATAGAAATCATCGCGCTTTACAATGATCTTTTCAGCAGCTTCAGGGTCGATCTCAAAATTGTTCTTGAGCTGTGAAATAAAGGAAGAACATGGAAAACTTCTCTAACCCAAATAACACAAGCAAACACATTTTTAACTTTGACGGGCGAGCCGAGAGTTGGATTCTCAGAACGGAGACTACCGTAAACTTCCGAAAAAAAACGACCTCCCCGAAAGTAACGCCGAAAAATTGTGGCCGCGAATAAATCCCGAAAGTAGCGAACTCCAGAAAGTAGCCACCCCTTCGAAAGCAGCGAGACCACCCCCAACCACACCCACTTCCCCAAAAATAGCGAGCCCACGTTCAGTACTGTAGTCTACTTTCTGGTTGCGTAAAATGAAGAGCTCGCCCATGTGGCAGCAATATAGATTTAAAGTGGAAAAAGAGCTCAGTCATACCAACTTTATATAACGTTTTTTGATCACCGTAAGTAACGACCCCTTGAAATTAACGAGATCTCGAAGATACGAGCCCCAAAGGCTGCTATTTCCGAAAGTAATGAGGATAGTTCCTTTAGCCCGTTTGCAGAAGGAGTATTAGGAGAGGGCTAGGGGTTTGAACAATTTTCACACTGATGGGGCCTTACAGCGAGCAGTCATGTCCAATATACACAAACTGATACAGATTGAAAATTCCCCATGTCGGTCCGTACTGTTTGTTAGATCGTGCTAGCGTTTTCCATCTGTAAAGGTTGTTTTCAATCCGTACACGATCGGGAAATTGCACCTCATTAAGGGGACTTAGAATATTTTTTACCGGTGTGAAGGGGGGTTACGGGTTGTCGATCCGTACGGTCCGTACGGATGGAATAGGTCGTTTTCAATCCGTACACGATCGGAAAATTGCATCCGTGCGGTATGCATCTCAAAAACATTTGAAGCGTAATAACAATTTAATCGTTTGAAGCGAAATAATATATCTATCCAGGGATGCTGCCACAACAAACGAGCAAGATATGCACGTATATCTCGTTCCTTAAGCGTCAGCGACAATATGACACGTTTAAAGCGAAAGAAATTATCAATCGAGAGATACTGCCACAACAAACAGCGAGCCAGATATACATGTATACTTCGTTCTTTAAGCGTGGGCGACGATAGGACCTATTTAAAGCGAAAGAAATTATCAATCTAGAGATAATGCCACAACAAACGAGCCAGACATACAATAAACAAGCCAGTTATGCATGAATACCTCGTTCTGTAATGAGTGATGCCACAACAAACGAGCCAGACAATTTAATCGTTTGAAGCGAAAGAATATATCAATCCAGGGATGCTGCCACAACAAACGAGCAAGATCAAGATATGCATGTATGCCTCGTTCTTTAAGCGTCAGCGACAATATGACACGTTTAAAGCGAAAAAAATTATCAATCGAGAGATACTGCCACAACAAACAGCGAGCCAGATATACATGTATACTTCGTTCTTTAAGCGTGGGCGAGGATAGGACCCATTTAAAGCGAAAGCAATTATCAATCTAGAGATAATGCCACAACAAACGAGCCAGACATACAATAAACAAGCCAGTTATGCATGAATACCTCGTTCTGTAATGAGTGATGCGCGATGTTCACGCGGCAATGGTTTGTTGATCGTAATAGTCACTTTCGGACAGCTAGTTCGCGTTTACTTGCTTTTGGCAGCAAAAATATATTCACGTAACAACAATATAATCGTTTGAAGCGAAAGAATATATCAACCCAGGGATGCTGCCACAACAAACGAGCAAGATATGAATGTATACCTCGTTCTTTAAGCGTCAGCGACAATAAGTCCCGTTTTCCGATCGTCTACGGATCGAAAACGACCTACTCCATCCGTACCGACCGTACCGATCGACAACCCGTAACCCCCCTTCACACCGGTAAAGCCTAGGAAAATATTCTAAGTCCCCTTAATGAGATGCAATTTTCCGATCGTCTACAGATCGAAAACGACCTATTCCATCCGTACGATCCGTACGGATCGACAACCCGTAACCCCTCTTCACACCGGTAAAGCCTAGGAAAATTTTCTAAGTCCCCTTAATGAGATGTAATTTTCTGATCGTGTACGGATCGAAAACGATCTATTCCATCCGTACGATCCGTACGGATCGACAACCCGTAACCCCCCTTTACACCGGTAAAGCCTAGGAAAATATTCTAAGTCCCCTTAATGAGATGCAATTTTCCGATCGTCTACGGATCGAAAACGACCTATTCCATCCGTACGATCCGTACGGATCGACAACCCGTAACCCCCCTTCACACCGGTAAAGCCTAGGAAAATTTTCTAAGTCCCCTTAATGAGATGCAATTTTCTGATCGTGTACGGATTGAAAACGACCTATTCCATCCGTACCGACCGTACGGATCGACAACCCGTAACCCCCCTTCACACCGGTAACGCCTAGGAAAATTTTCTAAGTCCCCTTAATGAGATGCAATTTTCCGATCGTCTACGGATCGAAAACGACCTATTCCATCCGTACGATCCGTACGGATCGACAACCCGTAACCCCCCTTCACACCGGTAACGCCTAGGAAAATTTTCTAAGTCCCCTTAATGAGATGCAATTTTCCGATCGTCTACGGATCGAAAACGACCTTTACAAATGGTAGAACGCTAGCACTATCTAACAAACAATACGGACCGAAATTAGGAATTTTCAATCTGTATCAGATTGTGTGTCTTGGACAACCCTCACAGCGAGTGGCAACCAGTGCAATCGCCGCTCACACGAAGATCTCTCCAGCGCATTATCGTCAGCTTGGAATTTTTCTAGTCACATTTTACTTATTTCGCGCAAAAAGACATGTCTTTTCACTCTGGTCTCATTCTGTATTACCTGAATAAAGCGATTCATAGCAGTGGACTGTGCAGCTCGCACCAAGCCTTCAATCTCGGCTCCTGTGAAATTCTTGGTTTGCACCGCTAAATCAGCAAGGTCGACATCCGGTGCCAGAAGCCTGTGTTCTCTCATCTTGGCCGTGTGAATCTCAAGAATTTGTACCCGTCCTTCCTCATCTGGCAAGCCTAGGGTAGCAACAGGATAATGTGAGAGCTATGTTAATCGTCCCCGGTATTTGAAGTGGGTTTTGCAACAAGAATAGGCCTTTTGCAGGATCCGGTCACATGGTACGGAATAAATTACGCTGGGACGCAAATGACGCAGTGGGACTTCCAAAAGGAAAGTCGGGCTGGACTGGTACGAGTTCCTTTGTTTTGGAAGTCCCACTGCGTCATTTGCGTCCCAGCGTAATTTATTCCGTACCATGTGACCGGATCCTGCAAAGGGCCTATTCTTGAACAATGTTGAGAGTGACTTGGGGCGTTGTCCTGATGTAGTACCCATCTTTAGGTAGCATTTTTTCTGTTAAGCGAAATATATGTTGTTGCTTTAATTAACTTTTGCTCTAAATATATTCAATCCAGTTTGATTTCAATTTCCTTTGTCCTATATTCATTACCATAGTCTGAAACAAAGGAAAAGACAAATCATGCGGAACAAATCTTAACCAAACATAAGGCCAAGCCCCAACGTATAACAACATTCCATTCTAAAAAAACACACCACTGAGACGAACGATTCGACAAAGTACTGTTGAAACCTGCTAATTCCAACCCGGTCATTTCGAATTCCCCGTTATTTTGAACTAAAAACGGTTTCCCTTCGATTCCCCCTTTCGTCATTTGTTGGCCGGTGTTTGGAACTTCTGCTCGCCAAACCATGTGTTGTACATTTTGGTTCGAGTGCTAGAAATCTCTTCGAGAGGGTGGACATTTGGAAGTAGTAAGCAGTCAATTTTCTTTTCAAGTCTTTTTGACTGGATATCCTGAGACTGAAAGATATCACTGTTAACATTTATCGATGCCTTTTAAGGAGGCATGTGTGATTTCTGGTGCTAAAGTAGAGTTTGGCGCTGTGAGAACAATTTTCTCTTCAAAACTTTAAGAACCCTGCGAACAGGAATCCGGGAAGGTTCTCTCTTGTAACAGACAGGATTCTGTTAAAATCCCTTGCAATTACAGATAAACAATTGCTCTTTTCAATTATTTCTTAGCCTTCTTCAGCATTACAGTTAGCACTACATCCACACAATGTTATTTCCTTTCAAATTCAAGGCAAAGAAAACTATTCACCGAGCCTTAACGGGAAGTTGTGCATGACTTGTAGTAACAAATTTTCCGGACATATGACGAAAAATCGTCGCTAAATTCCGAGCTACATTGCTCGGATGGCGAGATCTGGAACGAGAAATCATGGCGCTTTCCGAGCTACACAACTCGGCAAGTTAGATTTCTGAGTCAGAAATTCTGACCACAAATCATGGCCAATTTTCGAACTACACCACCCGGTGAGTTAAATTTCTGAAAACAAATCATGACCGCTTTCCAAGCCACACAACGCGGCAACTTATATTTTTGACCACAAAGCTTTGGAAGAGGAGCAAAATAACACAGCCGAAGTTGAGCTTCTTCGACGCAGTTGTTTGTTGCGTGACGGCCTATAAAATGTTTAGAATAAAAGCTTGATACCTCTTCTTTAAAAGCCCTTGTGCACCTAAGCGGTCAGTGTACTGTATAGAATGAAAACAGGCAAGGAGCAGTCGATGTTGCGCCGTTTTCGCCCATTTTCTTTTATTGTTTTGGGTCTTTTTACTCGCGCGATTTCAAATTTAGCGCTTCAAGCGATAGAAAAGGTCCCGGATGTGTCACGGAATTCTGCGCGATGGACGGGCGATTCGGTCTCACAGCGCCAAACTCTACTTCCGCATTAGAAGTCATACATACCTCCTTAAAGGGGCTAGGTCACGCTGTTTTAGGTAATTTTGTTTTATTTTGTTAATTCTGAGTCTAAACGTCAAATTGGCAGAGCAAGAGTCTTTCATTTGCAAAATCACGGCAACATAACAACTGAGAATGATTTTCCAGTTGTTTAAATGACACTTCGATATAAACTGACAATCACATAAATTTGAATAAAGGTGGGCCGACGTTTTTCAAATTTACCCAAATGCAATCCATTTCAATCCTTCTTAGCTTTCCTGTGTTTTGTTCGAGTTCTTCTATAGTTTTGAGCCGTTATTTTGTTATTTCAGTTAATTCTATGACCATTTGATTTGAATGCTGAAATTGCCTAAAATTGCGTGACCTAGCCCCTTTAAGGCATGGATAAATGTTAACAGTGATATCTTTCAGTCTCATGATATCCAGTCAAAAAGACTTCAAAAGAAAATTGACTACTTACCGCTTCCAAATGTCCACCCTCTCGAAAAGATTTCTTGCACTCGAACGAAATGTACCGACAGCACATGGTTTGGCGATGATGTAGTTCGTTTTCGCCCCTGCTGCGGGGCAGCCAAATCGGTGTTGTAAGATCCTAGCAAGGTGAACTGTCCCATGAAACTTGGCTCAAGTCTGCATTAGGACTGCGTTCTACGAACGCAAATACCCAAACGATACATAGGCTGTTTACTATATACCCAAGGATTCCATAAATTTCGGTCAGGATGTAAGTGGTCAGACAATTTCGCCTCGACCAACCGGAAAAAATTCCGAAATAAACAGAACATCTTGAAAGGTAGTCCAAAATTTCCAAACGAAAATATCCTAATAAAAAATTTGCTTACGAGTTCCATATTTCTCACTAGGTCTAGCCGCCATCTTGAAATTATGATCGAGCTCATCCCAGGCTCCCTCGGTAAATTGGTCAATCCAGACGGAACTTAGCACCAAAGGATTTTTACTTAATTCCTTACCATTTGCACAAACCGTTGACAAGCCAGTTTCTATGCGTAAATTGTACATAATCATAATCTCATCACACGACACGTTTATATAGTCACAAGTCTATCTGTAATTGTAGGTTTTTATCATGTTCACTTTCGCCCTCTTGCCCACCCTCTGGGGAGTCCGCACAAGTAGTTGTTCTATCTGACTGATGGTCACAAAATTCTCACCGATTTCAACTTGCACTTCAAGTCGCCCAGGTCTCAGCAAGGCATCGTCAATGAGATCCCTCCTGTTTGTCATGCCTTGAGAAATGCAACAACAAAATCATCAGTTGCACACGCATACTAAGTCAACTCTAACTTCTTACTAACCAAGCGCGGGGGACGTACTGGGGTTTATTGGACCGAAGATCGTGCCTGTTCCTGCCGAGTGCAGCAACGTATGGCGTGAGCAAGCTAGGTTAATTAGTTAGTAGTTTACTTTATCTCTCAGACATTATGGACTGTACCCCGTTCCCGCATGCTTCACCTGAAATGCTCTCCCAGACCAAGAGGTAAAAAAAATGTCTAAGTAACGTCTCGTTCTGCACTGTAAGATACAGATCTTTTTACATGTACTTTCCATTTGATTTATGGCCCACGTGGTTGGGCCATGACTCAAAGCATAGTTAAAAGAGGGAAATGGTTAAGAAACCCGGTAAACATCACAGAAGCAAACACACAGGCTAAGATTTATGTTGGAAGGTCCTTAACCCTGCGCATTTTTGGTTTTATGCTCATAGACTATGCATGAATTACATAATCGCAATGCTTCTATTGGTTAGTAGTATAAATACACATAACCATCTGGTTTCATAATCATTCCCCTACATTAGCTATGCTCAGAGTGTAAAAACTGGTGACAATCTGCAAACGACATAACATTACGACTTACCAATTAGAAGCACGTTATTAAGTTGCTCCACACCATCAATCTAAGCACGAGAAATTGACACAAATACTGCAAATCATTTTATTAAACTCTGCCAGAGCCTAAACTGACCAATTATTTTAAAGACTGTAATGATTGATCGTTGTTTAATTAATTAAATCCATGCAACTACCGCAGTTTCCTACAGTTTACAGCAAAAACCTCCTGCTGTTCGTAATAATGTCTGAATACGAACCATGTGGCCCATCAGACTGGAGCTTATCTCCAGTTTCTGTAGCATGAAGCGACTAGGAGTATTTCTAATCCCCTCTTGATGGGATACTACTCCAGCATTAAATCCACCGGTAGCTACAGATCTATTTACACTGTATACACCTTGGTGGAGAGAGGCACTATAAGAGTAAAGTATCTTGCCAAAGAACACAGCTCAATGTTCCCGGCCAGGACACGAACCCGGAACGCTCGATCAGGAGACCAGCGCACTAACCATGAGGCCACCGCACCTACACGTTCGTAGCAATTTACTCACCTTGGCAAGAAGTTGGTTGACAACTGAATCTTGTACCCCAGTACCACCAGACTAGGAAGAAAACAGAGAAGGCCTAATAAATCATTTGTAACATAAAAATATCTTTTGTTACTGAAGGTGTGAGAGTGATCATTTATTTAATGTACTGTATTGGCCCATCAGAAGCCTTATCTATTGTCCTGACATAAATAAATAAATAAATATCTTGATTGACCACTCCCCCAACGGGGCTTTTCAGGGCCAATGATGAAATGATGAAACAAATATTCCAAATGAACATAACATGGTTAAAAATCCCAACTGGCAGGAGGCAGACCAGTTGGCTATTTACAAACGTGGCTAAGGAGTTGAACTAGGATCTACCAAGAAACAACTCCAGCTTAGTGGTCAGAACGGGACTTAAACCCGCGACCTCCGGATTTCAATTCCGTCGCTCTAACCACTCGGCCCCGCTGCCTCCACATCCCATGATATCAAGACACTAACCTGATCTGGGTGTTTTTTTTTGTTTTTAAATCTGGATACGTTAAGTACCTAATTGTACCCTTTTTATCAGAACACTTTGGTGGCATACACATGTATCAGGCTCGTGTAGTCTCGCTATGGGTTTGTAGGCTCGACGACGTGGCGCCAAAATATGATCCATAGCTCGACCAAACTCGCTAGATGCGTTGCCGAAGCAAACCAAAAAAGGTACAATTAGGCGTGGAGTGGTTTTTAATTGACTGTCGTAAAATTAAAACCAAAGTTATCGCTGCCGCAGTCAATCACAAAGGACACACAATAGACTGAGTCAATCCAAATTCGTAGTAAACAAATGAAGTTGACGCGAAGCGCGGGAAAACGCGTATGAACAAGTCACGATTGGCTTCTTCTGATTGGATGAAAAAGTGGCGAGCTTTTTAAGCCAATCACGTAGCGTCAGTGTAAAACCAATTATTTTTCGATACTCAAATGAAAACGGCTCTAGATAATTACTAATTAACTGCTGTTGTAGCTATATGTGTACTTACATTGTACATATATCTTGACTTGCAAACTGCATCAAACTCATCGAAAATTATGAGGTGGAGTCCGCTATTATCTCCAAACTAAAGAGAAAAAACAAAAGAAAGGATAGATTGTTAAATATGAATCATTGATGATTCTGCTTATGGAAAGAAAGTTATACACTGTACATACTTCAATTCATAGCCACTAATATCTGCCCAAACCTTTTTCTGCTCCTCTTCAGCTTCAGCAAATAACTTTCTACAGAGGAAAACAATAAAAGAATGTTACAGGGCAGATTTTTATAAACCATCTAAACGGTAAGGTCTGGAATGTGCTGGTTTCATTAGGGAGCTTTAAGCAAAGGCGTTTTTGAGCGACGTACGACAACCGGAAATCTTTTTACTCGCCTTGGCGCTACCACATTTGTAATAGTAAGTGTCGTTACTCGTATAGAGACGATTTACTTGAAAATTAGAGCGCATCCACTGCCCAAAAATGAGAAACGTCCACTTCCGGTTGCCGTACGTCGCTCAAAAACGCCTTTGGTTAAGCTCCCTATTTACAATGGTTGTCTGTATACATCTGTATATGAGAGGCAGGGGGAAGTTCTCACACATCAGGTTCATTTACAAGGAACCAAAAAAGTTTTGAATAGCAACAGTATTCATCAAGCATAAGGTAAAAGGTAAGCCTACATCAAGGCGGTGGCTCGCACAGCCAGAGTTTCTGGAGCATGACGGGACCAGGAGTATTTGTACTCCTCCCTGAATGGGATCCTAGTCCATCACAGTGTTAGCCCCAGCATTAAATTCGCTGGTATCCAATTACAGGGTATACACTTGAGTGGAGAGAGGCACTGTGAGAGTAAAGTGTCTTGTCCAAGAACACAACACTATATCCCACACTAGGGCTTGAACCTTAAAACCCATTCATCAAGTGTTACACTCGGCAAATGACTAAGAAGCCAAGAAAATAACAACGAACTGCAGTAAACTTAATAGCTTATTTGTATACCCATTTCCACGACTAACGTATTATAAAAAGTGTTTCTGCAAGGGATAATGTATCTGTCTACCAACAGAGCTCATGTCCCAAACTAATTTGCTACTGATAAAGGGGGCAAGTTTCTAAAGAAACTGTGGTGCTGCGTTGTGGGAGTATTACAAGATAATTTGGTTTTATCAACTGGGGTGATAATGTGAATTGCCATTCGTCGGAGCGATTTGCTCCGCGAATCGCTCTGACGAAGGGTAATGCTCGAAACGTCAGCTTCCGAATCTCTTTACGGTGGACAATTCACATTATCAACCCAGTTGATAAAACCAAATTATCATTTGCTACTGACCTGATATTGGCTTCTGACTCTCCAACATATTTATTCAGCACCTCTGGAAATAAAATAGCCATTATGCAACTACAGGGTACAATTTACCCCTGTAAAGTTCAGTTTCTCCGACAGTGTTGCTATAATGCGCTGTCTCCACTGACTACATGGGATGTGATACAATGTACAAATGTAGTTAATAGATGGGGAAGGTTATGAAGCCCAGAAAACTTCAATGAAGAAAACCAGAATGTCAAGATTTATGTTAGAAGATCCATGATCGTGCATAATCTATTGTTTTTGTGTACATACACTGTACCTGGATAGGCGATTTGCACGAGGGAGTCATTTGACTACAACTACCAGAATCATTCGCTTTTTCTGTTTCTTATGCTAATTAGGACACTTGCTATAGACCTTTTTACCGATACGGCGGCCATCTTGAATTCTATTGTTTTGACTGAGAAATTATGGGCTGCCGAGGGGGCAATCGCTGGAAAATTTATCGTATACACAGCTTTCAGGATAAATTTTTACTGCTTGTCTCTCATATTCCATAACAAATATTACAAGCGTTACATCTTTCCGTCACGATATTTGGCAGTTGTTCCTATGGTTATCGAAAAATTATTGTTAAAAGTTATCAAGCCACAGTATTCTTTTTAATTATTTCTCATCTGCCCCCTGGGCATCCCATAATTTCCTCGGAATTCAAGATGGCCGCCGTATCGGTAAAAAGGTCTATTTAAACCCTACTGAGGCTTCAAAATACAAATAATAAAGGAAAAACAAAATGAATTCTGGTAGTTGAAGTCAAATGAGGACAACGAACAAATCTGCTAATGCATATTGTAACAGAAAAATTTATAAATTTACAAAGAATTTTGTCAAGCTTCACTAACCATTCCCCTATTTTGATTGCCCTTTTCCTCCATGAGACAACAAGGGAATTATGGTAGTTGTATTTGTATTCAACAAAACAAGTTGTAGACTTGGCAACGTCGAATACAACTACAGCCAAACCCCTATTAAGGATCCACCTATTACATGGCCATCCATATCAGGGTTTTTCTATTGTTTTCACCTCTATTAAGTGGCCAACCCCTTTTAAGTGGCCACTATCCATTTCCTTGAGAGTGGCTGTTCAATAGGGTTGAACTGTATCATAATTCCCTGCAGATGTCTCAAAGGAGGAGCCGGGCATGTGAGACTATTGCTAGTGATCTCACGTAATAATTTGCCAATCCTTCAAACGTTTCCTCCAGCATTCTGTCACCTTTCTCGCTCTCTCACACAGTAAAGTGCTTTACTTTAGAACCTAACACAGTGTTGAAAGCCGGCACTGAAACCCAGCCTTTTGATTCTTGATCCTTCCCAGACAAGCACAACATTTTTCCAGAAGGCCTATACTGTTTACAGTGTATTTAAACACAGCATCAATATTAAACATGGCAAAGAAAATTTCACCTGGTCCACTGATTATCTTTGGTTCCCTTGTATTCAACATCTTGCCAATTTGCCGAGCCATCAGTGTCTTTCCAGTACCTAAATATATCAGTGCGTTCCATAATTAGTCCACCGAATTTCATGTACGTGTAATATTACTGATCAGAGCCAGGGGCTTTGAGGGTTAGGCATTATGCAAAAAGACCAGCAGCGAGGATGATTTTGCTTAGGCAAGGTTTGACAATTTAGAGGAAAGTTTCTCTTACATTAATAAAGAGGTTAGTTTTGCCCGCGGCTTTTGAAAACCAATTGCTCTCCCGCTAAAAACGTTAATGAAACCCCTGTTAGAGCTCAAGGGAAACATGATATGGATCACACCCGGTTAAAAGGTATTGTACTCCTCAATTCTCTGGTTACACTGTGTTTAAACATACATGTACACACCTGGAGGTCCAAACAACAGAATTCCCTTGACATGCCTGAGTCCTAGAAACAAAGGAAACACAACACTATTATTACCAAATTGACAGTTTCCCTTGTCGTGGGAAATGGCATCTGTTTCACCTTAAGAGCTTCAAACTAAAGCACATAATTGTGTAGATTGTCTACTGGTGCATGCTGCATTGCATTGCACCAGAGATTGGCCGGTCCAATCCCATCACATGTAGGTAACAGACTTTACTCATCTGGCTCTGCTCACCAATTATTTTTTGCCACAATTTACCACACAGTCCCTCTGGGAAATCAGCAATAATGTTTCGTTACAATTCACTGGCTCAAGCTTAAAGCTCACATAGAATACCTAAAATCTCTGGTTCAAATTTGGGATGTGCCAACCTACAACTTACATGTAACAGTAAGTTTTAATCATAGCATGTGCATGTATGTTATGTATGTCTACAACGTAAGAATAACTTTGAGCTGCAAATTGGGGACCACATTTGGAAAAAAAATACAATGTGCATGTACATGTATATGGGTGCCTTTATACACAAGATTTTGACAGTTAATCTCCAAGTACATGTAGAATGCAAAATTAACTGAAACTGATGTACATTAACTGTTTTGAAACACTTGCCTAGCTTGTCCACAACTTCTGGTGGAAATAACCGAGTGGCAAAAGCTCTTCTAATGATGTTCGAGAATTCCTGTTTCACAAAACAATGAAGAAATTGATAAATATCTTGCTTTAGAGACAGCAGTCATTAATAACCAAGATTGTCTCTTACTTTTTATCTAATTTGTCATTTATAAAATGCATTGTAAGCACTATGCAGCTTGAATGATATTTTAATATCTTCTGTTTAATAGTGATATTCTAGGTCTCCTGGTTTGGGACAAATTTGTTTTTAACCCTACTACACTCACAACTATTGTAATTCTTAAATTTAATTTTACTATTTAAAATTAATCAAATTTAGTTAAATGACAATTTCACAAAATTAACCACTACAAGCTTAGTAGGCGCTTCCACTCACTGATCAATCTCACAGGTGCAGGCTCACACGAAACGCTGAAACTACGTTTAGGCTGGATCTTCAAGTTTTTTAGCATTTTTGCAGTGGTTGTTCAAGTGTTCCCCCACCCAACCCTCTGTTTTTTTCCTTCCACAGATCTAATCAGTATTGATACATGTAGTTGCCTGGAATGGGGGCTCATGGCTGGCTTGTGGAAATTTGCTAGTCATAGGGGACGGTATTCTAAATGGGGGTTGGCTGGACACAGTGCAAGCCCCTGGATAACCCAGGCACCAACCTTTCATTAATTTAAGTGATGCAGCTCGTTAATAAGCAGATCCAAATTGTTTATAATTTACTGAGAATTAAGATAACCTAAATGATTACAAAATAATTACTTACATGTAGTCATTATATGATAATTATTGATAATTAATGAAAATAAGTTGTCAATAATAGATTATAGCAGTGGGAGACATACCTTGTCCAGACCTCCAATTCCCAGCTTGGTGAAGTCCCAGTCCCTGCTAATAATGGACTGTGTGGCAGCTTTTCTGAGAGATAAAAATCAAAAGCCACACCGTCCTGACTTGTTTGATGTAAGTCCTAAAAGAATTGTTTATCAACCTGCATTTCAGAACCACCTTAAATTTTCGAAAAATTTAAGGTGGCTCTGAACCCCCTCTGTAGAATTTTTTTAAACTTTGCAGAAAGTTGCATCTCATCATGCTGATTACAATTTTCGAGTTATAAGCGCTTAAAGCTAAAATTAAGGCTGTTTTTAGCAGGTCATATTGTTGCTATGGTAACCTATTGTGCCATAAAATTGACAGCAACTTGTTCACCGATGATTGGGCAGTTTCATGATACCATGATTTTGGTATCAACTGATATAGAGTGGTTATAATGACCCATCAAACTCCAAGTCTTGGAAAGTACTGGAAACTGTTTTGAGCCACCTTAAAGGAATGGTTTCATGTTTCAGCGCATGTCTGTATTATTTGTTTGCCTGTGGACGCTCTCTGGCAAAGGCTCAGTCTTTCTTTCTTTATGGACCAAACGTAAGCAGATTACCTAATTTTGCATGCAAATAGCAGTAAAATCATCAACTGTAGAATACATCGTACAGGTCAAAACTAAATTCAACAGCCAACAGCGACGATAAAATCCACTGAAATCTTTTAAGAATTTTGGTCATCTGTCATTTTGCCACAACTAACTATAGTATGTGATTACTGAACTAAAACTGAGTGGGGTTTTTAAAGCTACAACATTGATAAGAAGTGAACAAAAGTATTTTGATCAAGAGACATGAGTCGAGCCATGAAACCCTCCCTTTTCAAAAAGAATACTGCCTTTGCTTGATTGAATGTACAAATAAACTCACTTTTGGGCCAGGCATCCTCTGAAATGTCTTCAGGCCATTTCAAGCAAAAGTGGATTCAGTCACAGGTTCAAAATAATTGATCAACTTCCAGGTGACAATTTTGATCTTCAGCCCACATAAACATTTTGTTGAAAATCTCTTTTGGGGCTGGGGGGAGGGGTTGAAGCTTACATCAAGAATAAAGTCCTGAAGACAAGTTTTTATATGCAATCCCTACTACAGCTACTGTGTTTTCCCACTACATGTAGACAGAAGTTCTACCCCAACTAATTTAAGTACATTAAATACTGTACAACCTTAACATAATTCAATACTAACTATAAACCAAATTACATCAACGCTACTAAATGCTAAAACTTACCCTTTAGCAGTGCCTATTAGATTTAACACTGACCCCTAACACCGAAAAAAAAAAAAAAAAAAGACCAAACAAGACATTATTAGCTATTTTAACAGAATTGTTGAGATGTGGAACTCTCACCATTAGAGATCAGATTAGCACCCAGCCTAGAAGCCTTGAAGTCTAATGTAAAAAAATCTGTCATACAGTCGTGGATGGGATGGGGTAGGGAACTGAATTTAACAAATAAAGAAGCCTCGACTGTGCTCTGTTCTGTTGTAAAGCACGCAGGAAGCGGTAGAGCACGAAAGAAGTGTAGGGGAAAAGCCAGTTAGCAAACGAGCGTTACTACACTACATGTAAGTGTTGTTTGAGCATTTTTACAAAAATAAAGGTTCTCATCGTAAATAGAAAGTTCAGTTGGTGTTTTCTGTCGTTGTTTTACTTCTTAAGTTTAATTTCTGCCTTCGTAATGTCTTTAATCGAAGGATTCGCTAGGTTGAGAATGAGAAGTTGTTTATTTCGTTGCGTGTTTTGTCGGAATCTAGCAAAACTCGTTATTTTAGTACAGTTTTAGCATGTCTGTTGTTAACAATGGTCTAAGTGCAGCTATATTTACTGCAGACAAATAGCTCGTTTCCACTGCATTTGTCTGAGCCACAAGGCATGTTTAATTTGGGTCAAATTTGTCAAAATTCCGAAGCAAAAATTTGAAGAAGCCAGCTTACCGTCATCAACCCGTGCTCTGTTCTCTGATAAAGCACGCTGTTTCAGCCAATCGGAGCGTGCGTTATATGGAAACTTTTTTATAAATTTATATCAATGAATGCTTATTAATGTTAAAAGCTTTCTTTTTATTTAATTTTTTTTATTTTAATGATATGTATGTTTTTAATATTTATATAATTGTAATCACAGTAGGTTATCTGTTGTGTATGGAGTTTCTTCTTTTTTACAGATTATCCCTATGGCTTCCCTTTATTTATATAATTATTTATAATTCATTTGTTTGTTTATAGTATGCCATTAAATTGTAATAAATAAATAATTACAAAAATAAACTACATACATGTACACCTTATGTATCAGGCATAAAAGAGGAAATAAACAATACTTCATAACAAATTAAAAATTACTCAATTCATGATCCTTTAAATACCTCTCCCCTTTCGAACAAAACTTGGGTGTTCCTTGTAATCATACCGATAGAAACCTAAAACAATAACCATATTTCAGGATGTAGTATCACAAGTAGCAAAACCATATTCATCACTATTACAAGTACATGTACACATGCATGTAAAATTGTTACACTTGATTTATTACACTCAAATCATACATTTGTTCCTTGAGAAGCCTTGCTCTTTGCACCGCTGAGAAGACTAACATCAATAACTACAAAGAGAGAAAATTTCAGCATCTGAGTATTAGAGCCTGTGATACAACTGTACAATGTACTGCCAGAAACCCTCTATCAACCTCATCCAAACGAACCCATCACCCTCCTCCCCCTAAAATATAACATGCGCTCTGATAAACAAAACAAGTATGTGGCAATCAGCACCCACCCCCTCAGTACATGTTTAACTTATAGCCAGTGAGCTTGTACCTGTACAGGTGCAGTGAGATTTACTGTACGGTACTTAGTGGAGCTCCGGCAGCCCAAAGGCCTGCAAGGATGGAGCTCCATATCCATATAGGAAAGGAAAGGAAACCCATGAATTGATTTTCACATGGTTATTATGGCTAGCGGTATTGCTTGTGGGTGCATATGCACAACAGCAGCAGCGGAGTTGCCCAAGATTGCGGCCATACTCCAGCTAATAGATTGACAGAGACATGCACCCTTGGTTTATAGCCCCCTTCCATTGATATTGGACATCCACGTTATGGTCAATTGACACCTGTCAAAACAAGGTATCTGCTGACCAGTATCATGTGACCATGTTGCAGGCTCAAGAATAGAGCTCATCTAGGTCACATGGTCTTTTTTTAACTTGACCGCTGTTCAAGTACTGGTTTTCGATCATTTTTGATTTGTTTTGATGAATACAACTACAATAATTCCCTGTGCATGGGTACATTTAATAGAGGAAATGTATAACATTTGTAGTTTATTTTCAGTATGACTGGAGGCATTTGATGGACAGTTGATCGACCACTGTGACTTTTGTGTTTCACAGATTATGTGTAAAGAGTTAACAATGAACCTTTCAAGATTTTGACAACCTGACATGTAACAAGCAGCATATTATCATGTAAACAGAGAATTCTTGCGATGTAATTTAAACATCTTCTATTTGTACATGTACCCTTGAAAAGTATCTTCCTTTACCTTTAATAGTTAACAGAATGAGGTACATGTAGTACAATAATATCATTATAGATGAAATAACTATTAATTTAGGCTTGATTTCTACCGCTCTCTCTGCTCTGGTCCCCAAAGTGTGGAGCACAGATTCTTTCCCCAAACAGTGGCTGGTAATCAAGCCTACTAATACACACTATAATTAAACAATTCAATTCTAATATCAACAATTTGTTGCCGCTTGCAAAGAAAGTGGTGTCTAGCCTACATGTACGGCTTTAGTTGGTTTTCATGTGGGACCTTATCCTGGTCATTAGGCTAGTTAGGCTAGTGGATTCTACTCTTTGCTTGCACAACGGCAAGCAGAGTTTTCTCAACACCCTACAGTACATTATTAGATATCAGTAATCTTTATTAAAAAGACATTTGCCAGTTTCATGCTGGCAAACACTCACCTTCCATACTCTTTACCACAAGAATGAGATACTTCTTGTCTTGAAACCCAAACACAGCCTGTTTCATTCAATCAAACAAATTATACACAATTTTTTAGTCTTTATTAGAGACTTCCTACATGTAGAGTAACTGAGTAACTAATAGATTACATGTTGCCATGCATTAGGTCAACAATAGATCAAAGGAGACGTCAAAATGTGATAAGAACAAAGAAGTGTAACACAAGTTGATAGAAATGATTTTTGTATAAACCTTGTTGGAAAAAAATTGCTTCAAAGTGAACGATTGAACAGGTGTAGTACTGACACTAATTATCATGTCATGTATGAAATTAAATTAATCACTGTAAGTAATGCCCATCAGCTTACAATTATTAATCCTACCACAAAAGTAAAGTAGAGGTCAAGAATTAGTTGTTTTTTTTTACAAAAACCCCAGTCTGTACCTGCTGCCCCACAGAGAATGCTTGGTCAAGAAAGAAATGTGTAAATTCTTCTGCCATCTTGTTTGTATCATAAGAATCTTGGTTGCTCCTAGATGAAGCACAAAGTGGTACATATCTCAATCATTTCAAATTACAGTCAAATTACAAGCCGCGCACTGTGTTGACCTTCCATCTGTTCGAGGAAGTCATTTAGAAGTCTTAACGCCGGACATTTTAGACATCGGAGATGAGGGACGTGCAGGTAGATGGATCACCAGTACATGTGCCATGGATGAAACAAGTGACTATACATACATGTAACAGAAAGATAAAAGATACACATGTACCTTGCTTTCTGCAGGAAATCAGCTTCAACTGTAATGGTTGACAAATATGATCCTTCCTCAAATCTATATGGAACAACTAAAAACAAATATTAATCATCTACATTGTAATTAGACAAAGAATAATTTTCATCGTAACAGTTTGACTAATTAAATGAAAGAAGTATTGGATTGTCCCCAAAACAATCTACTGTTACTAAGTGTCGTTTGCAGCAATTTTTGGGTTCTCATGCAAAACAGCTGTGAAGGAGACAACGTAGCTATTTGATAACGTGTAAACTGATCAAACAAAGACACACTCCCCAGGGTAGTTCATACATTCTTGTACATGTACCCTTTGTACTATCTCTAACTCTTAGTCTTTCAGACAATGTAACAGGCCAGCAGACAGGAACATTATTTACTTATCAGACAGCAATATTTGAATTCTTATAAACACCCACTTGAGAAGTATCGCATGACTTGTACTCGGTCTCATTTGTACAGGTCTGATATAATAATTATTATTATACACTCAACAAATTATCTTGTTTCTGATTGGCCAATGACGAATGCATAAATAGGTTATAGAGTGGAATCCAGGTTATAGAGTGCAATACGGACGTTGCTATGGAAACACCGGTGAAGCGCCAAATTTGAACACCAAAGTGAAAAAAAATGGCTGACAGTCGGTTTTCTTTGTCAAACCAAAACATCATTGAGCAACTTAAAGAAAATGCGAAAAAACATTACATTTCTGATTGGTTCAAATAAAACATGTGAGCATATTGGAAACCATTGAAGCGTTTTAAATGGTACGTAACACGTACAAAGTAGCGCGTTGTAGTAATTTTGTTGGGAATATAATAAATAAAAAACCGTATCAACCTGCTCAGGCATTTCATGATTTATGGGCACGAGTGCAGGGCTCGAAATTAACAAAATCATTAAGTCGCCACTTGGGGACTAAATGGTAAAAAATAGTCGCTAAATGCAAATTTTTGGTCGCAAAATCAAATTGAAGAGACACAATCGATAGACATGCATGACATACTCAATGCTCAAGAGTTTGCAATGCATTATAGGGCGGTTTCGAACAGGGGTAGCCATTTTGAAGTTCTCGAGAGAGGTTTGCCATAGTGTGCCTTAGGGCCTGTTTACATGGAGGTGGGGGACCCCAGGTAGGTGAGGTAACCCGCCTAGGTGGGGTAACCCGCCTCTCCATATAATCTCTCATTTTTATTTGATCATGTTTACATGATAGGTGGGGTAACCCGCCTAGGCGGGTTGCCCGGTCTGCCAGGTAGGGTAACCCGCCTAGCCGGGGTCGCATTTTGCCATGTAAACGACTCAAGGTGGGGTAACCCGCCTAGCCGGGGTCCAACTCATGTTACATTTGCAAGCGCGCCAAAGCACGTAAAAATTTGAACCAGAACAATATGGCCGTTAACTGCCTCTGGCGGAGGCTTTGTATCATCAAAAGTGACAGTAAAACGCCACAGCATTGAAATGCTGCAGCGAGAGCAGAAAATAAAGATAAAATAACACTGACCGCCATTTTCAATGTTTACATGCCTAGCGACCAGGCAACAACGTCAAGTAAAGTCACCCCGGGACCCCGGGGTTGTAAGTTTGCATGTAAACGCTGGCCATTTTTTGACCACGGCTAGGCGGGTTACCTCACCCCACCTCCATGTAAACAGGCCCTTAGAATACTCAAACATGGCGATGCAGTGGGCAATCAAAGAATCGTGGGTTTGTTTTATTATATCTTTTGACTAAATTGTCTTTCATACGCAAGCAATGATGTTATTTTCCTTTGAAACCTAGTCGCAAATTTGCGACTACTCTCGTTATTCTAGTCGCAAATAAGTCAAGTTAAGTCACAAATGCGACCGCATCGGTCTCAATGTCGAGCCCTGGAATGATGTTTTGTTTTTGAGAACTTTCAAAACATCACAAGTGACCATAAATCACGAAATGCACGAGCAGGTTCATACGATTTCCTATACTTATTATAATTATCATTTAATGCAGGGCTGTTAGGCCATAACCTGCAACACCTGCTACAGCTAAGTATGTTCAGGGCTTCTGATAGGTCATGGACAAAAAGTCAAATCTTGCAGGATTTTCAGAGACAAATTCGCAGGAAAAAAACCGGCCAATTTTGTGGGAAAGTCGCAGAAATTTTTGGGGCAAATTTTGCTAAAAACAATCGGTAAAAAATGGCCCATAGATTTTGTGAGAATGGGCAAATTTCATTGCAGTGGAAAGTGATTGGTTTTGCACTGATTTGACGAACATTTTAGCTAAAAAAAAGGCATTTTTAGAAAAATGAATAGTGTTAGTCTATGCAATAACAACAGAACCACCAACTACTTACAATTCACCTGAAAGGTAACAAGTTTTTTTTACAGGTGCAAAGATCAAGGCTACAGTTGACTCAAAACATAATGATACCCCTGTGATGCTTTTGTTACCTTCTTATTCATTGGCTGAGAGATCACCCCATGACCTGCAAATGACTGCCCACAGATAATGGTCTGCTCATGTGTACCGCCTGAATGTGTTTTGCTGCAAATAATATTTTGCTTGCGTACTGTACTTATTGTAACCATGATTTAGAGTGAAAAATGGCATGATCACTTCCCTGAGCTGTCAGAGAGTGATTTACATGTAAATATGAAAACAAACTTGATGATCAAATGATAAAACAATGAGTGAACTCGGTGAATGCTAAATATTGTGATTTGTCAGTGTCCAGCAGATCAATCACGATATTTTGCTCAACCTCATTCAATAATTGTTAATTATGTGTGAACTCTTGTTGAAGAATAATAGTACCATCTGTAACCCCATACAGGTGTATATGACTTTTTAAGTTACATTCTCAATTTCTTACCATCTATAATGCTGTTTAGTGCCACACTGGTCCACTTCCTCTGTAAAAGAAAAAAATAATTATTAATGATGTACATCAGTGCATTCATTAGTTCTTTTAAAGAGAATGCTAGATGTGTCAAAGGTTACATGTACACATGTACTTTGAAGCATTATTTTTTCTAACATTTTGCGGACATTTTCCAGTACTCATTCATACTCTTGGCAGGATTGAGGTACTGAGAGGACATCTATTTTACTTAGAACTATAAAAAAAGACAGTTGCTTCAAGCCATATCTCATAGGCTCTATAGTCCAATGATTGGAGGTGAGGTGGCCACATGGTTAGTGCGCTTGCCTCTGCATCAAGTTGTCCAGGTTCGAGCCCTGGTTGGGGACATTGTGTTGTGTTCTTGCAGGGCAGGAAAAAAAATTTGAAATCCAGTTGCCCAGGGCCAGTACATTTCAGTTTTCAGTTGCCGCCACTAAAATATTACTTGCCCATTAGGCGCACAATGTTTATGCCTTATCAACTACATCATTTACAATTTACTGTCTAACCCCAACCCTCAAGTATGCTTGGATTTTAAATTAATCCATGCTTTCAACTCATTGCTCTGCACATCTTGTAGTCTTAAGTTTTTAAAATTGTTTCTGATTAGCAAGTCTACCGAGGCTAATTTCACTTGTCCACCGGAACACCAAACTTCCATTTTTTCACTTGCCGAAGAGGAAAAATTTACTTGCCCCAGGCAATTGGACCAGGGTTTTTTCCTGTTCTATCTTGGGCAAGACACCTCTTCTCTCACCACCCAGGTGAATAAATGGGTACTGGTGAATTTAATGCTGGGGGTAATCCTGCAATGGACTAGCATCACATGTAGGGGAGAGTAGAACATTTTCCTTAAATTTAATGCTGGGGGTAAACCCTGCAATGGACCACCATGTTTTCCTTGAACTTCACTCTCAGAAAACTACATTTTCTTTTAATACACTAGTCATATTCCTAAGGGCCAGGCCCTCTATAATGGGAGCTGACTGCAAATGGAGGTATACAGTGTTCTTACCTGGACAAGACTGAATCCCACAGAACCTGGTGGAACATCTTCGCATACTTTGATAGTAAAGACATAACCCTGAGGTGCACTGGTACGAACTTCAACATGTCTGAAAAAAATTTATCAGGACATACACGAAGCAAGTCAGATTGTTGCAGAGTGCGATGTTTAACAATTATTCTTCGAAATTGGGGTGACTAGTGGCAGAATATTTACCGACCTACGAAGTACATACACACAAAGTAATCTCAACAACAGACGAAAGGGAAACCATTAAAAGTCAATTTAATTGACCTCTCAATTCATGCATGGAAAACATGCAAACAGCACAAAGCATGCACAAAACTATTTACAGAATTTTCAAACATGGCAAATATAGTTAACCTTCGAGAAAATTCCAGTCACAATCTACATGTAGCAAAATGGTCTTTTATCAGCGCTCATATTAAGCAATCTTAATTGAAAAGTCTGCTTGCAAAACAAATGCGATGGACCAACCTGAAAATATACTGTGTGTGCAGTACTTTGTGGATAACTGAATGTGTTCTTACAAAACAACATGGAGGTGCTCCATGAATAGCACTTGGTGATGCCAATGAATCATGCAATATTCATTTCTGCCAATGCCAGGTGAAGAGCCACTTGGCGGTTAGTTTGATTAGCTTGATGAAATCTGTGATTGTCAAGAACTGCTAGAAAGTCGAACGTCCTAAGTCTTTTCTATCCTTTGAAAAATTTCAAGCCAAATTTAATTTATTTATTTGTATTCTCAGGATTTCCCATTCAGAAACACTGGTGAAATGAGAGTTTACGCCGGCCATTTTGTTTTGGCTTAGATCATGCATTATTCATTCAGTTGGAGGTGAATAATGCTCATTAGTATATACACACTCAGTGATCTTGGTGTTTCAAGCAATCTCTGGCTTATGAGCATTGTTCACCTCCTACGGAGTGAATGTGTGATCCAAGTGAAAACAAAATGGCTGGTGTAAACTTGCGTTTTGCCAGTGTTCCTAAATTGAAAATCCTGAGAATACAAGAAGGTGCTGAACCAAAACATGGTCCAAGAAGGCTATGAAATTTGGCCTGAAAGTTTTCAAAGGATAGAAAAGATTTACTGAAATTCAGCTTTAGAGCAGTTTCAGGACAAGTCCTTGGCAATCACAGATCTCGTCACTCTTAGCAAAGCCGACCATGAGGTCGCTCTTTACCCAGCAATAGCAGAAATGAATACCGCAGGGTTCATCGGCAGAAGCATCAAATGCTATTCAACAAGACACCTCCAAGCCTTTGTGTAAGAATACATTCAGTTTCTGCCAAAGTCCTGCACACACAGTATAATTTCAGGTTCATCCTTCGCCAACCACTCCTTCACTTTTCATCTCAATTGAAAAAGAAAACTTTGATTGAATGGTGAATTTGCTTTGAATTTGATTAAGATTGCTGATTTGAACGCTGTTAAAAGACCATTTTCTCAAAGGTTAACTAGATTTGCCTTGTTTGAAAATTCTGTAGAGTTTCCCGCATGCTTCATGCCACTTGCAGGCACACATTTCCATGCATAAATTGAGAGGTCAATTAAATGACTTTTAATAGTTTTCTTTTCATCTGTTGTTGAGATCACCTTGAGTGTGTATCCTAAAAAATTCTTCTTTTTAATCTCTGTGAATAGCAGCAGAATATTTACCTTGATTTTAAAGAATAATATTATTGTTAATTACTATCCATCAAATATTTTTGTCTGCTCCCAATTGGTCTAACCAGGTCATGTGACTGAATATTTCCCAGATAAAACTGGGGAATACCTGTATAGAAGCAATATTACCCAATTTTCAAAACTGTGCGTGTTGTGAAAAATATTTGAAGGATAATAAACCCAGGCCAATAGCCATGTATTTAATTTTGAGGTATTTTCCGGCAATAATCAGTCGTTCATCATTAGTTATTGATGGAAAGAAAAAGATTCCAAAGGTCAAACAGACTGTCCATCGTGGTCAAGTTGTATTGTTAGATCTTTGTAATTTACATAGAATAATATTTTTGTGGTATCTTCCCATATGAAGGTAACCCTAGCAATAAATATAATTATTTCACCCATAGTCATGTAGAAAGTATTACCATGACATGTACAGTAAAAACCAGGCCCCAGTTGTTCAAAGGCTGGATAACGCTATCCACCGGTTAAATCACTATCCAGCGGATAAGTGTTAACAAAACAAACAACGCTATCCACTGGATAGTGATTTATCCATTGGATAGCGTTATCCACCTTCCGAACAACCCGCGCCAGCTAAGCAAAAGGTTCTTATGTAATTGTTGTTTACTGGCAAATGAAGTTCTTTATGTTCTTTGAACAGGTTCCTATTTTCTTAAATAAAAAACCTTCATTTTTTGCTGCTGGGAAAAGTGGCTGTTGTTGATATAAAATATGCATATAATGTCTAAATGAGCTGCAATCTAAGCAAACTTGTAAAAAACCCTATCTTTAATATATTTTATTTCTCTCAATGCAGAACAAACATAAATAAAACAAAGCTAAAATATTTTAGAATACATTTACAGTTATATTTTCTGAATACCAGATTACTCAGTCCTAAAGATACATGTGTGTACATAGAGTATTCAAAGGGGGTGTTAATGAAAATCTTAGCCTACCAGGTTCTTAAAAAATTTGATTTGTTATGTGCAGGTTTTAAATGCAATGTGCAGTCATAAGGGGAAGATGTTCGTTAAAAATTACAATGCATGCCATTTTCTTGTGTAGTCTGTACAGTTAGTCCCAATTTTTGACCATTGAAAGAAACTTGAGTTGTACTTTCAAGTGGTACTCCTTGTTTCAGGTAATTTGAAAGTGATTTTGTTTTAACCTAGGGAGCCTTAAGAAAGGTAAAACGGGAAACAGTTCCTTATATGTTAAATAAACTTGTCAGAAACGCGTATTATTAAAAACTGGATCATTGGATAATGCAATTTGAGACTTTTCATTGGCTTAGACATCATGGTATATGATGCCATTATACCATGATCTACAAAAATAGCGTGCGTATGCGTGATTTTTGGGCCTTTTTGTATTCATTGTAGTCTAGTTCTTTATTTCTACTTTACTCGCGCTTGTTGGATATGAGATGATTATAGCCAACTCGGCGCTATGCGCCTCGTTGGCTATCTATCATCTCATATCCAACGTGCGCTCATGGAATAATTGTTAAATGTCATGTTTATTGCACAACTTTATTATGTCAGGTTACAATCTACGCAAAAATCGTGTGCAAGTATAAAAAGTATGTGTGAAAGAATCATAATGCATGTTTAATACTACTACTAATAATAATTAACTTTATTTAGAGAGGGTGACACATGACAGTATGAACTGATAAACTAGTGGCACTCTATAATAAACAGAGTGGAACTACAGGAAAAGAGTTCCTTAGCCGGTTAATGTTTGATGGATTTGGAAGTTGATGTGAGAAAGCTAAGACTGGTGGTATTTATAATCTCATATATATCTAATCAAGATTTTAGGAAGTGTCTTCAATAAAGCTGTTTAAAGGTTTGTGATTTCTGGATTCTGTGGACCTCTCTAGTGATACCCCACAACCCCACTATTGACGAAGGTAAAAAGGTGAAGAGTTTCCCAACAGATGGCACTTCATGGAGTTTATAAATGATTATAAATTAATGAACAGGCTCCTTAGTTGAATTGGCAGGCAGATATTCAGCCCAGGCAGGAGTTGGTTCCTCCGTTCTCTTTACCCCAATAAAAACCTGTTCACAGGCTATGAAATTCAACTCCCATTTTGACCCATGCAGGGAGATGTGAGAAAAAGTTTCTTAACAAGAAGGAATGTGTCCTAATAACCATAGCAAGTTTACCTCCTGCTAATTTTAATCCAAAGGAGTTTTTCATAACATGACAAATTAGAATACTTTTTTCATGGTGAGAGAATACTTTTAATAAGAATACTAGAAATTTTACTAAACAAAAACAGCATACATGTATATATATATTTTTTAAAAGGGTCTTTCTGCCTTAGAACTTACACAAATTATTGAGATTAAATTCCTAAATTATATATCAATGGTGCATGTTTTTAAATCACAACACTTTTTGTTAATAACTTTGTTCTTATAATGATAAATGAACTACATTGTGTGTAAGATGAAAACACAGGATAAGCATCCCATCATACTTCAATAAATGAGTTGTAATGGGTGACTTTTGATACAGTGGAATCCCGATTTCTCAAACCCTCATTTTTTCGAACCTCCCAATAACTTGAACTAAAAGCCGTCCCTTTCCTCAGTCAAACACTATAATTTTACCCCCGATTTCTCGAACCAATTTGCGTTTCCCCTGGAGGTTCGAGAAATCAGGATTCCACTGTATATTAAAATTCAGGATCAACAGCCTCATCAAAAATAGTGGTTTCCTTGTTGAAGGCGAGTAAAGCTTCCCAACTTTCTTTTTTGGGGGCTTTGACAGAGTTGAACTGCTTGTAGGATCATCCATATTGGCTGTTATACACCTAGGACAATAAACCAATACTCATTTTGAGTTCCATACAACATACCAAAGTGTTAATAATTAACACTTATTATTGTACTCCTGTTATGCTTAAAAATTATGAAAAGCAAAGCTGAAAAGCAATACAAACGACATTTTCTTCCTTTTCATGTCTCACACAATACCATCTTGCACAGCATGTGACATGTGAAATCTGTATGTAGCACAATTCGCGATTTGTCTCATTTTCGAAACCTCTAAAAAGTTAAAAATAACTTTTTCTTTTAGTTTCTAGAACTAAAACTTTTGTTGTAGATTGGAATTACTCAAGCAGAACTGAAACTACGAATGAATTTATGCACCTAGTCAAAGCCGTGTTTACAAAAGGTTTGAAACGCTGATTTTAAAACATCATAAAATAGACATATTGAATGATTATTTCCCACAAAATACTCTGCCGATAAAAGATGAAACAATAAATATATAATATCAAGTTTACTTACCTCAGATAAGCGGTTCCCCATGAAGAAAATCAAACTCGAAAAACCTCGAAATTCGCTGCATGTTCTCAAAACAGGCGCCATCTTGTAAAATCGAACAACGCAAAGCAGTCTGGGAATACATGCACATTGCTACTCAAGTTCTGCCTCCCGTGTAAAAATACTTTTTCCTGCGAAAATGCACCTTATTCAAACCTCCAAGTGTATTTGATAATATCGTTGCACTTGATTAAGTTGATTTTGCAAGAACGAAGTCCATAAAGGTCTGGTATGAAGTAGACCCGAGTAGTTTTTACTCTTATTATCGATAAGCATTACATCCTGTAATCGTGTTTGTCGTTCTTTTTGATAAATGATGTTACCAGTGCACAGAAAGGGCACTCAAATTTCACCTGTGGAGCAACCTGTTAATCTTTTATCTACATATTTCCAAGTGGAACGATCTGACTTTTTTGTAACGATTTGACCACGTAAGACGATTACCGCTGGTCGAGCATCATCATCAAGTACACTGTACGGGTTAGTTAGACTCCACATGTTTTGTTACATGATATAATTCGCGTCAGAGAGAGAAATAGCTAAAATTCCAAAGCAATACGTTGCTTATATTCTTGGTAAGTTTCTAATAGATTTAAAACATTAGCTGACATAAGCAGTTCTCAAAATAAGTCTGTGAATTAACAAAACACACCACTTACTTGACTCGCTCCGGGTTGAAGTCGTTTTCATTCACCACAAGACAGTTTGTTAAAGACAATCTTTCTGAAGGACACTTGATAACTTTCATTTGAACCATCTTGGCGTTGCTTTTTAGGACAGGAATATAGTTTTTTTGGCTTTCGTTTCATCCGTATTGAGCCTCCTCCTTCACAGCACAGTAGACAGCGCTCACAGAGCAAGGTAGGTAGTAGTTTCCATCTTCTTCACGGTAGGTACTTCATGTATGGGGACGAAGTACCTACCTTCTTCACTATGGTGACCGCTGACCGAAAACGCGTGGGCTCTGGTTTGCTCTCTGTGTAAATGCTAATCAGTAATCAAAAACTCCTTTTGATTTGTAACAACATCCGCAAAAAAAAACTCATCAGGGGCGGATTACTTGATTTAAGATGAGGAAATTCATGCGTGTCGTTGAAAACGTAGCCTACCTCGCTGCCGTTTTAAGTCTCGTCACGCAACGCTCCTCCCCACACCACTTGCGTGGGGAGGAGCGGCTGCGAGGGAGACTAAGAGCAGGCCGAATGAGTGATTGTATGAAAACTCCGCTGATAGGCCCCTGTGTCAAAACGAGCCCTCGTGCAAAACGATTCATTTGAAAATGTGTTCCGTCTACAGGTTCATTTTCATGCAAATCAAACTTATTTCCATAAGAAAGGTTTTGCACGAAGACTCGTAGCAGATCAATTATTTGAGGCTGTGGCAAACAATTTACCGTGATCTGCGATACAGTGACAAATCACGATATTCAGCGATGACCGAACCTAAGGGTGTCTAAACGAAGCTGCATATTTGTTATAGTTGGTCTTCAGTAGAGGTCGATCAGGAAAATGTAATAAAGAAAAAGAAAATCTATGCAGTTAAACCCCCGTATGTTATTCGCCGAGGTTAAAGCATCACTTTAAACAACCTGGTTCTTAAGGTAGAGGGGACCCTGGAAACGAGATTGCACTTAAACAATTCCTTCAATGACATCACGATGCATTTGCGTACACCATACATGCAGCATCAAACGCCACGTTTGTCAGGTTTTGTTTGAAAGAGCAAATAGACCAATTTCGATAGTTTAGGCTAAAACAATTGCGGCCCCATGCCCCATCGGGGGCAATAAGGACTAGAGAGAGAGAGGCTAAAACAATAGACCTCAGCATGAACCTCCGGGGAATAAACCCCACAAACTCTGTAGCTATTCACCGGAGTCCCGTGCTGAGGTCAATTGTTTTAAGCTGAATTTTAATATATCGAAATTTCATTGGTTTATTACAGTGTAAAAACAGTGCAGGATCATAAGGAGCTGGCAGATAATCTAAACATTGAACAGTGCAGAAAATAACAAACCATCATACTAAGATGTTTTAGTTTTAGGATGAAAAAGAAGAGAAAAATAGACGCCTGTGTCGCCCGTAACCGGCCGTGAAGAGCATTGGCCTTTATTTCCCCTTCTGACCTCATCACCTTTGACCAAAATTAGTGTCACTTATACTCAAGTTCTGTAAGAGGAAAAAACGCCTGCCAATGATACCCAGATCAGAGTGATTGGGTCAGTTGAGCGTGAAATATGCACGGAAATGCTTAGAAATTGGAGTGAAAAACTCGAAGCAAAATTTCCCTCAACTACACTCTGCTACTCTTTGGCAAGAATTTCGCGTCTCGATGATGCTTTCTCGGGAATCATTGAATTAGAAGCAAGCCCAGTAGAAGGTCGACAACTGCAGCAAAAGGATAAGGAAAGGAGAAAAACCAAAGGGCGAAAAAAAAAGTATTTGGATTTGTGCGCATGTCCGAGCAAAAGTGTCATAAAACGCGATGCCAGTAGAAAGAAAGGCATGCTTTCATGTCGCTTATACCACGTTGAAAAGGTCCAAAATGTCCAAAAAATGTGTTTTTGCCAAAAATCTCCATGGGTTATAGTTTGCAGGTTTCCGACTTTAAGTGCAAGATCAAACAGAGACATTCAATGGTTGAGTAAGACAAAAGATTTATTCAACCCAGGCGAGTTTGTCTTCAACGCCTGATACTTTCAAATCAAACTTTGATTCCTAATGCTCGACGACATCATCTCACCCTCTCATCAGCTCCTAATAATTTATTTAGCTGTTGATAATTTATTCCTCTTTCAGTGCTTGATTGCTTCCACTCTGAATAATTTATGTGTTTGCCGGGGGGGAGCTTTCGTAATCTCAAAAACATCACTTCTGTGTTCTCGAATTCTTGATTGCTTGAAATGGTTCTCATGTTCTCGGGTTATTGAGTAAGATTGCTCTCATCAATTTCTGCGTCGTCCATCTCTTGTTTACTTGAAATAGTAGCTATGCTGTCCAAATCTTGATTACTTGAAAAAGCTTCACTAAGCTTCAATTCTTGTGGATTATTCGGAAAACGGTCTGGGATCTCCGAATCTTCATTACTTGAAAAAGTCTCACTTAGCTGCAATTCCTGATTACGCGAAAAACTTTCTGTGTTCTCCAACTCGTTATTTCTTAAGTTGACTTCGTCACCTCCCACTTCTTTGTCACTTTGAATCGTTTCGTTTCCATCAATTTCTTCATTGCGTTGGCTAGTTTCGCTTTTCATTTTCAATTCGTCATTCTTTGAAGTCACTTCGCTGTTCTCCAATTGTTGATAATTTAAAATAGTTTCGCCGAGATTTAACTCTTGAATGTTTGGAAAGGTTTCGTCAGTGGATTCCAGTACTTGATTGATTGAAATAGGTTCGTCGTTTGTCAAGTCTTGTTTGCTTGATTGACTTGCCCCTTTGTCGTTCTTGCGATTCTTCGCTCTTTTCTTCCTTTGGCTCCTACAATAAATGTACGAAAACCTCAATAATTGATTTAAACCTGCCGAGCTTACAGGACATTTAAAAATCAAGCTAAAGTGCAAATTGAAGCATTGGGTCCGATCGTAAAAGAAATTTGTTTATGAAAGTAAAGAATGATCATCGTAGTACATTTTCCAATTTAAGCAACTGGAAAGAAGAAGCCTGAAAAAAATTAGGGCTTCAACGGGACTCGAACCCGTGACCTTCGCGATACCGGTGCGATGCTCTACCAACTGAGCTATGAAGCCACACATTGGGAGCGAGGTCAATTTATTGAGTTTATATCTTCCCGTGAGGAATGAAATGATGTAATGTATATACGAAATAATTCATATATAACCGCAGTTCATATATATGAATTATTTCGTATATACATTACATCAGAAATCTGTTTATGTTCATTGTTTGCTCGACTGATTGGTTATTACTTGCGCGGGAAAATTCAAAACTAGCTAATAGCCAATCAGATACTTTTTATGAATGTCTGCAGAGCGAAGTCATTAGAACGAAATTTTTAGGTCGAATACTAATCCCAGACTCATTCCATCATGGAGTAAGAAGCTATTCTACTGAGCGCGCCAAAAAGAAGGTATAAGCCGAGAGAACTGCTGAGTGCTTGGACCGCTAGGAGACCAATCAGCTTTCAGATTTTTTCTGTTGGTGCCACTTTTAAAAGGTTGCAAACAATGGCGCGAAAAAAGTGGCTGGATTTGAATCCCATGCCAAATCACCTCGTATGACGTGAAATCATTAATTAACAGCCCTTATTTTACTCCGTTTCTGTAGCATACACGACACGATTTTTAACACGGTACGCAACATGCAAAATTCCTGAAACAATGTCGCAGGGTTTTGAATCGTTTTCAAAAACTTGCAACATGTTGCCGCAACGAAATGTTGCGTTAAAAGTCGCCCTTTGCGTCATGTTATACGGCATCGATTTTTAACGCAACATTGTTGCGCTAAAAATCGGCTCGTGTAATAACATTACATTTACGTATCTCACTAAATTAGATTCGCAGGTTTCTCTAGCAATTTCTCATTATTTAATCTTGGGTGGAAGAATGTATTACATGAGTTCTTTAAAGTGCATATGAAGTAAAAACAAAATTATTTGATATGATAATTTCCAAAAATAAGACACACTTAGCTACAAATTACGACCAAAACATTTTTACTTCATATGCACTTTAAGTGTCTTTCCCAAAAGCAAGACAGTGACTCCGAAAATCGTTTGAGCCCGGATCGTGTCAGTCTAGATTCCAACGCTCTAATTATTGGGCCACTCTCAAACGTAAGGGACTTAAATACAAAATACTTAAGACTGGCGGAAATTGTGCTGAAAACATTGGTTTGGAAGAATGGACAGCCGTACCGTTTCAGCCACTTCCGCACCGGAAGTAGTCGTACCGGAAGTAGCCGCACCGGAAATGGCTGAACGAAAGGTCGAACATACGAGAATTTATAGACAGTTGTAAGAAAACTCGAAGTGTCAATATCTCATATTTTGTTAGTAGTATGTAGACGACGTATCTTAAAACCTCGAACGTTAAAAAAGAAGATCTTACGACAGTTGTCTTACATTTGTCTTGCTTCATTTCAAAATGGCAAATTGAAGTCCGAATAATGTATTTACCGAAGGGATTCGAAGATCATATAGCTACGGCCATGTTAAATTAATTAAATTAGAGGAGGATACCGACCAGTAAAGATAAATTCCCAAGCCATTGAGTAACACCATGAAAATAGACATGACAGCAACTTCAGAGCGGCGTGGATCGTAGGAGAACACTGGTTTTCGTAAGACCTTCGTTGGTTTCTTGCGCGGGATGGCAATTCGTTTGTTACCGAGTTCTTGTATACTAGGTAGAGTAGTTCTGACTTTTAATTCCATCGTCTCTCCGGTTCCTGCGGGTTCTAAATGATCACACACTATTCAATAAAACTCACGGGATACGTAGAGTCAACAATCAACATTCACACAAGTTAAAAGGTTACAATGTTACACTTTTTCTGAGATTTTTAATCGTTGAAGACGGCAGTCAAGACATCGCATTGTTTTGTGCTGTAACAAAGCATACAGTTATTGTAATGTAAAAGCTTTCTTTTAACATTGATTGGTTATTAATGCTTCATGGTTCACAGGCCTTTTGAAGTAAATAATGTGTTCCTTCAAGAGAGGATTAATTAAGAGAGTTCATTCCTCATACGGGCTGTATTAACCCCCAAGCTATTTTTAGAAATGGAAGCTACAATACCGGCTAAAAGTCCTTGGGACGCTTGACAAAATGCCAACTGGTGACACATTATTTAGAAGTGGGAAGTCATTATTTAATTTTCCGAGTCCCTCCCCCCTCCCCCCTGAAAAAAGACAAAGTGGGTCTACTTTGCATGAATCAACATCAACCTTGTCTTGGGGGTGGGGAGAGGGAGGCACACAGAAAGACCATAAGTTGCCAAAAGTGCAAAGCGTTCCAAGACTTTAATGTGACCAGGATTGCAGCTCTTCCACGGGTAAAGGCAGATACACCCCGGGGGTTTTGCTCCTGGGGCTTGCTCGAGTGGCGCTCTGGGCGCAAAGCTCCTCCGTGTGTACCAACGATATTCATGGGCGTAATTCAATTTCCACCCTGCAGAATGCTCCACAACATTAAAACCGGTTAAATATTTGGGAGCAAGATTCTGGGGCAAATTGAACAAACTTGAAAACGCTCCCTCGTGTGTGTACCATAATGTGGAGCATCACTCTAGCAAGTTGAGCAAAATATAGGTTTGGAGCATATACCAAGCACGAAAAAGTCAACGATTTTGTAGAAAACTTCAATTTATGCGAATTTCTTGAATTTTGAACACATCATTTGTTTTGTTCCGTTAGACTTATCCTTAAGAGTATCCTTAGATATCACCCATTTTTGCGAGCAACTCTTTAAAGCTAAGTTTCAAGCTATTTTTCTTGATCGATGTTAAAAATTATTGTGAAAAACGAAAAATAAAACTTCTAATTGACGTTTATATAAAAATATCAAGAAATTTAGGTAGCATCTTTTGGGATTCTTGGCAATTTTCTTTAGCAACTTTTTGGCACTCTAGTGAGCAACTTTCGAACAATTTACGGGCGAAATCGGGACAGGCCTGCACATGATTGGCTGTGTTTAGACCTACTGGGATTTCCAAAACCGGGAGTGATCTGAATATATAAATATTAGAGTTAAATATTTGGAAGCAAGATTCTGGGGCAAATTGAACAAACTTGAAAACGCTCCCTCGTGTGTGTACCATGCTATGGAGCATCAGCCCCCCACGCTATGCTCCCCAGTGTGTACTAGTCGTGCAAATTGATCCCGATGCGTACCCCTGGAGCAAAACGCCTCGTGTGTATTGGCCTTAAAGCCACTTGGGCTGCCCACGTGAGCAAAATTCGTGTCACATAATCAGGCCTGTCCTGATTGCGCTCGGCAACTTTCGAGCAACTTTTGCGGTTCTAGCAACTTTTTGGCACTCTAGTGAGCAACTTTCGGGCAATTTACGGGCGAAATCGGGACAGGCCTGCACATAATTGGCTGTGTTTAGACCTACTGGGATTTCCAAAACCGGGAGTGATCTGAAAATGACTTGAGAGGAGAAGGCCTATATCCTTTAATCCTCTCTTGCTTTCCGTGTCTGAGAGGAAAGACGAGGATAAAAACTAGCACAAGTTGAATATTTTAAGTCCAGTTGACAAAAACAACTCAGTTTAAGACTATGATAGCACCTATTACAGACTTCTCAAACTCATGTTTAAACAAAGGCAATGATGATGACCGTGACGGTGTTTGGATATCTGACCTTAATTAACATCGTTTTGGTTTCGATTGAGAAGATATATCAAACACTCGAGACAGTGTTTCATCGGCTATCCAACACCTCGAATTTCGTCAAAAATACTCCGCTGCGCGTCGTATTTTCAACTCTCTTCTCGGTGTTTGGATATCCCGATGAAACACTGTCGCTCGTGTTTGATATATTACATAAAACCATGGCTTCTTACCAGAACAATTCTTCCCTGTGAAACCTGGCAAACAACTGCATTGAAAACGTTCTGGCGTGTCCTCGCAAATTCGGTTCGCTGGGCAAGGGTTTTTCTTGCATGCATCAATTTCTGACGAACAAAAATGGGATATACATTATGTTTTATTATCCTTAATTAATAAGCCTACAAGGTGATTTCGTTTTCTCCTAAACGGAATACACTTTATACAGAAGTCATACACCTTATTCCAAAATCGCTGCCATTTTAGTGTTCTTTCGTTTGCTTGCAAATTAGCCCTTGTTGCCTCGTTCAAGGGAAAATATTCTTTTGTATTTTGAGTTTAAGAACGAGGCAACAAGGGCTAATTTGAAGGCAAACAAAAGACCACTAAAATAGTGGCCATTTTGGAATAAGGTGTATACGGCTGAGGGATTGCTCTAATAAATCACGCTTAGTCTTCACACAGGGTAGATGACTATTCTCGACTGGAAATTGTCTTTGTTACCAACTGACTCGTGAAGGAAGCATACAATAAGGTTAAGGAGAGTTGCTCACCAACATCGCATTTACTGCCTTTGTAACCAGGCCGGCAATGGCATTTGTAGCTTCCGATTGTGTTTACACATACAAACAACGCTCCACATGGAGACTGTTCACACTCGTCTTTGTCTAGACCAAAAGAATGTGGTATAAATTCTTTGAAATCCACAGTACCTCAAAAGTAGATAATCTAAACTGACCTTAATATTATTCAATGATAATACGATTTGTACACACTCAGCGAGTGAGCGGCACAAATCTAACAGAGTATCGTGTTTGACCGCGAATGGTAATACAGCAAAACTAAACCTAAGACAGACAGTATATTTTTTTAAGTCGAACGCAAAACTTCTCTATCGAAAAATCTGAAAGTTTTCACCTAGAATCGTCCGATGCATCGATATCTACAAACTCTAGTGTTTCTTCTTTTAAGAGATTATGTACTTTTTTTATAAAGATACGGTTTTCGATCCTGAATGCCCCTATACTACCTGGTCTAAGATCAGCAGTTAGTTAGTAAAGTTGTTAGTTTGTTATACAGCTAGTTAGTTTGGTAATTAGGTAGTCAGTAGATAATGAACAAATAATAAGCTTTTTATATATTCACACATTTTCTTTTTATTATGGGTTGATTAGTAGTTAGTAAGGTTGTCAGTTAGTTAGATAGCTAGTTAGTTAGGTAGTTAGTAGATAACCAACAAATTGCTAGTTAAACTAATTAAGCTTTTATATATTCATACATTTTCTTTTTATTATGGGTTGACTAGCACGTATGGTTCGTCAGTTCCATTCTAGTCTTCCCTACTCACTTGATTTTTATCAATGTGATTACTATTATTAATATTATTATTATTATTTGTACTATTGTATTTAACTCTTTTTCATGTAACTGCAGTGAAAATGGAATAAATAAATAAGAATGTTTTAGCGCGCGCATCCTTTGGTTGTTTTTTCCCTTTTCTGCTTAGAAATTTCAGTTGATGGAAAAAGCAAACGGATTGTTGTCGAAATAAGTTAAAATGGCACAGTTACTGACAAACCCCAATTACGTGCTTGTCTCCGGATCGAGCGGTCCGGGTTCGAGCCCTGACCGGGACATTGCGTTGTGTTCTTGGGCAAGACACTTAACCCATAGTGCATCTCTTCACCCATGTGTTAAATGGGTACCAGCGAACTTAATACTGTGGGTAACCCTGCGATGGACTAGCATCCCATCCAGGGGGGAGGTAGAAATACTCGAGTCCCTTCATGCTACAGAAATATAACCTTCGTATGCAGACTTGACCTTGCCTTACAGACCTAAGCGAGATCAGCAAAAACTGTTTATGACTTTACAGACTGTGAAGATATTAAAACTTACCCATACACCCGCGTCCAGGGACATCATGCCAGCCCTTTTTTGTGCAAGCACATTTGTAGACCCCAGGCCAAATGTGCCCGGCAGAGAGTCGCCTTGGTACGCATTTTTCGTACGACTTGCACTCCGTTTCGAAATACCGGCAAGCATCGTGAGCCCCTAAATTGTAAGATAAAATGTATAAGCTGCATCCACACATTATGTTGGACAAGGAGCCATAAGGAATACATGCAGGAAAAGGAAGAAAAGATTCGCTGAAGTAATTTTATGTTGTTTTGCTGACAGTTTCTTCGGCCCAGTCCACACTGCGCGAGAGAAGTTTGAAAACGAAGCTTTATTTATTCGGTTAGGCCTATCGTCTACACTGATCCGTCACGAAAACGGGGCTTTTAGAAAACCCTCTTCAAACCAGAGGGATCTGAAAACCCAGCTTTATTTCTACGGTTAGGCCTACCGTCCATTCTAATCCCTCACTAAAACGGTGCTTTTCGAAAATGCTCTTCAAACCGGAGGAATTTGATAACGCCGGCTTTAAGTTTTAGTGTGGAGGCGTAACACTTTGAAAATAAATCTTTTCGAAAACGATGACATCTCGATAATCATGCGATTTCCCTAAAACAACAAAATCAAATTTGACCGGAAATTGTTGAGTTTCTTCGGCCTAGTGAGGACGCGCCTAATTTTACTTTTAAATGAGGGCTTTGTCTCCGTTTCACGCGCCATTTGCGACAGATTACGAATACTGTTGAATCCCACCAGTAACAGAAATTATACACTTAGGTCGTGTTCTAATGGGATCAACCGTTTCAACTGCAACCCGTTTGGGTTGATACGGTTGACGTTTCTCAATAGAACGCTTTTCCAACCGTTTTCGGTTGAAACGCGGCAACTCCTGCGAATAGCCCTTAAGCGAGCTACAACTGATCCCCCGACGTAATAACACAAATGCTTTTTCAACCGTTTCAACCTGGTTTGAGGCCGGTTGAAAGAGTTGATCAACCATGCAAATCAGCGGAAAACGGTTTTTCCAATCAAAACACCTACGAAAAAACCAAACCAACCCAACCAACCAGAAACGGTTGATCCCAATAGAACACGACCTTAATCAACTGATCCCAAGAGAAACTGTTAACATTTGTTTTTCCTCGAATCTCGATGTTTCCTGAGACAAAGTAAACGGAAACATCGAGATTCGAGGAAAATCAAAACTAACTGTTTCCCAAGGGACCAGTGATTAAGTGTTTTGTTATAATATAGTCGGAGTTCAGTGTAAAGTTCTAAATCAAGAAGATGTCAAAGAAACCTCTGGGAGAGCGGGTGACAATAGCACCGGTTCACGGATAACTTTGCTTATTTGCATTTCAATAAAAATGTAGCATGCATGTGAGGCAATTTTGTATCCACGTTGGATTTCATTGTAATGCAACTGAAGAAAGATTAACCGTGAGAATGGCTATTCAAAAGACCATTTTGATTTGACAGTTGTCTGCTCGGTGACCTGGCCTTTGAATGGCAGCGAGGCCCGAGGTAATACAGACCTCTCTGCTTTTGTTATTTAAATGCGCCTAGTTAGCATTAGAACAACCTGATTTACACAACAAAAGCAGTGAGGTCACCTGCAGGGCATGCGCATTCAAGTGTGTTATAAAAGTGTTATAGCACGGTTATAACAGTCTTAACGGACTAGACCCATTTGAGTATTTTACGTTGGCACGTGATTTTCGACCTGTAAGAGCCAATCATCGCCAATGATCGGAGTGATTTACCTTAAGACGTTGCGGTGGCAGAAACTCATTTGAACATTTTCAAGAACAAGGTCAAATGCCATTTTACTAATGTTTCAGGAAACGTTTTAACTTTTTATTGTGAATTTTGTTCAGATGCGAATTTGCGTTTTTAATTGTCTTCGGAGACAAACTCGAAAGGGATAACCTCTACTGTCTCCTTTTCACCTTCCATTTGATTTGATTTAAATTTGAATTGTGAAGAAACAGTTTTGTTACACGTTCCAACTCAAATACGATTTCGATTGGAGAAGAATGTGTCACGTGTCGTTGGTCAAAACTCACTAACTCCCCAGGGAAACAACAACTCGAACTCTTCGACTCACACGTGATCAGGCCGTGCTCCTTGAAACCGCAGTAAATTTGTGTGGCAGCAGGCGTGAAGCAAACGATTCTTTCAAAGTTTTTTTTCTATTTTTGATTTGGGAGGTATAACAAAACACTTAACGACTGATCCCGCGGGAAACGATGAGTTTTGTTCCCTTTCGACTTCAATGTTGAGGGTCTCGGGAAACAAAACTCACTGTTTCCCTTGGGGCCAGTTATATACCACTTATTAACCGAGAGTGAGGTCATTACAGGGAAATCTCAGACCGAGGCCTTGATGTATTGACCGAGCGATAGCGAGGTCAATGCCTCAAGGCCGAGGTCTGAGATTTCCCTGTAATGACCGCGCGGACGAGGTTAATAAGTTATTTATTATATGCCTCTTCAGCATGCGCTACGCTTAAAAGGAATACAATAAAAACACCGGAAGTCGCTCATACTGAAGAAGTATCTGTATGCTAGTTAAATTTCTTTCAGTTACTTAAAATACAGTTATGGTTTGTCATCTTTTCTGTTGTTTTCGCCAACGCGCTCGTAGCTTTTATTCAGAACTCAAAAGAGCTGTCGAGCCGAGTAGAATTTTCATAATGCCCGGTCATTACAAGAAAATAATGCCCGCTCAGTAGCCAATCAGAGCGCGCGTACTATTGTAGCCATATAATAATAAGTGCATAACGATTTCATGATTCAAAGGCCAGGTCATTGAGCAGACAACTGTAAAATGGTCAATTGCTCAATTGTTGCCCGCCGGACAACATTTAACCATTACCACGTGACCGTCAATCAACCAATGGGAGTGTGCGTTAGATTCAACTTCCCTGTCAAAATGTTTTTCAGTGTCTTTGTATTTCAGAACTTAAAAATTCAGTTGTGCTTGCAATTGGCTCCGAGCACTATGCGATAGTGTTGTTCTCCGTTCTCTAGTGTTCATCAACTCCACGGCCACGCCTATAACACATACTACTTATTAACCGAGAGTGAGGTCATTACAGGGAAATCTCAGACGGAGGCCTTGATGTATTGACCGAGCGACAGCGAGGTCAATACATCAAGGCTGAGGTCTGAGATTTCCCTGTAATGACCGAACGGACGAGGTTAATAAGTTGTTTATTATATGGCCTTTTTAGCGCTGGAAAAAAAAAACCGGAAGCGCTTTCCAATATCCGTTTGCGCGCGCGAGAGATCATTCGAGGCCATGTTCAGTGAACAGAAAAAACCCTGGCCGTGCGATCGAAACCAGAAGGGACAGTAAAAACAGTTTCTTTGAAAATGAGACAATTTTTGCCTTTATTACGCCAAGATCTAGGTCAAATTTAACATTGAAAATTTTTTTTTATAATGCCCGCTCATTACAAGAAAATAATGCCCGCTCAGCAGCCAATCAGAGCGCGCGTACTATTGTAGCCATATAATAATGACATTTAATCTGCTTTCCCCGGTTGAAATTCGTAATGGTATCTTTTCTATCAGGCCAAAATACCTTTTACGCAGCCTGCTGTTTTGATACTCACTTTCCTTGCCTTTCACTCGTATTGTCTGAAATCTTAGAAGCAAGCTTTCAACTCGTTCCCAGGCTCTCTCTCTCTATTGCCTCCCTTGCTACAACAAAGAAGGCAAAGAAGAGAGAGCCTGGTAACGAGTTGGACAGGGTTGACAGAAGGAGCAAGGGCTCTACTTAGTATTACCTTTTAATAAGACTTGGCTAGGATGAAAAGATTCCGATAGTTGAACTGCAAGATCTTGATATTCAGTTTTAACATTTATCTGGTATGTCATTCTTTTGTGTTTCGCCCAGTTATATGCAGTGAAATACGACTTTACTCTGGCTTCCCACAACGTGGTTTTCTTCTTACTAAACCTCACCAGTACCGCTGAGTTGAGGCCAAACTCGTTAGGATTAGCTGGCTCATCAACATACACGCTAAATATAAGATTTTCAAATGAGATGATGAAGTGGTCGTGGATGTCTCTTCGCCAGTCTGGAGAGAAACACAATCCGTAAGGTGTCCAACCGCAATCCCATCCACGGACCCATCTTAGCCAGCGTTCTTTTTTCAAAGGATAAATATCCTCTAGAACAACGAGTCTTCTCCTTCCTTTCCCTAAAGCAAGAAGAAAAACAAAATGCATGATCTTTTCTTAGCCGTTGTTTTGGTATAGGCATGAACTTTTTTTTAACCCTTTCATGTGCTAGATATTTGTTTTTTCCCCGGGGAGGTGTATATGCAGGATATTTTTTTCGCTTGAAGGTAGCCTGCGAAGGCAGACGCATTTCCGCCTGTCACTTGTTCCGTCAGGTTCGCAGACGTTATTTTCGCCAGAACCAAGTGACAGCCGGGAATGCGGCTAGCTTGGAGGATAATTTGTTTCAAAATCACCCAACGCCCACTCAAACCTCAAATGGACCATCCCTAAGGTCATGCGCGACCATCAATGATACAGTGTGCAAAGTGTCCGTGACTCATACCTTGTTCTCTTTTTGTAACTAGATAAAACACTACGATTAATGTGTGCAACACGGTGCCCAACGTCCAGCCTCAACATTGTTGTGCGAAATTTTTCAGGTAATGTTGCAAAAGTGTGTTTACGTTCTGCAACATGACACGCAGCGCCAATGTTGTCCAATCAGTCGCCAGAATTTTCTCCAATCAACCATTTGAAGGTAGTCTGTTCGGTGACCTCGCCTTTAAGAGCAGCGAGACTAAACGTTACCTTGCTTTGATGCAGGCCTCTCTGCTTTTGTCATGTAAACGCACCTAGCGTGAGCATTAGAACAACTTGATTTACACAACAAAAACAGTGAGGTCTGTATCAAAACAAGGTCACCTCCAGCCTCGCAGCCATTCAAAGGCCAGGTCACTGAGCAGAGAACTGTAAAATGGTCTATTAAAACAGCTGCAGTAAGCTCTTTATTCCAACGTCAGTTTGGCTACGTGGCGGTTAACACCAAACCTTTCTTGCTGCGATATCAACGTTGGGCAAAATAGAGAGCTTAAGTCAACCAAGATAGCAACGACAACGAGAACGCCACTAAGCACAAGGTTTAAGGCTGGTTTTCACTAGTGCATAAGCATAAGCATAAGCCGACATACGCAGACGCAGTAAGATGCTGATAATTAGCGCCTTTTGTTTGAATTTTTCCTAACAAAAAGCGCTAATTATCAACATCTTACTGCGTCTTCGTATGTTGACTCATGCTTATGCTTATGCGCTAGTGAAAACCAGCCTTTATGAGCTAAATAATGGCTGTGCACGTGCATTATAAATCTTATAAGCCGTCCTATGCAAAACAAAAACGTGAAATGACCAAGTTCTGCGTGTTTTGGAGAACGCGAACGACGGCGAGTAATTTTTCGTGTTTTCATTTGGAATTGAACGCTGGCTTTCCATATTTAGCTTGAGCAAGTTCTGAGACCAATAGCTAGGCGCACTGAACAGATCTAGACAATTGCGAAATTCGAAGGTAAAATAAACATTTATTTTTTACTAGGTGTTCTCCTCGGGTTGGCGGCCGTTGTCACTTCTTAAGCTCTCTATTAATGTTTTAGATTGTGACCACGAAGATTCTAACAATTCGTGCACTTTTATCGCTCCCTTGACGCAAGAATGTGCTGTAATACGTTTTTTTTCTTCTGAGGATTGTAACTGCGTCTTAAGCTTCATCAAATATATTGATATGAGTACTTACATGTCTCTGTATCGTCCGGTTGTTGAGCTAAAGTGGAACACTTAAGGAAAGCAAACAACAAAAGCAATGACGATATTACAGATTGTAAGGTTATTGCCATTTTTAGAGGTTGTCATGTTAAGGTAAATCTATTGATGACGAATGAATTTAACATCAAGCGCGCAGCACATGCGTCACCAATTATCAAGATTCTCATTGGCTAAAGTAAAGCTCTGATGCACGTGCATATTATCCTCGCGAATTTGCCTTGTCACTTCTGCATGCATGGCAACTTCACTACGATCATCATCATCTCCTCATGCAAGTAGAGGCGCGATGGCGTAATGGTTAAAGTGCCCCTGTGATAAAAAAAAAATCACTTCCTTTTTTTCTTGAGATCCTGAAAGTGTGTCTGCTTAACACTTGACTGGCAAAATTCTGACCTTTCATTTTTATCCAAAGGCCGTTTACTTTGAGTGTAAGTTTTGGATTTCACAATTCGCCATCACTCTCGTTCAAACCTGACCGATTTGACCTCAGAGGGTTGGATCCGGGAAAAGTGATGTCAAAGGCTCACCAGCTTAAAATTTCAGCGTGTGAACGCTGCCTATTATGTATGCAAAGTGAGAGTTTAAAAGTGTGAAAGCCCAAAACTCCCGTGCTGCATATCAATTCTGCAGCGTACACACGCATTGCATTTTTAAACTAGTGAGCCTTTGACGTCATGTTCTCCTCGATCCAGCTCTCTCAAGGACTTTAATTTAGTAATGGCGGATCATTAAATAGGAAAGTTCCAGTTAAAATAAACAGGTGCCTTTTTTAAATCAAGGATTAAAACTTGGGTCACTTAGTGTTTAGTTAACATAGTTTAGAAATCCAAAGGAAAAAATAATTTATTTTTTGGCACAGGGACACTTTAACGCGTTGGGTGATCCGGGTTCTAGCCCTAACCGGGGACATTCAGTTGTGTTTTAGGGCAAGGCACTTTACTCTCAGTGCTTCTCTCCACCCAAGGTGGTAATCCTGCGATGGACTAGCAGCTCATCCAGAAAAACGGGGGAGGGGGGGGGGGGGGTGGGTGGAGTCTCTTCATGTTACAGAAACCGAGATTACTTCCGGCGCTATGGATCACTTGGCGTGACACAAACCTTAGCTATCACGCCAATAGACACAGATACAAAGTCGCCAAATGGATGATCTGCGGAGCGTGTTATTGCGTCTGATATTAGGATATGTTTAAATCGATATTGTTGGAAAACGTTGATCCCAAGATACATCTCGCCTGCCCACTGGAACGAGGTTGGTTCACACGATCCAATCAAAGAGCACAATACTGTGGACGCAATACTACAATGAACTAATCAAAGCTCTATGTTGAAACACTTGACCTGTCTAAAGCGGCGGTGGGAAAGTACGCAAAGAAGTCAAGTCAGATCGCGTATGTACTCCTACGTCAAGGTGAAATGGTACCCTAAAAGGGACCAAAAAGTTAGTTTAAATATGGTGAAAAAAAACTCAATTTTGTGCGATTGCACTCGGAAAGAGAAAATCAATTTTGAAGGTTTCACTCAAAATGGTTGCTATGGCAACCAGCCACAGCCTTTTGAGGTAGTGTTTTATAGGATCGACGCCAACACTTCCTGCTCTTTTACAAACCAAAATTTGACTGTCAAACAGGCATATCGTGCAAGTTGATGTTTTGTTCTGTGCAATGAACCTAAGTTTCGACAGTCAATTCTTGTTTTCAGTACTTTTAAGAGGCTTTATTTGGAAATAACCTTATTTTACACCACACTCAGTGGCCAAATCATCTCATGTCACGTGACAGGCGTTAAAATGTTACGATTGTTTTGATTTATTGCATCACGACACTATTGATCTTTGATTAGCCCAAGTTTCAGAAAGTCTACTTAAATACTTTGCAAAGTAGAAACGTTGGCGTGGAGTCAGTCGGTGCAAAAGTAGACATTTGAGAAAAATGCACTTTAAGTTTCTTACACGAAGAATTAATCATTTAACAAGCCACAAGTAGAGGAGGGGGGTTCAGATTGGATCTCGGGGGAGAGGGTGTAATGGTTGTTCTATTTTGTAAAAAGTTATTGCAGTTGTAGGAAATATTCGTTTTCATAAGGGAAATGAATGAGCCTGTGATGGCAATTCGAGGCAAAGCTTTTCACAAGTAGTTATATCGAGTTATACATGTCTTTGAAGCTTTTTCTACATAGTTTCGTTCATATATGTTAAAACTAATCTGTATTTTTGGTCAAACAACAGTTGCTATGGCCGTTGCTACGTAAAAAAATTTATACCTCTGTGTACTTTCCTCAAATTTCACACTCATCTAGAGGAAAATTCGGCAAGATTGTTTGAAAGTGTTTTTGACAAGTGTTCAAGGGTCTTAAATCTTCTATGAGCATCGCCGTATTTTAGATTATCATACCACCTTAAACATGGTCTGAAATACACTTTGTGACAAATTGGGAATTAATAATTTATTCAACATTTTATGACTGTACAGGGTGAAGATCACACCGTCATCGAGTATTTTTCCTTCTCAGCAGGTTGTAACGAACTTTTCTCGCTCCAGCTCCTCGCAGTTCATAAGAGAATTCCGTGGAAACATAAGGAGCATTCCCTTGCTTTCCCTAAATAGAAAGAGAGAGAAAAAAAATGTTTCATGTCAGGTAGGCCTGGGTTCCAGCTTGTTTGTTCTCGCCTGGAACTATTCCCAGGACGTCTCGGGCAGGTATTGCCCGTGGTTTGTTTAAGGTGGCTCGAAACAGTTTTCAGTACTTTCCAAGACTAAGAGTTTGATGTGTCATTATAGCCACTCTGCATCGGTTGATGCCAAAATCCTGGTATTAAAAAGCTGCCCAATCATTGGTGAACAAGTTGCTGTTAATTGTGTGACACAATAGGTTACCATAGCGACAATATGACCTGCTAAAAAACACCCTTAATTTTAGCTTTAAGCGACTTAAGACGCAAGATCAACTTGGAGCTCCTTGCGAGTCCGTTTGGCCACGGCTTTACATGAAAACAAAATCACAAGTACTTACTGATAGCAACATGGCAGCTGGGATTTCTAAGTTTCCTTTCAACAGAGTATTAACTTGACGAAGCGAGTCCAGCGTTTGAGGTGTTAACACATACAGCAATCTTTTCACAGGATCAATATTTCGAACAATTCCTAAAATGAGCAAAAACAACAAGAACACAAATTAGCGAAACGAGAGAAAACTTTGGAAGATTAGAGAGAAACGAAAGAGGAAAAGGTTAAAGATTGTTCTCCATATAATTCACAAACCAACGGTGATCACTTGAGCTACCAGATTTTGTCGCACGGCAGCAAAATAGTGTCTTACGAGAACTCTTCCTACACGTGCTACATTACACCAAACTAAGAAAACTGGTTATGACTGCAAAGCTAATGAACTGTTAAATGCGAAAATAACGATATATTTCCCGTTTTAGTTTTGATCGCATTTTGGTATTAGCGTTATGTTGCGTTACATTCATGGAACCTTCCTCTTCGATCAATGAAAAAAGTGTCAAAGAAACCGTGCTGAAGTTCGATTTAGTAAGATGTTTGTTGTATCGCTACTTTGGGTCTGGCGGGTCCGGAAAACCATTTAAAGTCACGCGGAACGGCTTCAAGTGACTGACGTACGTCAAAACCAAAACGAGTGTATACGAAATCGTCGCTTACCAGGTTTAAATACAAGCCGAAAGTTTTAAGAAAACGAAACGTTATACGCGTTTATCAACCATGAACGCAAACAAAAACTTGGGTATAATTCGCGAGACATTTTGATGCCAAAAAGCAGGTTTGAATTTTAGCGAGCCGTACCATCCATACAATAGAATACGGGCTGCTTAATTGGCCGCTCAAAGCGCCCATAGTAACTAATACAAGAACAAGGTTTATAACACCTAAGTGTGACCGAGCTTAACTTAACCGATGTCCTGGACTCTTCCATCGTGTTTTATGCCCCTAATCAACCTAAGATTGACGCAGTTCGTGGTTTCCTTTAGCGCAATACTGCCAACAAAAGAAAAAAGAAAAAAGAAAAAAGAAACAAACAAAACAAACAAACAAACAAAGAAAAAATGTTGTACTTACCTAAGGCAATACAGTCTGCAATAGGGTTCTCACGCAAGAAAAATGGTGTATGATCATCTTCGCGATGCATCTGAAAAGGAAAAAAATTAACGTTCCAGTCTTGTGTTCTGTTGAAGACAACCTATCAGCACAAATTTGAATTGGCTGTGCTATCTCAGCAGTTTCACTTCTGGCTGTTCTTTCTTAGTGTTTCGCTGTGAGAGCGAGACGCGGGAAGCCTGAGACGAGTAACGGTAGTACATAGAGTGGCGTCCAGACTACCTTCACAACTAAGGCTTAGAAAAAGACTGGTACCTGGTCTGATCTGGTTTGTGCCAGCCCCACAGCACTTGCGTTGATTGCATACAAAATCTGATTCCACGCAACCTGAAGCAAGAAGAACAAAACAAAAACAAAAATGGCAAGTTGTCAACTGGAGGTCGTATTAAGCGCAAGCTCAAAAAAAAAAGGTACAAACAAAAAAAGGTACAGATGGCGAATTTAGGCTTTCTTTTTTATAAAATAATATATTTCTAATAAACAGGGATTGTAGTAAACACAACAAGCCTTCAGTAAGGGTCCAGTAAAAACTTCTCCGCTAAATCTGATTGGTTCTTGTGTAGAATCAAAAGGTGCCAATCAAAGCTGCGCTTGAATGGGTTCCCCTCCTTGCGTAACAAAATTGCATTCCAAAACTCTTTTCCGAAACAAAACGCACATTCATTACAGGGTACCCTCACATCATTTTAGAGTTTCTTTCACAATGACATTGGGTCTTTGCTAACACTGTTGGCGATCACTTGGTACGAGGTCCGGAACCTTGCAATTGTAGGGTCTGGCATGGTCGTGAAAATTCGTGAATTCCTCGGAAGACCCGACCGCATTCCGAGAATTTCTACGGCTGACGAACGGACGAAAGATTTCCGAAAGTTTCTCAATTCCAGTCTTTGCATTAGAAAAATCACTCAAGCAAAGAAAAACAAAAACATCTAGTGGACGCAAGATGTTCCAAATGACCCAAAAAAGCCCATTAAAATCACTTAAAAAGTCCTTCAGGAAAGCCCATTTAGAAAGTGTGAGAAAAACATCCCCGTTTCGTTACCTCGGTATGTACAACGTGTATCGCCACACAACTCCAAGGGATCTGATAAGGAATACACGACAGCAAAGACGAAGAACCTTCACGAGGATCACAAAGTTCTTTGTTCATTTTAATTCTACTGAAGTACGACAGCAGTGTCAAAGTTCGCTGGTCTGATGCTGAAAATTTAGACCTGAAAGACAATGGTGCTGTGTTAATTTACAGGTTAACGCACTCACCGAGTGCATTATCGGGATTTACCGAGTCAGCCGAAGCCATGAGGTAATGACAGTGCTGTGTTATTACATCACGATAATGACGTCAAGAAGGTTGTTTTGTCACAACCCAGTATCACGTGATACAAATCAGCCAATCAGAAAATCGGAATTTGTACAGTGTATGAAAGTTGAATAATAAATACATCTCACTAACCGAGTTCGAGAGCCGTACTGTAAGTTACGGATCCTCGTTTTTTCCCCATCGATTTATGGCCCAAACGAGAAGCGTGCGGGCCATAAATCGAAGGGAAAAAACGAGGATCCGTAACTTACAATACGGACCGAGAAAACGAGGTTAGTAAGATATTTATTATATCTCTATTGTGTGTCTGACGGGTTCGGGAACGATTTCTATTCACGCGGAACGGCCTCAAATTTTTGACGCACCTCGAAAGTAAAACGAGTCAATTTAAAAAAATCGTTAATTGACAGGTTTTAATACACAACTTCAGAAGTAAAAGAAAGTTTTCAACTTTTACTTGCTAGAAAAGTTAAGAACGCTTGGCGATAAATCAAGGAACATTTTGGCAACAAACGCAGCTTCAAATTTTAGCGGGTCGTACAGTAGAATACGGCCCGCTAAATTGACCAATCACAGCGCGCGTACTATAAACTGAGAGATATAATAATAAATGTTATTGTATCGATAGTAAAGTAAGATGAGTTTAAATACTCAGGGCTGAGATTAGCCGTGCTGGAAAGACCAAGGTTAGAAGCTCAAATTTTGTAAAAAAATCATTTGAGAGAAATCAAAAGTTGTCCTAAAATCTTTACTTCCTCCAGCTTTCTATCCTTGAACGTTCAAACTGGGGAAACCGTAAATAGGTAAATTCTTCTGTGAAACAAACTTAACCACAAACAAATTAGGACCACAACATGTATGTTAGGAGATTTGAAATGTAAATTTAGTAAATCGTCCTTTCAAATATTAACTGCAGCATTTTTTTTGTCACTTAATTTCTAACTTCTTTGATTGTGTATGCAGCTGAACATCCACAGATGACCACCTCTCTTCAATGGCGACTTTTGGTATAATACTCATGTTAAAACGACTCAGCGAAGAAATGGTTGCTTACGTGCATGGATCTCCTATTGATTCAGATACACTGTCGATTTGTAAAACATCAGGAACACATGACAGGCTGGATTTGTCGTTTGGATTTCCCTCCGAGTTTTCTGTACCATCCCTACCAAAACACAAAATATATTTTCAAGTTCAGACATATGGGTTATTGACCAAGCCTGAGGTCAAGATGGCTGGATATTGACCACGTCCTTTGAAACGGAGTCGAGGTCTATCAACGAACATACAAAGAGGAGCGATTGCAGAATACCCGCCCCAGCCATTTACATGCGTCCGTGTGCTTTGAAGAACGAGGCATATAACAATAGTTGCTATTCTTATGCAAATAACAAGGCCAATATCCAGCTATCTTGCCCAAACAAGCTTGGTCAATAAAATTTATTAAATTCTCAACCTGGGATAATGCAATTCTAGCTTTCTGATTGTTATTAGATCTCGGCATAGTTAGTAGAGGAGACTGGTTATGAAACCCGGTGAACATCAAAGGCCGATGTCTTTGTTATGGTTTTCCCTTAGTCACGTGATCATGACCGTGCACAAGGAAATCAACATGGCGATAGGAGTAACGTGAATGTGCGGAGACTTAAGCTGTATTTCGCCGGATTTTTAGCTCAGATTAGTCTCGATTCGATAAGTGTTATAGCTATATAGTTCATTAGTCGTCATGCCTGGAGATAACTGCGCTGTGTTTGGCTGTGGGAGTTGTAGAAGAACGAAAGGGATCGGTATTTGGAAGTTGCCCGCGGCGAAGGACGAGGCACACAAGAAATGGCGGCACGATTGGTTGAGTGAGATCACAAAGACGCGTGAGATCGACCATGAATTTCGAAAAAGGATCGAAAACGACAAAGTTGAAATACTTGTCAAGAACAGGTTGCAGTTGTTTCATTATGATTGTGCATGCAAGTGCAAGTGGTAATTCTTAAGTGTAACTAGGAAATACAAGGAGACCATTAAGGAGAACTTTTATATTGATCATTTCAAGTGAAAATACTTGTCAAGAACAGCTTGCAGTTGTTTCATTATATCTGTGCATGTGGGTACAAGTAATTCTTAAGTGTAACTAGGAAATTAACTAACACATTAATTAAAACACTTTCTTCCAGGGTTTCAGGGAAGTAGAAATAGTTGTTTCAAAAGGGTATAAAAGTTTGATTTTATTAGCAGCATATAAAAACAAGAAATATAAGTTCTTATAATCTATCTCACTGGTAACTTGAATGAATTCAATTGATTTACCAAACCTGAATCAAAGTTTAAATTCGGAATTGACATGACATTTATTGTCCTCACTGCAAATGGTGGTACTGATCAAAAGCTACTAATTAATAAATCAAAAATGGGAATTAACAGTCTTATTCCTGCCTTTGCTGGTAATCACCTTGACAACTTCTACTAATTTCCTTGTGTAAGGCCTTTGCTTTGGTTTGGGTTGCCTTGATCTTGCAATGCTGAATGATATCCTTGGCAAAAGAGAACGAACGTACATGCACATACAGACTAACAATGCTATGTAAGACATCCTTACAAACATGACTGTCCGGTTCAAGTTCTGCGTCTGATACAATCAAACTATAATAAGCAAGGATGTCCCTATCACTGGTTGCTTTGTTAGTGACGGTGTGCGACACTTGCAGACTGCAGACTGCAGACTACAGACAAAAATATTGTATTCCATTTCCATTACCAATAGCTAACCGTAAACAGGCTAACCTGAGTGCTATTCAGGCTAACCAGAGTGCTATTTAGACCTAAATGTAGTCTGTAGTCTGCAGTCTGCAAGTGTCGCACAATGTGTTAGTGATGCCGGAAATATCTAATCTTTGCAAATCAGGCTTTGATGTGAATTGCCTAAAATGGCATTCTGCTTTCAAAAATATTTGCTGTGCAGGCTGAGTGATTGACCAAAGTCCCCCACGGTTCAAAGCTGACACAAGTTTCTGGCTAGAGTCAGTCATGCTCTCCAGTTTCCCAGCTTTCAGTATTGCCATAGCTTGTCGGCTCTCGACTGAGTTAGCTCGTCCATGTTTTTTGTGTAAGTTGTGCAGAACATAACCTCCAAGATATTGCATCCCAGCTTTCTCCTTATCTGACAACACAGCTTTTATATGATGACTGCTTTTGGTAGAGTGTTTTTGTTGCTTAGAGTATGCAAGCAAACAGTCAGCAACTTTGGATGCCAGTAGTGCTGCTGCATTCCTAGAAATTCCACTGAAGAATTGAGTTGACTTTGCAGCAACTGTTGCGTAATATTTGCCACAAAACTTTTCTGCATCTCCATTTCTTGTATATCCTTCATAGATTGCTTTGACAGCAGAAAATTCATTGCTGTCTTCTGGTAGCTGTTGGTATGAGTAATTGCCGAGCTCATTCCTTAAATTTTCTGCAAAAACTTTCCTTTCCTTAACATTGCGGAGAGCTCGGTCAACTATTTCTGCAAGAACACTCGGGCTTAACTGTTGCACCTGCTCCAATCCTTCCTCTTGACTGCTGTGTTTTGCAGCCCTGTGTCTCTCATAACCTCCTTTGGTTTTGTACTTCTTTCCGCAGTCATTGCAAACAATTTCTTGACGCTGAGCCTACAAAGGTATCACAAACATTGTCATTGTAAAATAAATAAACTACTCAAGAGTTTAAAAATAAAAATTCGGTGGGCACTTTTTCGAAACAGAGAGTATCGTGAAGCCGGGAAGCTCTACCAATTACAAGGTTTACCACTTAGAATAATTTCTACATTCCGGAGCGTTGAGCTCTTTAGAAGCTTTTTATAAGTCTTCCTTGTTTCGCAGGAGCCCTAACGAAGATTGCCTTTGAAGAAACGGCAATATATAAGCATAGTTTTCACGCGAGCGTTTGTTTAACTTCGTTTGTTTACACGCGTCGAGAAGCCCATCTGTGGCAAATTTAAGCTCCGTAGTGTGAAATTACAACTCGAAATTGCAACTTTTTCAACTTACATTTCTAACTGCGACGGAAAATTGTTCCTCTACTTCTTCATCGTCTTCCAAAATACCCAAGATCGCTTCACGAAATCTTCTCCCCATGCAAACAGATCGTCTACATTGTCCGCCATCTTGAATGAACTTGTGCACGGTCAGAGTCACGTGACGGGTCTGTTCAACATCGTCGACCACGCTATTGTTTAACCCTTTGATGTTTGCCGGCTTTCATAACCAGTCTCCTCTACTAACTATGATCTCGGTTACCAGCCATTATACCTGCGTTTGACCTTATATGGAAATGAACGCGGCAAACGTCGCTCAGCATAAAATATTTCCCGCGAAGCCAAGTTTCGGTCGTTTCTTAGACTTTAATAAAATTTAGCAAAACCGAAGGTTGAGAATTTAATAAAACAATTATTCCATTCGCGCTTGTTGGATATGAGATTGGTTATACCATCTTATATCCAACGCGCGCTCATGGAATAATTGTTAATTATTTACTATATGGAAAAAGAAAGTTATTTTCTTGCCGGACACAGCGGGTTATCTCCAGCGGGCAAGATAGCGCCATCTTGTCCGCTCGGGTAGCCAATCACAGCACAGGATTCGGTTCAGCATTCCCGCACACGGGGCTAGTCACATAATAAATGTCATTAAAACAGATTCCACTCTAATGTAGAAGGGGGTACCCATCTCTGTGGTGATCTCCTCTCTGAGGCAGCCCACTAAGTGTCTTCTGAAGGCAAACCTTACTAGGGGTAACACCTCAATAAGGAAGGGAGATACCTGTCTAAAGATGACACCTCTCTAAAAAAAACAACATTACTCTCTTCAGCATCTTTAGCAGACAGTTTGCCACGGTAGAGATTGCTATAATAAGCAGATAACTCTTTAAGGGAGCTTGATGCTTCGCGAGGACAGACACTGCCTTGGGACAAATATAGTTCCTCTCCAATGCAGAGACACCTCTCTAGGCCAGAAACCACTCTGGGGCAGAAAACACTCTAGGACAGACACCACTCTATGGCAGATACGTTTCCAAGGGAGACTTCGTTAAGGCAGACACCTCTCTATAACAAACATCACTCTTAAGCAAACACCTCTCTAGTAGAGGCATCTCTCCAATGCAGACACTTCTGGAAGGCAGAAAACTCTCTACAGCAAGCAGTATTCTGTGGTGGAGAGATATTTTGCTGAGGCTGAACTCTCCCTGCAGTGCTACCCCATCTAAGACAGACACCTATCTAAGTTAAAAACATCTCTGAGACAGACACTTGATGAACAGTCACAAATAAATCCCAACAGACCAACACAAAGTTATTACCAATAACGAAAGACAACACGTTTCCTCTTAAACTCTACTGACCTTTGATTGTCTGAATATTGCTTTTCATTATCAACAACAAACGCCCATCCTGGTGTATTCCTCAGAAAATCCTCTGTTAAAGCTGGCAAGTTCTTGTTTGTGTTTTCTTGCGACGTATAATTAAACTGTATAATATGGGAAGGCTGTACTATTCGTATCACATCTAGCAGTAGTGGTATTCCCATGCCTTGGATTTAAGCGGCAAACAAAGTTTCATCAGTTTCTTCTCAAACTCATTAATAACTCATCATCGAAGGAAATCATAACCATGCCAGAGTTGATGGATACCTGGCCCCAGTTGTTCAAAGGCTGGATAACACTATCCACCGGATAAATCACTATCCAGCGAATAGCATGGTTTGTTTTGTTAACACTTATCCACTGGATAGCGATTTATCTGGTGGATAGCGTTATCCAGCTTTTGAACAACTGGGGCCTGATCTTTTGATGAAATTAATTAAGTGAAAATAATTTTTTTTTGTCATTTTAAAAATTTCTCCATTTCTCCTTAGTCTTTGTTTCAATTGAGAAGATAAATCAAACGCTCAAGACAGTGTTTGAGGTGTTAAAGTATCAAACACGAAAGACTGTGTTTGACCACATTTCCAAACACCAAGAGGAGAGTTGAAAATACGATGCGCAGTGGAGTATTTTTTAACTTTGAGGTGTTTGGAAATATGGCCAAACACTCACTGTCTTGAGTGTTTGATATATCTTCTCAATCGAAACTAAAACCTTAGGAGAAAACGGAGACACAAAATCATACTTGTCCAATACTCCGACAAATTTATGCATAGCATTGTATTGTATTCTATTGTATTGCGTCGTTCTCAATTGTATTGTATTGTTAATCTATTGTTATGTGGATATAATACAATACAATGGTGTGCATAAATTTGTCGGAGTATTGGACAACCCTCCACAAAATCGTAAAAAAATCGTACAAATCTATGCTAATAGACCAATTTCGATATATCAAAATTCAGCCTAAGACAATAGACCTCAACACGAGGCTCTGGGGAATAAATACAGAGTTTGTGGGGGTTTATTCCCAGGAGCCTCGTGCTGGGGTCTATTGTTTTAGGCTGAATTTTAATATAACGAAATTGGTCTATTAATATCATATATCCAAACACTGTCATTAGTCATAGTCATGTGTGTAAACTTGATGAATTATTAACGAGTTTGAGAAGTCGTTTCCAAACACTTCAAAGTTTGTCAAAATACTCTGCTACCCTTCATATTGTCAGCTCCTTTCTCTGCATTTAGAAACGTGGCCAGACACTTTTCGTGCTTTCGTGTTGGATATATTCGTGTTGGATACATTGCATGAATAATTTCCAGGGTTCTCTAAAACATATCACGCAGTTAATGATTAATTCAATTACTCTCTCATTGCCCCCACTGAAGATCTTGCCAAGATCTTTGAGCAAGATCCTTGAAGATCCAAAAGGAAAGTGGTCAAGATCTTTGAAGATCCTGGCAAGAATTTTAAAGATCTTTAAAGATCTTGACCAAAATTTTTGAGCCTCTTGATTAAGATCCTCAGTTGACAAGCTCCTAGTGAAGATCCATTTTCACTTGGCATAAGTGGGTTTGATTTCCTCACCTTTCACCCAGCCCTGCGTGTTCACAATCAATGGAATTTTCTTCCTGTAGTTATCAGCATATGTTTGATATACACTGTGGATGCACTTGACATAAAACTCGGGTCTGTCTTTAGGAGAAATATCTCCAAAAAACACTGACCTGAAGAAGAAATAGATTGTCTTTAGCTACCCCATGCTTACAAATAAGCAATCACAGGTGTATTACTGGTAGTCATAGTCATAGTCATTTTTCTTGGACAATTCTGTCCAAGGGGGAAAGGTGCAATGAGGTTAACCCTATGTGAAGCACCAACCCATGAGACAAGGCCAGACCACAACACCGGGAACTACGTTCCCTACTCTTTTCCATAAGTGTGTGTGTTCTTTAACGTCCCCTGCTAACCATGTAACACTGAAGATGCAAGAGACGGGGCCTACAGTTTACAGTCCTTATCTGAGAAGACTTGAACGTCTAACCATTTGAAGATGAATTTACAAAGGCAGCACATTCTCCTCAGTTATTTTAAGACCCCGAGTGTTGGTCCGGTCTGGGGCTCGAAGCCTCGACCTTCCGCACAGTAGACTGGCACTCTACCAACTGAGCTAACCAGGCGGCAGTAATACAGCTCATGGCAAAGTTGTACCAGGGGTTTCATTAACGTCTTCAGCAAGAAGGCAACCGGTTTTCACAGGTGGGCAAAACTTTTTGAACCGAAGTTATTTAGAAAAAAAACTTTCCTCTAGATGGTCAAACCAGGTGGCAAAATCATCCTAAGAGCTGGTCAATTTGCCTGATACCCGGTGCTCAATGAAACTCCTGGTTGTGCTGCACACAGTAAAAACATGTGAATTCAGACATTTATAACTCATTACAACTGATGCTTTATTTATTATCATGGATTATGAGAGAACCAGTAATAATTTATTGTATGTGAACAAGAAACTGGCATTGGCATTTAATAAACACCTCAAAGGTGAGATAACTTTTCACGTTATTGGTTACTTCTTGTTTAGGAATTCTCAGAATTCCTGCATTATTCAAATCTGGCTATCAACATCTCGTGAAGGTGAGATCAACACTAAGACAGTAGTGAAACAATGACAACACAACAACAGCATTATTAATAACTTTCAAGAGCTACATGTATTCCTGGGAGTTATTTTTGCTAAAAGGTTGAAGAAAGAATAATTATTAATGCAAAATCATGTTTACTGTCATTCCAAGCCAATTTATATTGTACCTCTACTAAGCGGCCACTTTTCAAAGTCCTAAGGGTGGCCGCTTAATAGAGGTCAGACTGTATTAATTTTATAGCAATTGGAAAAATAAACAATAACTAATCATTGTTAATTTCACAATGACTATGAAACACAATCAAAATAATTTTGATTGTGATTGTTCTTGGACTAAAACTCTATAATGTAAGATCATGACAAAATTGCTGACCTCTCTGGTTGTCTAAGATGAGTAAATGGAGGACCTGTTAGAGAAATGAAAGATGGACATGCAGACATTTTATACAAACAACCAATGGCAACAACAAAAACAAAACAAACAAACAAAAATCAAAGCGTAGACAATAAAGGTAGGGTTGTTTTAAATAATCATTGTCAATAATTGTTGACTAATTAATTAGCAATAATTAATGACTGATTTCTGCCTTTTGGTGATTGGAAAAACCCAGGATTTCATGGTTAGGAACCTTTGTGGTGCTCACAATTTTTCTTAGACTGCAGCCTTGCAATGGATCCACCATTAGGCCACCGCACACATGGTGTATATATATGGGTTATTATATGGGTTATTGACCAAGTGCGAGGTCAAGATAGCTGGATACTGGCCAAGTTTTTTTTGGATGTTTATGGACCGAGATGGAGTCGAGGCCCATAAACACACACAAAAAAAAGAACGAGGCCAAGATCCAGCCATCTTGACCTCATGCTTGGTCAACAAAGGATTTATTATATGGAAAATGAACACTACAGCTGCGGGACAAAGCGGGTAATCCCGAGCGGGCAAGATAGCCAAGCACAGTTCAGGATTTGGTTCATCTTGCCCGCTCACGGAGCTAGCCATAAAATAAGTACAGGTACATGTATGTAACCAACAGAGATGTCAATATGATGTATTGTAAAATAACCTACCCAACAAAGGTGCGCAGACTCTGTTGAGTGATATGAGCCCGGGTGGAGTGAACTCAGATTGACCTACATCACACTCAAGGAAGTAAAGATCTTTCAGACTGTAAAAAAGTCACAAAACAATGAAAAATAATTACTTGTCCGTTCAAGGCCGGGGTGTTGGTCAACAGTGGGGTCTGCTTTATTGAGACCATCTCCACTGACCAAGAATCTGGAAGCAGGCTATAGTGAGTATAGCACATTATTGATTAGCATGCAAATATTGTAAAATGATTCTACCTATTAAACCTTATTCTTCTCTAAAGATTGTTCACGAATCCCCTGAATGAGTTTCAATGACTTTGCATAACTCAAACCACTGATAGTCTTTGGATAAGCCATGGATTAGCAAAACCTTGGATCTTTATTTAAACATCATTTTAAACAACACCTTCAGTCCTCATTTGAACTTTTGTATTATCAAACTACGGTGGCCCATATATGCAATGCACAAATAAAAATTTCAGTGCATATATATTGATCTGAACACATTACGGACATGTTTTTGAGTGCACAAATATATATTTTCAGTGCACAAATATGTTTTTCAGTGCACAAGTAAGTTTCCCAGTGTAAAAATATATTTTCAGTCCACAAATATGTTTTTCAGTGCACAAATAAGTTTCCCAGTACACAAATATATTTTCCAGTGCACAAATATGTTTTCCAGTGCAGAAATAAGTATCCCAGTGCACAAATAACTTTCCCAGTGCACAAATATATTTCCAGTGCACAAATTTATTTTTCAATGCACACATATGTTTTTCAGTGCACAACTATGTTTCCAGTGCACAAATATGTTTTCCCGCGCACAAATATGTTTCCAGTACACTAATATGTTTCAGTGCACAAATAAATTCCCCAGTGCACAAATAAATTCCCCAGTGCACAAATAAGTTTCCCAGTGCACAAAATTATTCCTGGCACCTAATGGGCTAAAAATGGTTGAAAGACCCTGGGACTAGAATGTCAATGCCTTGTTTGCTGCGCTTTCGTTATAAGCAATCAGTTTTGGTCGCAAATAGAAGCCATCTCTGATCGATCGAGCATGTTTTGCCGGAATTGCGGAGATGGCTTCTATTTGCGACCAAAACTGATTGCTTATAACGAAAGCGCAGCAAACAAGGCATTGACATTCTAGTCCCAGGGTCTTTCAACCATTTTTAGCCCATTAGGTGCCAGGAATAATTTTGTGCACTGGGAAACTTATTTGTGCACTGGGAAATTTATTTGTGCACTGGGGAATTTATTTGTGCACTGGGGAATTTATTTGTGCACTGGGGAATTTATTTGTGCACTGAAACATATTAGTGTACTGGAAACATATTTGTGCGCGGGAAAACATATTTGTGCACTGGAAACATAGTTGTGCACTGAAAAACATATGTGTGCATTGAAAAATATATTTGTGCACTGGAAATATATTTGTGCACTGGGAAAGTTATTTGTGCACTGGGATACTTATTTCTGCACTGGAAAACATATTTGTGCACTGAAAAATATATTTGTGTACTGGGAAACTTATTTGTGCACTGAAAAACATATTTGTGGACTGAAAATATATTTTTACACTGGGAAACTTACTTGTGCACTGAAAAACATATTTGTGCACTGAAAATATATATTTGTGCACTCAAAAACATGTCCGTAATGTGTTCAGATCAATATATATGCACTGAAATTTTTATTTGTGCATTGCATATATGGGCCACCGTATCAAACCACTGAACATGATTTAATTTCCTGTGAAAACAAGAACTTTATGTACTGTCATTGATGAACTACATGTACTTAGCTTGCTAGGAAACTGAATCATGATTAATAACTAAAGATTAAAGTTTTTTTTTAAATATACAAATTGTACCTATTAAGAAGTGAGTTTGTTAAATATCTTGCAAATGTTGATTTTCCAATGTCTTTTCCACCACAAACTAGAACAACTGGGGCATTAACTATTGGAGAAAAAGGTTTTTTTAATATCAACTTGCAATGAGTACCTGTATATGTACATGTAGACCTTAAATCAATTTTTAAGTGCGTGCCCTTTAATTCACATTAAAACAAATTATTTTACCTTGTGAAGTTTTTGAAGTGTCTGTTTATTAAACAGGTTTTTGGTTATTTACAAGAAGCAGCCTCAATTGGCAGGGCAGGAAACTAGTAACTGGCCAAAGGAATGGCTGTATGATAAAATAAGTATCGCAAAAATAAGAGACAAGCACCCTAAGTTCCATCGGTACATGTACATCTTTGATACTGGACTTCCATGTTATTGATAATTGACAGCTGACCAGAATCACCTGACCAAATCACAGGCTCAGGTCTAGAGAGCATGGAGGTTGCATCTTTTTTGAAATTGATCGCTGCCCAGATACTGGGATTTAATTGGATCCTAGGCTCAAGCCAAGTTATTTCTCAGGGGGAGAAGGTGGGGGTACATGCAAGGGCAAAATTTCGGCACAAATTAACCCCAGGCACATTGTTGACTTTTCTTCTGACATATTATTCCTTGCACAATGCTCTCCTTGAAAGGTCCCTGATATGTTGGGTATGCTTATTGGGTATAGTTTGTTAAATTTAACTGGAAAAATAGTGAAACCAGAATCATTACACGCTCACAATTGATCATCCTCTTTTCCCTTTATGGTTAATTTATTGTAATCAGGAGTTCCACTATTAGGCTTGGCTAAACCTATATATTATGTACTGCATTTATGGCTTGCATAAGAACCTGTTTTCTGTGTTTGGTCCTCTGTTTGTTGTAGTATGCCGTCAACAATCTTCCATTCTTCAGGAACAGTCATAAATTTACATCTGTCCGTGTCTGGCTCGAGCTGAAAAAATAAATTATAAAAAAAATTAAATTTATTTAATAAAACATGTGTCAATAAGATGCACTGGAGCTTCCACAAGAAGTGTGCTGTGAAATGCCAACTATAACACCCCAACAGTTTTTGAAGATTACAGCTGTACATTGTATATTGGCCCTCTAGAGCAGGGTTTCAAACATAATGTGCCGGTAAGGAACTTAGCATGCAAATAGGTTCTCATGTCTGGGGAACACACATAAAAATAGTTACGTTTTGTCAGGAACACCCTAAGTGAGACCAGAATCCTTGATTTACAGCCCTAAGTGAGATGACGAGCATCTCTGACCTTTTCACAGGGGAGTCCTCCCTGCTGGGTGAGACCCCTCTTATACCTGGAACATTGCAGGCCTTCTGATAGGGTGCGATTACATCCCCGGAATTACGCGAAATTTTCAGAGCAGATTATGCGATAAGAACGGGCTATTATGCGATAAATTATGCCCATTGTGCGATTTTTTCCTGAGCTATTTTAAGCATATTTTATTAGGTTTCATAACAAGAAAACCACTTTTGGGCCGCTACAAAGACAAATTGAACATAAACGAACAAAAATTAACCATCTATAAATAAATTGTGATAAAAAGAGACGAGTTCGATGTGCTTGTCCGCCACAGACTTCCGACGATGATCAATCACGATCTTCAGCCTATCATCCATGTGGAAGCGATATTTTCTTGCTCTATCTTTCGTAGTTAAATTTGTGCAAGATGTTCACTACAAACTTATCCACGACAGAGTTTATTGGGAATTCTACAAAAAAAGGAAAGTCTTTGAAATTGAAAACTAGTGCCAGTTCCTAGACGTCCAAGAAACACCTTTAACTTCGATCATTTACGAAATAGAAGGTTGTTGAAGGTTTTTTGAGGCTTTTTCAAAGGCAAATCATCTTGAAATGACGTGTAGGTGCAGAATTGTTCTAGATAAAGCATTAAATAATGGCATCTTTTGTTAAAATTGTGTGTTTTCTTGTGAATTATGCGACTTTTCATGAATTGTGCGATCGGATGCGATTTGAGGTTGATTGTGCGAAATCTCACCATCGCGTAATATCAGAAGGCCTGAGTCATTGCTACAGTGCTTTCAATAGGACCCAGCACCTGCCGGAGCCCTGGTGGGTATTCTGTTGAAAGTCGGCAGGTATAGTTAACTTTTAAAATTTCTCCAGAGAGAAATTCTTCTGGGCTTTTCATATTACTCTGGCGGGTGCTGTTCCGAGGTAGCCACGTAGTTCAAATCTTATTCTCAAACTCATTAATAATTCATCAGGTTTAAACAAAGGAAATTAGCTTTAGTCTCGATTGAGAAGATATATCAAACATAATGTGCCGGTAAGGAACTTAGCATGCAAATAGGTTCTCAGGTCTGGGGAACACACATAAAAATAGCTCCTCTAAGTTCGTCAAACGCTACGCGTCGTATTTTTAACTCTCTTTTCGATGTTTGGAAATGTGGTCAAAAACGGTCTTTTGTGTTTGATATATTACTTGAAAGCATTGTGCTAGAGGACGGTTTTATGGGCATCTTTTATTAAGTCCAACAGCATGACAGTCATCTACTTTAAATCTTATTGAGAGCACTGATCAGAAACATTTATATGTAAATGACAAACAAAAAAACATTCACTGTCGTGTTGTTGAAGGAGAAGACGATTTTATGAGGGGCAGTATCCTTACTAAAATGAATCCTAAAGCAGCTGTCCTCTTCTTCAAAGATAGCTCTGTACTTCCAAGGGGTATGTCCTAAAATGTAATGGAAAATATGTCAAATGGAATTAAAGCAAATGTCGACGCATATAATTAAGAGAAATATTAAATAAGTAATATATCACAATTTTTTATTATAGCAAGATTAACAATTCCACAACAAATACCTTGCCAAGATCCAAGCTGAAGATTTCCTTAAAGCTTGGAAAACTACACACAAAGGTTGTCTCGACAGTCTCCACAGCTCTCATCAGAAGAACTGACGCTGCCTTCTTTGTTCTTGCCATAGCTTTCTTGAACACTTCCAAAGGCTGGCTCGGCAGAGATTCTTTTAATAACCTCTTTAAATCTGTCCTCTTTGTGGCATCTGCTTCACTACACTCAGAAATTGTCAGAAGACTGGAAGTGCTTGGCGAAAAGATTTGTACTGCATCATGGTTAGATCCGATATTACAACCAAATATGTTTACCAGCCCAGTTAAGGTTTTGATGAGAGCTATTCCTTTGATGCAAACTTTCTGTAAACAAAATTAATAAAAATCAGCAATCATATACAGAAAATATACAGTTTGGAAAAATTAACTGCCTAACAGATGAATCCATATCGAATTTTCATGCAAAATCAAAGGCTCTCTGAGCAGCTCATGGATGAATAGCCCAATGCCAAGTTTACTTTTGCCACTGTGGCAAAACGAGTCTTTGAGCGAAACTATTGGTATGAAAATATATGTCACCTGCACGGTCATTCGCATGAAAATCAAGTGATTTTCATGGGAAACGTTGGCACAAGCACTCGTTCTGCAAATAGAAACTCAGACGGTGGAAGTCAAAGTCTACATTTGTGCCAAGCGGCCCATCAGGCCAGCACTGATAAAAAATAATCTAACAAAAAAACAACCATCTTCTCGTGGCTGTTTACTTACACGTGGCTGTTTACTTACACTGTCTGCGAAACGTGACTCTCTTGCCCTTCAGCAAATATACAAAAAGAGTATCTGATTACATTCTTTGCATAGCGTGAGTTTAGCGTGACTTGTAATCGGAGAATTTTGTTTACGTCTAATGAAAAAACACCTTGACCTTTCAATATAAATTTACACATGGTTTTTGACGAGCGCTATGCTTCTTGTCTTTCCATGTCCATTTGTTACAGCTACTGCTGCTTAGCTTGACAAATTTCAATTTTACAACTCCACGAGTTGAGCCAAAAACCAGCTTCGTGCCGCGTTAGCTGCCATATGTACGAACTCCATGTTGTCGGACAAAAAATTCGTCTTTCTAGTACCCCGCTAAAACCTGCTGAAGCTACACCACGAGTGCCTAGGAAAAGAACCATACTAAGCAGGGGAGTGTTGGGAGAAACGATTTAATCCGGTTTAATGAATAAATTAATCAGAATCGAGTGAGTGAGTGAGTGAGTGAGTGAGTGAGTGAGTGATCGAGTGCCATCCGACTGCCTCCTAAGCTCATGGATGTTACGTAACATCCATGAGCAAAAATGACAAATCCCAAGTTGAGCATTTGTAATGGCTTCAGTACCATTAAAAAAACAAATTACAGGGCTCAACTTTCATGAAAAAGCCTTGGGGCCAGCTGGCCCAAAAATTTTCAGATTTAGTCAGCAGCAAAAGTATTTCAATCAGTGAAAAGCACAGAAAGATAGTTGCCAGTGAAAAAAATTTGGTCGCATTGGCGATGCCAGCAGTTGCAATATTGAGCTCTGTATTAAAAAAAAAACACTGGAAAAAAAAAACTTTTATGGTGGCTACAGCACCTTAAAAAAGCAAAATTTAACTATAACAGCTAATCAAAAGTATCATTTTCTAAAAGTGTCTCAGTCACTTTTGACATCCATAGTAATTTACAGTGTAATACCAAAGCTAAGCTTGATTACCAGCCATTGTTCGAGAAAGGTGCCCACACTTCTCCCCGAAACACCTCTCTCAGAGAGGAATGTAGGCCAAACTTGAGCTGTGAGTGGGAGAAATCGAGCCTATACCAAAGCGAGATTGTGTACATGTAACAAAAACAATGAGCAGACATACCTGTCCTTTTCCCAGAAATAGCAAGCATGCATTTGTTAAGTCACCAGACAAGGGCAACACACTATTTTAAAATAAAACAGAAAATTACCAAATGAAAGTCAACCATCTCAAATAACTACCATTGGTACATTGTACATTAATTGTTGCATAATGTTGAGCTTTGATATCTGTCCTGGCACTCAAATTTGTCTCAGTGGCATCTGGATTGACTCTAGCCTTATTTTTGGTGGCATTTTGATTCACCTTATAGGACAAGGCAACAAACAGCTTAGCAATTTGACCAGATTTTTTTCACTGGCGGCTAACTTTTCACACTTGGTCGCCTGGCTGACCTCTAAGATATCTGATTCGTTTTTTAAATTTTCATGGTCATAGAATGAGTGGAATGAATGTCAAATACCACAATAGCAGGGCTTGTCATCAGTAATTGTTGAGATACACACTTCTTCTTCCAATGTACATGAATCTCAAATCAAATTACACAGCATTTAAAATTTGTAAGTATCTTTTTACGCATCCCTGGCGGTTTGGCGGTTATCTTTTGTGGTTTCACCTCGCATCTGATTGGTCGTGAAACAATAAACATTTCAGAAATGTTCTCTGGTGTTCACGGTTTTACGGGAAAGACTGTAAATGTGTTTACTTTCTTTAGCAACAGTTTACGAGAAATAATGAATCAAAGCTTGCAACATGTGCGATTTTTTTTACACGTGTTTATGAATAAAAGAAAATAATTTCATTATTTAGCCACTTTCCCTGTTACTTTGGAAAAAAGTGGCAAACTAGTTGTAGATGAAAGAAGCGTGATTCTCACCGTTCCAGCGTCTGTTTCGTGTTGACATTGGAACATTCGTGAAAATTTTGACGACTAAATCTGCTAAAATTCTTCGGCTGGCGACCAAATCTGAAAACATAGGAGCTGGCCTCAAGGTTTTTCCCGAAAGTCGAGCCCTGAATTTACTGCACTGGACAGACTAGTAAGTTACATGTGGCCACAGCTTACCTTTTTAATGTCAAGCAGTTCGAAGCCTTTAACTCGCCCTCCGTGACAGGTTTTCTCGACGTCCTTTCTGCTTTGGGACTTTCATTACCTTTCCTGATTCGCTTACTGCTCCTCTTTTGTTCCGCAGAATACGGCGTTAAACTCCTTTTCCTTCGATCACCAGGCATTTTGAATCTTCACGAATACAGCTAGACAAGTTTTCTTATAACAAGATGACAAGAAGTATGTGCAAAGATATACCCATCTCTGCCGCCATCTTAGAAGTTGTCTCGCCCCATTCCCAACCGTCTGATGGCCGCTGCTGTTTCAATAAATTGACTTCATGTAAAGTGCTCAGAGCGTCCATCGAGTCTTTGCTGAGTAGTGACGTCATAGTACACATTTTTGTCGCTGACATACGACTCCGCGCTGAGCAGGCAGCAAATATTTATATGCAAATTGACTACAAATATTTAAAGAGCTTGTGAAACTTAGTCGGTTGAAAAAAATTGTGGCTCTTAGAGTGCAATATTCCAGGACAAATTAGACCAGATACTAGAAAAGCGTATAGCCACACATGTTGCCCCATTTTCTGGGAAGACTTGTTTGTTGGTTAAGGAGAGCTTTAAAGCTTTTTCCCTTTCTCTTGGAAATGTGATGAATTTCTAGAATTATCATAATCAATAGAAATGTTAAAAACTGCTTTCAGTATAATTACATTTTAGACAATAAATTATTGGCAAGGATAAGAATGTTGAATCAAAATGTACATTGTTCAATATTTACTCAGGTTATTATCACCCAGCAGTGCTACATATTTCTTTGTACTCTACACCGACTTTAGAGTGTGTACTTTCTTATTTATTTATTTATTTATTTATTTTTTATAATAGTTTTTATTGATTTTCAAGTCTTATAACTTTACAAACATTACAAAAAATTACAATTACAGATTACAGTTGTTTTAACTTTATAAAAGTTACAAAACAAAAACAAACAAACAAAGAAACAAACAAAGAACTGCGATGCTACTGAGTATATTCAATAAAATTAAGGGTTTTCTAGTCAAGGCTATCAAGTTATTATGATATTAATACATTAATTAACTTCCCCCACTTTTGAAAATGCGCAAGAAGTTTGTTTTTCTCCCTCGCGATATGGAGCTTGATATTGTAAACACGCCTTGTTCTCGCTATAAAAACTCTAAGTGTAGGTACGCTATTCAGACATCTCCTACGGTAGATATAATACTTACCTATTAACAGAATGTGATTGATTAAAATGAAGTCATTTGCAATATCAAACTTTCCAAGTATCAAATCTGATTCATCAATTGTTCCAACAAGCCTGTAGTGTCTACTGGGCTGCCTGTGGCTGCCTATAACATATTATGGGATAGCGCTTGTTGTTGTTAGAACACGTGTGTGTGAAAAGGAAAAGTAAGTCTTCAATTCGCCACTTGCACATAACCCATAATCCCTTGCGTTTTGGGGGGTTAACCAGTAGAAGAAATGTATGGTATCATGACAAAAATTAGTTCGGTGAGCTCGCAAAACCATCTACTAATGCTTAAAAATGCACCAGAATTTACCAAAATCACGATAGGAGAAATTTGTACTAGTTTATAACTAAATGTAGATAATTTTTTTTTTGTCCATACATCGTCTTGTAATTTTACAGACGATGTATGGACAAAAAAAAAAATTTCTCTACATTTAGTTATAAACTAGTACAAATTTCTCCTATCGTGATTTTGGTAAATTCTGGTGCATTTTTAAGCATTAGTAGCTGGTTTTGCGAGCTCACCGAACTAATTTTTGTCATGATACCATACATTTCTTCTACTGGTTAACCCCCCAAAACGCAAGGGATTATGGGTTATGTGCAAGTAGCGAATGCGAATAAAAGAGTATATTACAACTGGCGACGAGGATGAAAACCAATCGTCAATAGTCTCCTAGAGGAAAAGTACCGAAAATGGCGGTAAACATCGAATTTGGAAACATTAGTCCGTTCGACTGCAAAGGCAACCCAACTAGTGTTGGTCCAAGATGGCAACGTTGGAAACGTTCCTTCGAGTTCTTTCTTGAAGCTAAAGGCGTCAAAAAGGATTCCCAGAGAAAAGCACTGCTCCTTCACTGCGCCGGACAAGACGTACAGGATATTTTCGACACCCTGACCGACCCAGGACCCGTTCCAGAACACGACTCCGAGTACGCAAAAGCCATGAGGTCGCTAGATGCACATTTTGCACATCAGGTTAATATTCCCTTTGAAAGGCACCAATTTCGTCAAGCAAAACAGGAAGAGTCAGAAACAGCGGATCAATTCGTGCTGAGATTGTTTCAGCTGTCGGAGAACTGCGAATTTGGAGAAGCCAAAGAGGAACATATCCGTGATCAACTGATCGACAAATGCAGGTCACACAACCTTCGCAAGAAATTGCTGGAAGCAAGCGGAACGCTTACACTCCAAAAGGCGCGAGAGATTGCAAGATCAACGGAAGCGGCTGAAAGTCACGCAAGATTGATAGAGAATGATTCCAAGGGTGACAGTGTACACGCCTTGGAGGATAAACAAGCTGATTACGGCACAAGGAAGAGAGGAAATTGCTACCGATGTGGGTTGGAAGGCCACTTCGCACGAGACCCGGAATGCAAGGCCAGATCTGTTACTTGCCAAAAATGTAAGAAGACTGGACACTTGACAAAGTTTTGTAGGACCAAGGGCGAAGATAAAACCAAGAAAGGAAACGTTCGTCATGTCACCGAGGACGACGACTTTGCGTTTACAGTTCAATTAGGTGCCAGAGACATACCAACAGTAACCATTGAACTTGGAGGGGTACAACTGGAGGGTGTGCTCGTTGATTCAGGATCCACTTGCAATGTCATTGACAGGGAGACATGGGAGGTGCTCAAAAAGAAAAAAATCAAGTGTAAGTCATGGAAATCAAACAAGAAATTGTACTCTTATGGCTCGGAGGAACCACTCAACACTGCCGGTGAGTTTGAAACTGAATTGTGTTATAAAGATAGACAATGTGTTGCACGTTTCGTTGTTGTGGAAGAGAAGGCAAGGCCAATACTCAGTCGACAGACCTCTGAACTGTTGGCTATATTGAAAATTGAGATAAACTCTGTCAGTGAGGAGAACTTGCTGAGAGAATTTGAGGGGATTTTTGTTGGAGTTGGAAAACTCAAAGACTTTCAGGCCAAACTTCATGTTGATGAATCAGTCCAGCCCATTGCCCAAAAGTTGAGAGCCTCACTATTTGGATTAAGGGAGAAAATCGAGCAGAAACTAGAAGAACTTGTAAACCATGACATCATTGAGCCAGGTGAGGGGCCAACCCCTTGGGTAAGCCCTGTCGTCATAGTCCCTAAGCCTTCTGGAGACATCAGGCTCTGTGTAGATATGAGAAGAGCTAACCAGGCCATAGTAAGGGAGCGCCACCCCATACCCACAGTTGATGATGTTCTGTACCAACTCAATGGGAGCACGGTATTCAGTAACCTTGACCTAAGATGGGGCTTTCATCAGATTGAATTAGAAGAACAGTCCAGAAAGATCACCACGTTTATCATCCACAAGGGGTTGTTCAGGTATAAACGCCTGATGTTTGGTATCAGCTCTGCACCAGAACTTTACCAACATACTATCCAACAAGTATTAGAGGGGTGTGAAGGTGCTTACAACATTCATGACGACATCATTATCCATGGTCGTACTGTTGAAGAGCATGATGTCAGGTTAAGGAAGACCTTCGAACGTATCCAAGAAAAGGGGCTTACTTTGAACAGGGACAAGTGTGCATTCAGCATGTCAAAACTGACTTTCATGGGATACTTACTGTCCAACCAAGGGATCGGGCCAACAGAATCGCGTGTAGAAGCAGTCGTTGATGCAAGAGAGCCTCAAAATGCAGAGGAGGTACGAAGTTTTCTGGGATTAGTGAACTTTAGTGCCAGGTTCATCCCCAATTTAGCAAGCATTGCTGAACCACTTCACAGGCTAACAAGGAAGCAAACTCCCTTTGTGTGGGGCACAGAGCAACAAGGTGCTTTTGATGCCCTAAAAGACAGCTTGGCAAATGCAGAAACCCTGGCATATTTCGACAGCAATGCAGAAGAAACCAAACTTATCACAGATGCCAGCCCTGTGGGTTTAGGAGCGGTCCTTACACAAGTTCAAGGAGGATGCGAACGAGTAGTCGCTTATGCTAGCCGTAGTCTAACAGATGTTGAGCGTAGGTACTCTCAGACAGAGAAAGAAGCACTCGGACTTGTCTGGGGTTGCGAGAGATTCCACATGTACCTATATGGAGTGGAATTCACCCTGCTGACTGACCACAAGCCCCTTGAGGTTATCTACTCTACTAATTCCCGCAATTCAGCAAGGATAGAACGCTGGGTCCTGACACTGCAACCATACAGGTTCAAAGTGCAGTATGTACCTGGTAAACAAAACATTGCTGACCCACTTTCACGTCTTGGCAAAGGAAAGGGGGTATGCATGAATGATGATGCAGAAGAGTTTATCCGGTTTGTGGCGGAAACGTCAACACCAGCAGCTATGTCCGTGCAGGAGGTTGAAGAAGAGTCATGGCTCGACCCAGAAATTTCACAGTTAAGAGAATGCATCACAACAGGAGAATGGGACAACGCCCCAACACAGTATAAAGCCGAAAGAAGTGAACTTTCCATTCTAGGCAAGCTAGTCCTAAGAGGAACAAGATTGCTTATCCTAGCAAAATTACGCGACAGAGTGGTAGATCTGGCCCACGAAGGACATCAGGGGTTGACAAAGACAAAACAGAGACTCCGCAGCAAGGTCTGGTGGGCTGGAATTGATAGACAAGTCGAAGCAAAATGCAAGACCTGCCATGGCTGCCAGTTGGTTGGTTCACCCACACCACCGGAAGCCTTAAAACATACTGTGTTCCCCAGTCAGCCCTGGCAAGATCTAGCAGCGGATTTGATGGGGCCCCTTCCTTCCGGAGAGTATGTATTCGTCGTCGTAGACTACTATAGTCGTTACTTTGAAGTAGACATCCTCAAGTCTGTAACATCTGCCACCATAATAGGAAGCCTGGAGAGAATATTCTGTACGCATGGTCTCCCGCAGTCGTTAAAAACAGATAATGGACCACAATTCACGTCCGAGGAGTTTGGAACATTTTTGAAAACAAACGGCATACAGCATAGAACCTCCACGCCCTTGTGGCCCCAAGCAAACGGGGAGGTAGAACGCCAAAACAGAAGTCTACTCAAAGCCTTGAAGATTGCCCAAGCAGAGAAGAAGAACTTAAAGGTAGAGATGAGGAAGTTCCTAACAGCCTACGGGACCACACCTCATAGCAGCACTGGAGTCTCTCCAGCCAAATTGTTGTTTAACAGAGAGATACGGTCAAAGATCCCTGAGCTGACAAAGTCTGAATACATTGACAGTGAAGCACGAGACAGAGACGCAGAAATGAAACAGAGGAGAACCGACTATGCTGATGAACGAAGGGGAGCGCAGGAGAACAGTCTAGCTCCAGGAGATCATGTGCTGGTGAAACAAAGGAAGGAAAATAAGCTGTCAACCACTTTCGAGGATGCACCTTACAAGGTCACCAATAAATATGGCAACGAAGTCACAGTTACATCACCAGAAGGAGTTAACTACAAGAGAAATGTAACTGATGTTAAGAAGTATCTGAAGGCAAGCGATGGACCAGACCAACAAAGCACAGGAGACAGTGTCGCAGGGGGAACTGCCGAATCAGAGGTTTCAGAACTACCCCTAAGGCCAACTAGGGAAAGGAGGGCACCAGAGTATCTAAATGATTATGAACTCTATTGACATTAAGGAGGACACTTTGAGTTACTTGGTATGATTATAAGCTCTGTTGAAACTTGAATAGCAAGAAACGGGACACTGAACAGTGAACTTGTTGAAAGCTTTCCAGGTCAAACGTCCAAACAGAGTTATTCCAGTACTGTTGAAATTTGTTAACCAGTAATTAGTACATTAATCCAAGGAAAAGAGGGGTTGTAGTGTCTACTGGGCTGCCTGTGGCTGCCTATAACATATTATGGGATAGCGCTTGTTGTTGTTAGAACACGTGTGTGTGAAAAGGAAAAGTAAGTCTTCAATGCGAATAAAAGAGTATATTACAAAGCCGTTGTTAACTCTTAGCCAGGATAAGACGTGTTTCCAATAATCTGAAGATATCTTACAGGAGAAAAATAAATGCTCGACGGATTCCGCAACCTCTTGACAGAAAGTACAACTTGGTGATTCTACCAGACCAATATGACTGAGTTTCTCATTCGTCAAAACAATGCAATTTAGGATTTTGTATTGAAATTCCCTGATCTTAGATTCTAAAGTGGTTGGGAAGGCTAACGAATAGACCTTCTGCCAATTTATTACAGCGTTTGGGTACTTGTTGGTTATTTTCTGTTTAGCAGTGGGTGGAATCTGTTTTTTCCGCAGAAAAAGTTGGTAGATCTGTTTAGATTACTATCTTATTTCATTTATGCAGCCAAGAAATCCCAACACTATTCAGGGCTGTCAACAAGGGCCGTAACCCGTAACACCTGTTACGCTTGCCCAATTGATGTTACTGGTGAACTGGCATATAGTTGATACAATTCACCACAAAGTAATATGTTTGCTATGTGTGTGAAGATCAAGGCTACAGGTAAATAAAAACTAAATGACAGCCCTGCTATTTTTTTAATTCTCCTTGGTAATCACTTTTTACATATATTATGGTAGTTTCTCATAAATTTACACAGGTACTTGACAGTTTTAACATTGTCTATGTTGACTTAAATCACTACGATAGCCAAACCAGTTCTTAATCAGAACCACCACGTCTACAAGATCTTCAAAAACCTCTTTTACTTTAGTTTGACCTTAAAGAAATTGCAATCATTAGAATTTGTTACTGTAAAATACTCAACTGAATAAATGTGCACCTCAAGTTTACAGCGTTTGTAGCTTTGTCCAATAGCCCTCTGAGGTCTATGGATTTTGCAGTTCCAAGCTTAAGGACTTACTTGCGGTCTTAGTAAATTGTATGTATGCTTGTCCGAAGGCAAGCAAAGTTTTGGGGATTATTTTGGGGGAAAATCCAAAATAAAAAAGTACTCCAAGAGATAAAATTACTGTTGTTAGCCCAGTTTTAATCATTAATAAGAAATTTTAATAAGAAATATGTAGCGACGTAGTGAGAATAACTTTCAGCCTAGCATATCAAAGCTACAAAATTCCCAAAGGGCAAGCTTGAAAGTTCATTTTCTTTGCACTGGTTTAAAGTCAATGTTTGAGAGAAACAAAATATTGCAATAAAATAATTTCATGATAGAGTTGTGCACCTTACAACCAAAAAACATGTACATTTACATGTCCATATATACTACATGTGTATATTTGCCATTAATATTCTTCAAAATTATTGGCCAAAACAGATGTGAAAATAAGCACTTTTCTTTGAATCACACAGATAAGATTACTCGCCTGGGAGATTTGGTCTGTAACCAGGAGACTCCCAGATAATCCAGGAATTTACAGAAGCAAATTGCTAAATGACGCACATTTGTAGAATAACAAAAGTTTCATCATCCCTGCTTTTCAGCAGTGACAATAATATGAACAGGCCTATATTTACAGCATTAAAACAGTCACTAATCATAAAAAAGTTAAGTAAAAATCATAGTTGTATATACTGTATGCCTGCCCATATGTAGCAAAAATTACATAACCTTTTGATTATAATATCTGATTCAAAGCTAATTTATTCTGTTTAATAAAACTAATCTGGTCAATTTAAATTTTATTTCATGTGAAATTAAATTTCATGTATGGTATCTACAGTAGAATCCAGATTTCTTGAACCTCCAAGGGAAATGAAAATTGGTTTGAAATACTGGGTAGTTTGAGTAATCTGGGGTAAAATTGCAGTGTGCAACTAACGGAAGGGATACGACTTTTGGTTCGAGTTACTGGGAGATAAAAAATATAGAAGGTTTTGAGAAATCGTAATTCCACTCTATCCGATTTCATCATCATCATCATCGTCATCATCATCATCGTCATCATCATCATCATCATCGTCATCATCATCATCGTCCTCATCGTCATCACCATTATCATCATCATTACCATCATCATCATCAAAGTTCAATGCTATTAAGTTTATAAAGTCAAGTTCTTAGCTACTGGTTTCATAGTATCTGCCATGAATATGATTTCTCATCTGTACTACTTGCTTCTGTGTAAGCCCAACAGTCTCACTTAGCAGCAACCGTGTAGGACCAATAACCAGTCGGTGTCGTGTCCATTGCAAGACATAAGAATTAGGAGTCAGTTGATCTCCAAACTTTTCAGTTACACTGCTAATGTAACGATGAAGAAACTCATCCAGAGAATTCTTCTTGAATGCTTCAAGCATCATCTTCTTCGATGCGCCAATCGAATTATATACTGGGGTATCAGAAAGTAATTCACCAACATTTGGTAGTTCATCATTTTTAATGTCCTTCGTTATGAACTGATAAAGGCCCAGCAAAACGTGTTCTGGCGTCAGACCACGAGAGTCACCAGGTAACACAGAATCGCCATGGTATAAATTCACGTTGTCGAAACCATAGTCGCGTGCTGCAGGAGCACTTGGCCACAAGTCCATGGCACAAGCGTCGAACAACTCATGAAGTGACGATTCCGCTGGATTGTGTTTCTTCCAGTGCCGCTTTTGACAGGGTTTTGAACAGTAGTGTGCATGCTAGCATGCGGCACATCGCTTTGTCTCGCGCTCCTTGCCGCAGGAATAACATAAACCAGGTATTTTCTTCAGGATTGCGTGTATTGCATATGCGCATGCATCGTAACATCTTTGTATTTGGTGAGAGCCTGCGTTACTCTTACCCAGTGGAAAGAGAATATCTTCAAAACCACAGATTTCGTAAAGGGGGTAAGTTTCTAAAGAAACTGTGGTGCTGCGTCAGTGGGGAGATTTTTTTTACAAGATTTGTTTTTATCAACTGAGTTCATAATGTGAATTGGCCACCGTAATGAGATTCGAAAGCTGACGTTTCGAGCGTTAGCCCTTCGTCGGAGCGAATGGTAGTAGTGGCCGTCATTAGGGTCATCACGCAACGCTTCTCCCCCACTACATGTAAGTGGGGGGAGAAGCCTTGCGTGACGACACCAAGCGTTGCGTGACGGCTGTGTTGCGTGACGGCTGCGAATTAGCGTCGTGTAAGAAAGCAGGACGCGACGCCGAGGACAACGTCGATTAAAAAATGATTTATATTTTACCTACAAATCTCGCAATACTCTAAAGTCATTTTCCTTTGTCTCTCAGTGTCCAAACTATTACGAAACTGAATCTGAGACAAGGCGAAACATTTGAAATAAATATAAAAATATAGCCGTCGGGGTTCACGTTCTACGGACAACGTACAATTTGGTCATTTCAAGTTGTTTTTTTGCAGAGGACGGCAGAGAAATGTACCGAGAATTATAACGCACGTGCACAGTCATTGTTCTGCTCATCAAACCTTTTTTTAGCTATAAAATGTTTTAAAAGCAAGCAACCGGAACGATGATCCTGCTCGTATACGTTGGATCAATAGTGATCTAATCGGCTTCACAAATCAAATGAAGAATATAAAGGCAGAAACTGACACAACGTAAAATGTTTTTTGAACGTATACTTGTTATGGGCACTTTGTTAAAAAGAATTCCTTATTTATGGAATAACCTGCCCAAAGGGCTTAGGTCTGATAATAGTAACCTACAATCTCGTTCCCAGAGGTCGCGTTCCCCTAGTCCCTTGCGGGAGTGAAACGAGAACCTCTGGGATAATCCATTTCAGCGCAACAGAAATCTTGTTATCGGCTCAACTGCGCAGGTGTGAACTCATTTTGAAAAATGGCTGCCGAAATGGCTCAGAAACCGCAGATCTCGGAGGCTATGTTCCGCGAAGCTATTAGGTATTCTTTGGGAAAACTCGGACAGCCAGAGCTGGAATTAAAACAGGAGCAACTTGAAGCCATAAAGGCAATCTGTGTAGACAAAAAGGATGTCTTAGCAGTGTTACCTACGGGTTTTGGTTTTGAACTTTTCATTTTGTGCCTTTTCTCCAAACAAGTCAATTGGATTGTTCTTAACCTATAAATTGCAGCATCTACAAAGATGATAATGACTTGACGCTGCCTTTACCGGCGTCTTGTCTGCCATTTTGAGCTATTAAAACTACTGCTCATGCTCAGTTTTCGACCAATCAAAAGTTGCGCTGAAATGGATTATCCCAGAGGTTCTCGTTTCACGCCCGCAAGGGACTAGGGGAACGCGACCTCTGGGAACGAGATTGGGTACTTTAATAATGCAAGAACTTTGATCCTGACCGCCCAAATGTTACTTGGGCGTCATAGTAGTCCCCGGGGAAGGTTGGCCTCTCAGAGCCCTACCCCACTATAGTCCATTCTATGGCCAATTATAGAATCCATCTTAGCCACTTTAGTGCAAATATGTAATTTTCGCGATCCCAACTTAGTCACTTTCTATTTATGTATGTACCTTATATTGAATAAAGAACGCTTTACTTTTCACCTACAGTACAAACATTTTGGTATGTTTGCTCACCGTAAATATGAACCCCAAAAATCAGAAAACGTGCGACGCCATTCTAGTGACTCTATTGAAAATGGGACCCCAGGATAGTTAATTGAGTCGTGAAAATGCGACCCCATCCAGCGACACATCCCCGTTAGCCTCTTAAAAGGAAGTACCCCCTCCCCCCGGGAGTAGCCCTTTGATGTTAATTGACACTGCATGTAAACAGCTTATTTCTTTGTTTTGTTTTTGTATATTTTGGGTGGACTAGCACTTATGGTTCTAAGGTTCCTTTCTAGTCATTCGTCGGTGCGTTTTCTTCTTTATATTTTGTAATATAACATTTATTGTTTGTATGTTTTCTTATGGCATGTAATTTGAGCAGTAAAAATGGTTTAAATTAAAATTTCATAATTTTTTATAGCGATAGAGACAATTGCTGAGTATACCTTCCACTCACAAAGTTGACTGTAAAATAAGGTCGCATCCAAAGATTAAAAATCGAACCATTCTACACAATAATGCTCATATGCAGGGGTTACGGTCCTTTTCTATTAGAAAAAAAATCTTACTCACTGTTGCAATTTTTTCCCACTTTTTCTCCCAGTGTATGCAAAGTAGCCCACTCTTCTCCAACCTCGTTCCCAGGGTCTCTCTTCTTCCCCGCCCTCTGGAGCCAGGGAGGAGCGGGAGAGAAGAGAGACCCTGGGAACTAGGTTGCCTCTTCTCCTTCCTCCCTGATAAGAGTGTCTGCTCCCCTTACGCAGGGTTACCACTGGAAAAAAAATGCGGAAAGGGCAAATTTGCTCGCGCGAAACACTGTACTGCGTTCTTGGCTGTAATCCCCGTTTTAGAAAATGCATGGTTTGAAGCAATCAGTTTTCCTTCGACTTTCGCGTTAGTCCTTTTGACCATACGTTTACAAATAATGGTCGGTATTGATGCTCATGTAACACAACTGTAATCCAAAATGTAACGCAACTTTAACTTCTATTTTAACAAGCGATATGTACAATATTAACATCAACAGAACGTACTGCAAATATAGTATGGCCAGAACGTCCATGTCTCTCTGATTTTTTAAAGTTTTAAGTTGTTCTCATCTCGGCTTAGCCTCCTTCGCAGCCGTTACTAGGGAAGTCACGTCCTAACAACGCGTCACGCTACGCTTCTATTCTTCTATAAGAAGCATTGCGTGACAATCCAAACGAGGGCAGCGCACAAGACTTATCTCCGCTAGATTTCCTTCCTTCACTCAACAATTTTCTTAGCGAGCCTCCAGTGGCCTTCACTGTTTTACAGTACTGTACAAGCTTTCCAAAAGACCTTATCTTCTCCTGCTCTCGTAAACGGTTTTACATATGAAATTTATCTCGGCTTCTTTCGTTTGTACACTCGTTTCAATTGTTTCAAGTGAGGTTTGGTCTGAGCTAGTCGACGCTTGAGTGAAGTCTGTTGTTCCACCAGCTGAGCAAAGTGCCCTTGCTCCGCTAGCATGGTGAGAAATGTTCTAATGAACGGATCATAGTCGTGAGTCCGCCGGCTGTGATCCACCTGTCAGAAAAAAGAGAAAACTATTTTAATGCGTTTACAAAACAAACAAAATGAAATGTTAAAAAAAATCTGTAGGTAGGATTCAGAAGCTTTTCAAACTTTCAAAAATTTAAGGTGGCTCTGAATCCTACTTACAGAATGTTTTTTAAACTGTGCAAAAAGTTCCGTATTAACATGTTTATCACAATTTGATTATATAAAAGGGTTTCACCGAACCGTTTCTAAATTATGCGCACTTAAAGGTAAAAGTATGGGTTTTTTAACGAATTGTATCGTTGCTATGGTAACCTATTATGCCTAGAAGGTGACCACGACTTATTCACCAATGATTGGACATTTGTGTGGTACTGAGATTGTAACATCACTTGATAAAGTGTGGTAGTATTGCTCTGTCAAAGAATAACTACTGGAAAGTGCTGGAAATTGTTATCAGCCACCTTAAGGTTACTCGAAACAGTTTCCAGTACTTTCCCAGACTTAGAGTTTGATTGTTCATTAAAACCACTCTATATCAGTTGATATCAAAATCATGGTATCAAAAAACTGCCCAATCATTGGTGAACAAGTTGCTGTCAATTTTATGGCAAAACTTTGCAAAATTGCATCTTATCATGTTTATTACAATTCGATAATAAAAAAATAGGGGTCACCGAGCTCGTTTACGAGTTATAAGCACTTAAAGCTAAAATTAATGGTGTTTTTAGCAGGTCATGTTGTTGCTATGGTAACCTATTGTGCCATAAAAGTTGTGTCACGGTACGTTCTTGATGATTTCGAAAATGGAAAACTCTTTATATGGTTTTTCCTCTTCAAAAATGGAAGACCTTGTACATGTAATTAGAAAATAACCCAAAGCAAATACGCACGCTGATTGGTTTAAAACCGTGTTTCTTATGTATTACTCGATAGAAACACAGAACTAGCACGAGCTGTTGACGTAATGATGGCGCGAACAAAGAGAATCTACATTTTGATGATCGAAGTAAACAAGTTGTTTTTCTTTTTCTTCGTCGCGGTATTTTCTAAAAGAAATAGAAAACATGTTCTCCGTGTTCCCATCGAGTTATAGAAACACTCGTGAAAGTTTGGCAGAACTCGGAAAAGCTGTGGAAACACTCGCCTGCGGCTCGTGTCCCCACAGCATTTCTCGTTCTCCCAAACTCTTACTCGTGTTTCTATTTAACAATTAGACTACGAGCCCGAGTTTTCTACGAGCAGATAGTCAACGAGGCGCAGCCGAGTTGACTATCGCTCGTAGAAAACGAGGGCGAGTAGTCTAATTGTTTTAGTATAAATTTGCCGTAGTCTCATTGCATAAAAAGAAAAAAAAGTCAAGTATCGCGTAGAAAAGAACTGTTTTATTATGTTACATCAGGTTCAAACGTGACGCGCGATATGCACTGATGCGTAACTGTTGACTATCAGCAGATAGTCGACGGTAATATAGCCAATCAAATTCATGGATTCATAATAGACTACGGTAAATTTATACTAAAACTCGATAGAAACACGACACATGTTTTCTATTTCTGAATTATTAGGTAACTCGAAAAGACTGAGTTAACATTAAAACATATCATTGACAATATTTTTATGATGCGAAGATAGTGTACTCACATGGTACTTCCTTCGTTTGTCTTTCTCTTCTCTCAAGGAGTTCTCACAAGCTTGAATTTGACGCTCGACCTGATGTAGTTGAGTCACTAGGGCCTACGACAACAGAATCACCGCAATTAAAAAATGTAATAGTAAATAATAACATAGGGAAATCTCAAGCCACTAGAATTAGTTATATTATCCCTGGAAAGAATTCCAAAAATTAGCCAGTACCTATTTGCACTCCAGAGCGGAGAGAGCTACTGTGATGAGAGCGCAGTTCTTGCCTTAGAACACAACACGATGACCACGGGAAGGGGGGTGGGGGGAACTTCCGTGTGAAAGGTTCGGAGATGCTTTTCGTCTGGCTAAAATGTCTAAGCCCAGGATTCTGATCTCACTTCGAGTATTCAGGACGAAAGGCCACTAGTATTAGCCATCATTGTGTTTTTCAGGGTTGCTCTCGAAGAAATAACAGGGGACTTTAGATTTGACTCCCAGTACGCGATCGAGTACGAGAACGACTTTTCAATTCTAGTTTGCAGATTTCACATCATCATGTCACATACCCATCTCATTCCATGAGGTACCCTCTCTACCCAAAACCAACATGAAAAGCGAGGAGTCTGTAAACGTCACTGGTTTGAAATTCAAAACTCGTACTCGTCCTCAATCTCGTATTCGTGGCCCAAAGGTGCCTATTTTTAATAATAATAACAATAAAAAGTAATAGTAATTGGACCGAGTGGAGTACAATTCAGGGAGTAATCGAGCGAGTAATTTCAAAATCGGACGAGCGCGAAGCGCGAGGCCGATTTAAAATTACGAGCACGATTACTCCCTGAATTGTACGACACGAGGTCCAATTACTAATTAATCGTATCTATAACAATTTCGAAATTAAAAATGTCTTTTGAGAACTTCTTTTGAGTGAAAGCGTCTGTAGCGCTTTTCCTAAGTTTTTGAAAACTGTAGAAAACTTTGCTAAGGAAACCATTAAAACGCGTGTAATTGACGTGAAAATCGTGTGGGTATCCAATGACAGGTGTCCAATTACAAAAGGTTCAAATCGGACACCTGTAATTGGACACCCACGTGATCGCGCGCCGATTGCGTGACAAATAGGCGCGCGGAGAACCAATCACGATCGAGAATTTTGTTATAGATACGATTATAATAAAAAACGCTGTCGTGACCGTTTTAAAGAGGTATCTTGTAGGGGTCAAATGAAGCTCGAGCCACACTCACATTGGTCACCTTTAGGGGTTTAATATAAATTTTCTGACGATCATCTCCGACTCTTTTACATAGGAGCTCCCCCCCCCCCCCCTGGTTTGTCACTTCGCTTGACGAGTGATGCACTGAACTGGAGCATGGCTTACCTGGCTTTCAGGAGAAATCTTTGCTAACTCGCTTAGTGGAATAGAAAAGCCATAGCTATGGCAAACCTCTTGACTCTCAGTCTGTGAGGTTCCCTGAAAAGAGACTAGACGGGCAAAATGATTCAGTTACTAACTGCAACTGGATAAGACCTAGCTTAGCGATACCAATTTATGTCTTATAGACTTTTCATTTTCGAGTTGATGCGAAACGAGTTTTTCTCTCGTCGATTAACCCACGGATCATAAATTGACAGGAAAAAATAATCACACAAGGGTCCGTATCTTACAGTACGAACCAAGCAAATGAGGTTAATAAGATGTTCATTGCATGTCCCGCTCCTGAGACAAGAAAACGTAACACGTCAGGCGTGCGGGAAGCGCCCGTAAAATTGAACAATCACGTGTTTTTACTGTTCGAGACATAATATAAATGGGTTGTTGACCAAGCGAGAGGTCAACACGACTGTTGCAGTTTCTCAAGATCTTTTTGCGTTTTTTGTTTGGGACGCAAGGTGCTCGCCTCTGACTAAATATGGCTGACTTACTGTTGATTTCGTATTTCGTATTTGCTCCGAAATTTTTTTGGGGGCTTCTTCGGTTTTTCTCCCTTGACAAAAGCCAACATCATAATTCAGCCAATATCCCGAGGGTAACAGGTTCGCCAGTTTTACGACTTTTATGCAAGCGCTACCTTTGTTAATCAAAAATAATAAATTAATAATCAAAGGATCAATTGAATAAAGAACACCTTTTTAGCGGGAACTGGCGCGCAATGTTGAACAGGCAAGATAGTCTAATCTTGCTTGCTTGAGCCATAGTCAATAGAGGGGATGGTTATGAAACCTGGCAAAGTTCTTTGCTGTACGGTTTTGTTGGCTATTTTGGGGGTTGACTGGTTGACCGTGCTCAAAATTTGCAAAATACAAAAGGTGGTCATGTGTGCTCAGACAACCAACCAATAGGCCATTCCGAAATTGCGCAGGGAACTGGGGCGAATTTCAAATTTCAACTTATCGATAAACTGACACCACCACATGAAAGATCACGTCTAGAGTTGTCATTTGACCAAGTTTGATGCTTTTAGGGTGAACAGAGACCAAGTTATAGACCTTGAAACATGGTTCAAAATCCATACAAACGTCTCTAATGTTGAGACAGCGTCCCCTAAAACCTTATAAACTCTTAAAATTTTTTATGATTTCTGTGATACTCTTAAAAATCGGCAAAGATACGTGATTTTCATCTCAGCTTCTTTCACATGGTAGTTGAATGACGGGATTTTTCAGTTGTCACAAAAATATTAAAAAATTTAAGAGTTTATATGGTTTTGGGGGATGCTGTCTCAACATTAGAGACGTTTGTATGAATTTTGAACCATGTTTCAAGGTCCATAACTTGGTCTCTGCTCCCCCTAAAAGCATCAAACTTGGTCAAATGACTACTCTCAACGCGATCTTTCATGTGGTGGTGTCAGTTTATCGATTTGTTAAAATTTGAAACTCGCCCCAATTCCCTGCGCAATTTCGGAATGGCCTATAGAAGAATGCATAATTCCTGCATAGTCAATGAGCATAAAACAAAAGATGTGCAGGGTCAAGGACCTTCCAACATAAATCTTAGCCTCTTCGTTTACTTCTTTGATGTTTACCGGGCTTCTTAACCATTCCCTTATAATACTGTAACTATGTTTGAGCTAATCACAACACAGGATTTGGTTAATCTTTGCTGCTTGCGGAGATAAATAATTCGCTACTTTATTATTTGCCAAATAACAAAGGCACTTCACCTTTGTGTTTTGAGTGAATTCCTTTTCCACTTTCAGCATGTTCCACATCACTGGATGAATCCTCTGCGCCTGCTCTTCCATCGTGACTGCTGGCCACTGTCTCAGAATCAGAAAAGGAGAAAGTCTCTGCATAGTCTGCCTGGTCCTCTGAAGGCGCTGTTTCAGTGGTCTCCTGGGTAAACATACAATACGCAACACAGTTACCACACTGCACAGCCATCTATAGTAGTTAATTAAGGATGGTTTTAGTTGAAAGACTTTGTCAGGGGAATTTCCTAAATGAAACCAACAAACATAAACAAACAGATTATTTTTGAAAAGTGTCCAAAGGCCTTTAAAAATTATATCGAATACTTGGAACATGTATACTCCAAACTTGCAGCTTAAATTACAGCCCTTGGTGTGGTTTACCTTAACTTAACCTTGCAAAAGTTGTGGGAATAGAATTTCAAGTCTCACATCCGGAGTTACGATTACATGCAACAAAATTTCGGACGTTTTATTTCGGACAGTTAATTTTCGGATACCTTTCATCTCATTTCGGACTAATTTCGGACAAAGATTTCGGACACTTTGTTGAAACAAAGCAAAAGTGAATTAGACTGATAGTTGTACTGCATCCTGAAGGTTTTACAGATAGGTTGACGAGAAGATTACACAAATTCTATCAAGCCGTTACGTATCTCAAGCAACGTCTCAACTAAAGTTCGCTCCATAAAGGAAACTAAGACCTCTAGAGCTACTTAAAAGTTTTAGACTGTACTGTGAACATTTTGGACGCTTAAAATTTCGGACGGTTTTATTGTCGGACCTTGTTTGGTCCGAAATTAAAATCGTCCGAAAGTTTATGAAATAGCATGTTCTTTGGTTTCAGCATGTGAAGATCTCTCAAGGCCGTTTTGGAGTCAAAATTTAATCACAGGTTAACGCACTCAGCGAGTGAATTATCGGGATTTACTGCACGAATTCACTAACAATGAACGAGAAATTTCAATACCGCACGAGGCTTTGCCGAGTGCGGTATTGAAAATTTTGAGTACAGGTAAATCCCAATAATTCACGAGCAATGAGTGTGTTAACATTTTTATTATTCAAATTGAATACACTGCACAAAGAAATCGTCAAACTCTGAGTCAGCCGAAGCCATGGTGTAATGACAGTGCTGTGTTGAATTTACACCACGATAATGACGTCAAGGAGGTTGTTTCGTCACAATCCAGTATCACGTGGTACAAATCAGCCAATCAGAAAATCGGAATTTGTACAGTGTATGAAAGCTGAATAATAATATAAATTAACCTGACTAATATTGAGAGAGTGATAGTATTTCGCACTGTATGGCTAGGAAAGAGTGACTTATGTAAGTGGCATTGTAAGTGTCACCTAGCAGGACTCCCTTACCCCAGTTGCAGATGCACCCGACTCCGAGTGCAGACTACCTGTTGGCGACACCGGAGGCTCAGGTGCTGGAGCAAAGACATGATCTTCAGCAGGTTCCTTCTTTGAAGCATCATCCGATGTGGAACTGTTGTTACTCGCAGCAGTTTGGTTTGTCTGTCCATGAGCTTGTTCGCCGAGAATTGAAGATGACTCAGATCTTTCCCTGTTTGTTTCGTGCAGTTTTGAGGTCTCAGAGTCATTTGGTGTTTTGCTTAGATCTGTTTCCATGGCAACATTAGAGGTGATCCCGCCTGACGTTGTCAAGGCGACTGTGGGTGAGACGGTGACCGTAGTGGCCGTTGTAAGTGTGGTCTCTGTTTTGTCGCACGATGTGTTGTTTGTTGAACATGAGCTAGACTGTGTTGTGCAGGTAGCTGTTGATGTAGAGTTTTGACTTGTAACAGGGTCAAACTGTAAAATAAACAAGTTCAATTAGTAATTGATTCATGCCTTAGCGTGCATCATCGAGTCATAATGCACGCGGGAAGTTTACAGAGCACCAAAGAAAAGGCTTGCTCGAGATGCAGCCGAGGGCAAGTCTAGGCCGCTCCCGCAAACTTTCCAAGTGCATCACAACTCGATAAAACACAGCTACCAGCATTAAATTAATTGTTTTATAACTTTTAGTTGCCAATAGCAATATATTTCTCTCGTGAAGCGAAGCTGACTTTGCTCAAGTCACGAGCGTGCAATATTTAAGAAATAGAAAACATGTGCCGTGTTTCTATCGAGTTTTAGTATAAATCTATTAGGGTTCTATCACGAATGCCGTTCTCTGATTGGCTACGCTACTCACTATCTATTCTGTGATAGATAGTGAGTAGCGTAACAGTGTGCACTTGTTAACAAAATGATGGCCGTTTCTTGGCGTTTTCGAAGTGTTGAGAAGAGGATTTAGATTAAGTTTTGAAAGACTAGTAGATTTATACTAAAACAATTAGATTATTCGCTCTCGATTTCTATCGCGCGATAGAAATCGAGAGCTCATAATCTAATTGTTAAATAGAAACACGAGTGAAAGTTTGGGAGAATGAGAAATGCTGTGGGAACACAAGCTGCAGGCGAGTGTTTCCACAGCCTTTTCGAGTTCTCCCAAACTTTCACGAGTGTTTCTATAACTTGATAGGAACACGGAGAACATGTTTTCTATTTCTTTTAGCAAATACCGCGACGAAGAAAAAGAAAAACAACTTGTTTACTTCGATCATCAAAATGTAAATTCTCTTTGTTCACGCTATTACGTCAACAGCTCGTGCTAGTTCTGTGTTTCTATCGAGTTATAGCGTATTTGCTTTGGGTTATTTTCTAATGGATTTTATAAAATAACTGAGATACTACGCTCGCGCTCATTGGTTGATAGGTCTATCTAGATGAGAGAATGTAAGCACGTCGTGACGTTTTCGATTCGCGTGTATGTTTTAGAAATATTTTTATAAAAACAATAGCGTACTTTTAACGTGTTTACATAGCCTCATTTAAAATCTCGGGGGGTTACGAGAACTCTAAGAAAGTTACACAAACTCTCCACTGCGTCTCGGGTTTGCAAAACAGAAGGCCAAACTATATACAGAAAACCTTTCTGAAAAATTACAAATCTGGGATCAAAATCTTCGCTATTCCTGGGTTAACTTAATTGGGCTTTGAGCAACCCGGCCCAGGACAATACTTTCATTTCCTTTGTCTCAAGTTTCCATGGCATAAATGTACAGTACTAGGAGCATTACGACTGGTTGGCATGCACCTCAGGGATTTCATTAATGTTTTCAGCAGGAGGGTAAGTGGTTTTTACAGGCGGGAAAAACTATAAGAACTGAACTTTTTATAAGAAAAACTTTCCACTAGATGGTCACACCGGGTAGGCAAAATGGTCCTCAGAGCCAGTCAATTTGCCCAGAGCCCAGACCTCAATGAACCCTCCCTGCATATTACTGCAGCCCAATGCAGATTACCCGCATTTTGACAATCTTAACACTAGATGCGTAATATTCCGGAACGAGTCAGGGATAAACACAACACACACAGTTGGACCCTGGGAGAAAACAGTGAAAGCAGTCTCTAATACCTTTTTTAATGATTCCAATATGTTCTCTCTACAGGAAAAGAATGGAAATAAAGACATCAAAAATCTGTTTGTACTAACTGTCTGTCTGGTAATTAAAATAGATTCTTATACAAAAATATCACTCCAATTTTGATTGTCTAAATTCTGAATTTTAATTTTGTGAGAAACAACTGACAAAAACTTATTGTCTATATGTTTTCTTTGATTTGCATTTTTTTGATTTTCACTAGAAATATGCTGTCCATAAAGCTACAGTGAGATATACATTTAAAAATCGAAATATCTTAGAAAACAAATAAGAACCTAATCAGCCTGAATTGTGAAAAACTACCCTAAAATATAAGAACCTGTTAAGCCTGAGCTCGAAAATTCTAGATTCTCATATGCGGGATTTCACTGTACTGCATATAAATGAATTTTATTTCATCCTGAGTGTAATATTTCATACATCTACCTTTAGTATTACCAAATTTTGCGGGATGTACAATGATGAGTGCATAGAATTGAGGAACGATAACTGACAATGATTATAATGTGGTACACTAGCTCAAGTGGCACAAACCTTTCAGCACTTAAACGTTTCAGCTTTTCCTCACAGATTGTCATTCCATCAGCTACAACAGCCATCAGGTTATACCTGATGTCATGGTATGGTTCACTGTGGAAAGGAAATTTTAACAAGTGAATCATCACGTGTCATGTTATCGAATAGAATTACAGTAGAGCCTCTCTACAACGACCACCCTTGGGACAGATGAAAGAGGCCGTTGTAGAGAGGTGGCTGTTACAGGGAGGTAGGGGTGTAAGATGTCACCTGACTGCCCTCGGGGGTACTTACATACATACATTACTTTATTTATCCTCGGATTTTAGAGTAGCATATGCAGCTAATATCTCTGAGCATTTTACCATCAGATGGGAGATAGACCACCACACCGGGAACTTCGTCCTCTACGTCCCCAATAATTACATGTACTTCGAACAAGAAGTGGGGGAGCAGTGGCCTCATGGTTAGTGCGCTTGACTCCGGAGTGAGCGCTCCGGGTTTGAGCCCTGGCCGGGGACATTGTGTTGTGTTCTTGGGCAAGACACTATACCCAGGTGTATAAATGGGTACCGGCAAATTTGATGCTGCGGGTAACCCTGCGATGGACTAGCATCCCATCCAGGGGGGAGTAGAAATACTCCTAGTCGCTTCATGCTACTGAAACCGGGATAAGCTCCGGCCTGATGAGCCACTTGGCTCATATGCAGACTTTACCAAACAAGATACATGTACATGTAAGCAAGTACACTAGTGTTTTAAACTCTACATCCTGTCACTAAATGTAGAAAGACTAGTACAGTGTATACAGCTCTAAGTTCAACTCGCTGGTCACAGTTTGAAAATACCTGTACAGTCGAACTCTAGTTGTGACCACCTCTCCTAAATGATCGTCTCTTCATGATGACCAGTTTTCGATTTAATACCAAAAGTTTTCAAGTCAAATCACTATGTTCAGGGCCTCTTGTAAGCAACCACCTCTTGTAAGTGAATGCAACCACTTTTAGAGCTAAAAGTTTGAAATTTTTTCTTGTTTTTTAACCTCCTGTAAGCAACCACGTGACAGATAATAGAGCGGAAATTGAATAATAATTTGTTGTAACATTAGCACAATACTGGGTAGAACAAGAGACGGATATTTCTCAATGGCAAGTACCATATTTTTTCTCAAAATTGACCTTTGACATCAAGAAAACATTCAAAACATGGGGTAAGTCTCTGCAGTTACCATTTTATTGCCCAGAACGTAAGTAAAGCTAACTTATTTTAGCCTGTTGACCGTAGCCAAGTGCATTGACCACTACACTGTAGACACTTTGAAAAGCCGTTCTACACGTAATTACAGGTCCGCTTTGAACAGGGGTCGGCCTCAAAGTGAAATTAATTCTGAACCAGTGAGACAGCCATGTCCACCTTAGGGGAGTGCCTGCCTTAGTAGAGGTGTCCGCCTTAGGGGAGTGTCTGCCTTAATAGAGGTGTCTGCCTTAGGGGAGTGTCTGCCTTAGGGGAGTGTCTGCCTTAATAGAGGTGTCCACCTTAGGGGAGTGTCTACCTTAATAGAGGTGTCCACCTTAGGGGAGTGTCTGCCTTAGGGGAGTGTCTGCCTTAATAGTGGTGTCTGCCTTAGGGGAGTGCCTGCCTTAATAGTAGTGTCTGCCTTAATAGAGGTGTCCACCTTAGGGGAGTGTCTACCTTAATAGAGGTGTCCACCTTAGGGGAGTGTCTGCCTTAGGGGAGTGTCTGCCTTAATAGTGGTGTCTGCCTTAGGGGAGTGTCTGCCTTAATAGTGGTGTCTGCCTTAGGGGAGTGCCTTCCTTAATAGTGGTGTCTGCCTTAGGGGAGTGTCTGCCTTAATAGAGGTGTCCACCTTAGGGGAGTGTCTGCCTTAATAGAGGTGTCCACCTTAGGGGAGTGTCTGCCTTAATAGTGGTGTCTGCCTTAGGGGAGTGTCTGCCTTAATAGTGGTGTCTGCCTTAGGGGAGTGTCTGCCTTAATAGTGGTGTCTGCCTTAGGAGAGTGTCTACCTTAGGGGAGTGTCTACCTTGATAGTGGTGTCCGCTTCAGGGGAGTATCTGCCTTTACATGTAGTTAATAGTGGTGTCTGTTTTGAGAGAATAACTACTATTTTGACTGCTTACCATTTCTTTTATTTTTACAATCATGACCATGATCAACAAAGCCAAAATGCGAACATGTGTTGCTGAATACAGAAACACAATTTTCAGCGGTGTTATTTTTCATCAACATTATTAAAAAATAACATTAATCCACTCACCCTCCAGTAGCTATTCCCAGTCTTTCAGTAATTACTCTGCGGAATTTTTCTGTCCACTCTTCGTTCTCTCCCCAAGGACCTAACAGAAATGTTTATAAAGTCTGCATTCGAGCCTTGTTATGGGCTGGGGCTCACACATGAATCTCCAGTCTTGATAGCATGAAGGAGTAATATTACTACTCCACCCTACAACTGTTGTTTTAACAATTTCATTGTTAAAACAAAGGTTGATAATTAGAAAAATGTTACACTCTCAGTCCCATTACTGTAAGATTGACAACAGGTAAACAGATATATATGTAAAATAAATAAAAATATGTAATTTGTTTACCCACGGAGCACCAAGGAGTTCACAAGAACTCGTTCAGAAATGCACGTGTGTTTTCCAAAATCAAATTGGAATTTGGAAATGCTGTGTTTTTGAGGAGAGGGGAAAACAGGAGTATGCAGAGAAAAACCTCTCAGAGCAGAGTAGAGAGCCAACAACAAGTTACTCAATAACAATATCCCTGGTTTAAATCCTTTTTCTCTAACTGAAAGGGAAACAGAAGCCTAATGGTTGCATGCCAGACTCTGGATCAAGCAGTCCAGGTTCACTCTGGCCAGGGTTATCATGCTGTTAAGCAAGACACTCAACTCTCATTATTATACATTAACTCTCTATCTCTTTTCTGATTGGCCGAAAGCCTACAGTGAATTTTCGAAATCAGCGCTCGTGACATCATAACTGCAGATTATATAATAATCATGTCAGGGTCACGGGTTATCATGTCATGTATGACCGCAGTGCATGATTTCCAAGGGTAATCATGTCAACTTGCTTGCCGTCAGTGAAGAAGTAAAAACATGACTTCCAAGTTTTTGCGTTCGTTCAATGTATAATAAAACAATTATTAGATTCGGTTTTTGTGATATCCAGAATAATCAAGGTCGAGGTAAGGGTTATCAGCCGAAGCCTTCGGCTTCGGCTGATAACCCTTACCTCGACCTTGATTATTCTGGATATCACAAAGACCTCATCCAATAATTGTTTACAATTCCTCTCTCCACACAGGCGTACAAATGGTAATGGAATTTCTTTCTGAGGGTAACCTTGCGATAGACTAACATCCAATCCAGGGCAGATTAACAATGTTACTCCTTCATGCTAAGGTGACTGGAGATACACGTGCAAGCCCCATATATTACATGTACCGGTATGTCAAATCAAATATAATTTATAGAGGATATTACACGGTGGAGAGAAGATATGAATTTTATGTTCGAGTGGCAAGAGCAATGCTCTTGCCACGAGAACATAAAATTCATATCTTCGAGCTAACGTGTAATGTTCTTTTTATTATATAAACGTACTGATAACGGTGTTTTTGATGATTTTCCAAAGATTTCCAACCACTTTCCGAAGATTTCCGAAGATTTTCCAAAATTGTCCCGAAGACCAGACGAACGTTTCCGAACATTTCCCAAGAATTTCCGAGAATTTCCGAAGATGTCCGAAGATTGCCGAAGACTTTCGAGGAAGACCCGAAGATGTTTCGATGACACAACAACGAATTTAAGTACAATTTAAGAGACAAACCTGATGCCACTGAAATCATCGATATCTTCACATGTGAGGATATCATATCTTCACATGTGAGGATATCGTATCGTTTTTATGAATTTGTTACTACTCGCTATGCCACTGACTTTTATATAATAAATATGGCATATTATATCATACTAAAAGAGTTATACCATGATCAATTGGATATGGTTTGAGCCCATCCAGCTCAAAAAGTCGGCCATTTATGGGTACATAACTGACAAAATGGAATGCTTCCATAGCACGACCAGTGGATACTGCATTGGTTTTCTCAGGCAGAAGTTTAGGTTCTGGCCTGAATTGAAAAAGAGAACAAATTAAAAGAAAGTTGTCTAATATATAGATTTCGCCAAGCCTAAAATAAAGGAAAATGAGAATTTTTTTTCTTGGATCATTTATAAACTCAAAAAATGATCAACTGTGGGCATGTGATTGTTCAACATGTGGTTTAGCTTTTTTTTCCAGTTAAATTTTAACAAACTGATGAGGCGATTGTGCAGGGAATAATATGTGTGAAGAAAAGTAAAAAATGTGGCAGGGGTTAATCTGCACCAAAATTTTGCCTTTGCACATACTTCCTCCTTCTCCCCTAAGTAATAACCAGGCTTGAGCCTGCGATGCAATCAAAAAACCAGTCCCTGGTTAGCAGTGAACTTCAAAAAAACATGCGAACCTCGATGAGCTCCTAACCTGAGCCCACGATATGGTCACATGATACTGGTCAGTGGATGGCTTGTTTTCAAGGTATTGGCGTACAGACGTATATGTATATGTATGTACAGACAGTCCTGACAATACAGACAAAATTGAGGCTTGAAATAAATCAAAAATTTAACCCACAAAATTCCCATGCAACATTTTTGAACCTTAGCATACCCAAAGGAGAGCACCAGTCCAAATGAAAGTGTTTATGCTTTTAAATGCAATTAAATGCAATTTATGTATATAATTAACAGAGTCAACAACAAGGAGCCTTCGCGGTCAGTGGCATTTTGATCTGCGCATGTGCCAGGATTCCCTGTGTTCTTGGACCATATATAAGGCATTGTTAATAGCAGTTTTGCATTGAGTCAGTGTTTTCCATGAGCGTTAGAGTTTCAAGCATGGGGACTCTTTTTTTCCCCTCCCCTGTCCCTCTATCTCTTTCCACTATTTTTATCATCAGTGTGAAAGGTGCCTGTTGTTCTCCCTTCTGCATAGGGGCTCATGGCTGGTTGCCAGGATTTGCCAGCCATGGGACCACTCTCCATCATTAGCTTTGAAGGTTTTAAAAAGACACCTAAGAGTAACCACCCAAATGTGCACCCTCCTCTTCCCCCCCTCCCCTTACAACCCACAGACTGGTAGACAAAGGAGCAAAATTGATATAAACCCATCTAGTCTCAGAAATGTATATAGAATGAGCACATGTAATGGCAGTGTATGCGACAGTATCATCCTACCTGGCAAACTTATTATGTGCCATGGCCAATCCTGGTAGATTACCAATGACATACCCCTTGCTCTAAAAAAAAAAAATTGTTTACATGTATTAGCTAGAAACACATGCTGAAGATCTTAATAAATTGACTGTTATTGCATAAGGGAAAAGGTTGGGCATTGAGCCAGAGACCTAACCCAAGAAAGCAGCCTAAGCTGCAGGCATGCATGAAAAAAACCAGAAACAGCAAAGAGAAGAGGAGAGGAGAGAAGATGGCGTGGCCATGTGGTTAGGGTGCTGGATTTGTAAATCCGGAGGTCCCGAGTTCAAGTCCTCCTGCTTGCCACTTGATGAATTTGTGTTTGGTGGTCCCAGATTCAACTGCTCAACGCTTTGTAAAAAGCCAACTATGTTTTATGTGGCCTGTTGTGGGGCACCATTTCAGACACACTTTACTTTACCATGGATACGTGAGGCACAACTGTCAGCAGAGACATACAACCAAGAGAACTCTAGTATGTATTTGTCTGACAATAGGGAGCTTAAGCAAACCATGATAACGATGGCAATGAAAATGTCACCAAACAAAAGGTTTAATGAGCAAAATAATAGATCTGCACGTGCATTATAAGTCTTTGTACATAATTTCTTTGCCATGCTCTGTAAAACAAGAACATGAAATGATCAAGTTTTGCGTCACCTGAGGAACGCAAACGACGACCGCTAAATTTTGGAATTTCCATTTGAAATTGAATGCTGCCATTGCATATTTAGCCTGCACACGGGTTTAGAGCCATTGGCACACTGAACAGTTCTAGACAATTGGGAATTTCACTGGTGAAATAGGAATTCATTTGAGACTTGTCATCGTCCTTGATGTCGCCATCATTGTTGCTTAAGCATTAGCTAGCCCAAGTCAGAATGAAGTGTGGGATTATGAAGTTTGTTATGGATTGAAGACCCCTCCAATGGGTGACTCAAAATTTAAAGACAGACCTAGTACATTTGTGGGCATGGTTCTGTAGTAACAGGCGATGATTGAGGTGTAGCTCCAGAATACAATGTACCTACCTCTGGGTCAAACTTGCTAGAAAACTCTTTCAGTCTGCTAAGTCTTTCACCCAAGTGAATATGAGTGCAGTTCAAAAGAACACTCAGCAAAGAGTGAGTGGCACAGGAGTTTGGAATCACCTATTGAAAAATGTCAGAATACACATCGCATAAAATTGGTTTGAGAGGAATATTTCATGCAATGGATTACGAGGTTTAAACATTAACTGATCTGTGTCAGGCCAAGTGCTTCACAGGCTGGAGCTACATGTAAATATCCTTATTTTTGTAGGACTGGGAGAGTATTTCTACTCCCACCGGATGAGACGCTAATCCCTGTATTAAATTTGCCAGTAATCACTCATAATGCTTATAGTACAACTAGGTGGAGAGAACCACCGTAAGGTTATTGTACATAAATAAATAGAGGGGGCAAGTTTCTAAAGAAATTGTGGTGCTGCGTCAGTAGGAGTATTACAAGATTTGGTTTTATCAACTGGGTTGACAATGTGAATTGTCCACCGTAAAGAGATTCGGAAGCTGACATTTTGAGCGTTAGCCCTTCAACGGAGCAAATCCGATACTCGGACGAAGGGCTAATGCTCGAAACGTCAGCTTCCTTCTTTTTGTAGGACTGGGAGAGTATTTCTACTCCCACGGGATGGGATGCTAATCCCTGTATTAAATTTGTCAGTAATCGTTCATAATACTTTCAGTACAACTAGGCGAAGAGAACCACTGTAAGGTTATTGTACATAAATGAATAGAGGGGGTGAGTTTCTAAAGAAACTGTGGTGCTGCGTTGGTGGGAAGTATAACAAGATAATTTGGTTTTATCAACTGGGTTGATAACTGTAAATTGGTCACCATAAAGAGATTTGAAAGCTGACGCTTCGAGTGTTAGCCCTTCGTTGGAGCAGTGCATAAAGTAAACCTATATGCCAGTCAACATAGCACAACAGGGCAGTACTTAAAAAGCAGTTTCAGTTACAGCGGTGCTTTATTGTGGAATTCATTACCTGAAAACATCAGAAAGATAAAATTCAGCAGAATTCAAGACGCAAATCAATCACGTATTTGAATCATCAGATTCTCACTCAGCAATAATCTTGTAAAATAGTATATGATAGTTTTTAATTAATCTACATGTAATATTTGTATAGAGTACTTACTGAAGATTTTAACCAAGTTTTTAAATAAAATAATTGATAGATGTATTTGGCTAAAGTGTTTACATCCTTGTTGCCACCCAATTCAGATCATGTGATGATTTATTTGGGAGGTTACAATTGTGCAATTTGCTACATGTACATGCAACTGAGTGCACGAGGGTGTGTGCAAACAGATTAATTGCACCCTCCCAAATGAGTCATCACATGATCTGAATTGGGTGGCAACAAGGATGTAAACACATTAGCCCAATACAGGTATGTCTATTGATTGATCGATTGATTAATACCTGCTGAGCAAAGAATATGTCACGAATAATATCCTCGTCCTCCACAAACATTTCCTCTAAAGGCTGAATTTTGCGTCGTGATCTCCTTTCTTCAATCCACTTAAAAAGGAAAATGAACCCATAAATAGGTCTGCAACCAAAGGAGTAAATTTAGTTAGTAAAGTTAGTACATGTACAAGGGTAACCACAGTATACCAGCTCCTGTAGTTTTTCTCACTGCCAATAGCTTAGTGGTTTTGTTTTTCTACATGTAGACCACTCCCTGTCAAAGATCAGAACATTTTCGGGAAACTTGTTGAATAACACTTAGTAAAGTTTTATCTATAATAAATGTGTTTGGAAATGTGGTCAAACACTGTCTTGAGTGCTTGATCACACTTCTCAATCGAAATTAAAACTAAGGAGAAAATGAAGGAAAAAAATTGGAAAAATCTAATATGCTTATTAAGATCAGATATCCAAACAACGTCACAGTCATGATTTCCTGTGTTTAAATTCAACGAATTACTGATGAGTTTAAGAAAGCAATGTCAAAAACATGCATGTGTAGTTTGCTTATCTCTTCACCGTGTCATGAGTTTACAGAGGGAAATGGTTATGAAGCCCACCAAACAGCAAAGGAGCAAACAAAGATGTTAAGATTTAGGTTGGAAGATCCACAACGATTTTTTGTTTTGTGCTTATGCACTATGCATGATTTATGTAACCAAAAATTCTCTATTAGTCAGTTCCTCAGTATGGAGTAAACAACTATAATTGTGTTTTGTGTACAGTCAAGATTAAAAAAGAGAACAAAAACCTACAACAAAGAAATTTATCAGTTTTCATAACCATTCCCCTCTATTAACTATGGCTGTATGTAGTTAAGCTTTTTATGTGCAGCATCTTATGCTATGAATCTCAGCACTGTACACACCCTTTGAATGGCTTTGATAAATCATAGATTTCTTCCACTTGGGCACCCTTCACACCTGTAATAAATACACATTGTTTAAATTATACCAGTTGAATAGATACAACCAGGTAATGATTTCTCTACAAATAAATTTCAGCACTCAATGCTAAAGTACACGTACAACACAGCTCCAGATGTGAGGCAGTGAGAGATAGCCAGTATCAGGTAGTATTTAAAAAATTGCATTGGCAAATCACACCCAAAAATTGGAGCAATCGGCAGAAGGAAAGGTCAGTGATTCTATCTCCCGTAGCTTGCCTTTAAAGATCCTTTTCAAAGTATCTTTGAAAATTCAAAAACAATTTTGAATTATTTTAATGAAAGTTTTCTGCAGCTCAGTATCTGCTACGTGACTCAAGCGGCGCCAAGCTGAATTAACTCTTAAAGTTTGAAAATCAAACTTTCAAAAAAAAAAAAATCGAGGTTGCGTGTCTTTTCCTAGTCTGAGTTACATGCGACGCCCAATATATGACGGCGGTTAAGCTATTTCTTCTTCGCAAGACATTAGCCAATGCTTGGCAGGTCAGACATACCGGTTTAGGCTAAATCGGCAAAATGATCGCAAGCCATTTTCTTACTTGTACGCCAGCTAAACTTCTGGTAAATTTAAGGTAAGCTTAGTCTTTGTAGCCGTGTTGATGTTTTTCTGTGTAAGCGACCATTAAAATATCCTCGAAGGCTGACAGTTATAAAGATAATCTTTAAAGAATAAAGATCTTTTTTTTTTTAATTGTTACTTACCGAATTCTTCGATCAACAAACTGAAAAGCCCTAAAAACACACACAAAAAAGATCAATTGAAGTTTCAATACTTTACATCATACAACTGCTACTTAACCCGACTTCTCTAGATGTACAAATAAACTCGTTAACATAAAATAATTGAGATAAAAACCTGGATCGCTTTCTAACTCCAACCATCCACTGTTTGCCGCCATACTTGAAACGTCAAAATAATGAGGCCAGCGGCATATCACATTTGCAGTACTGACGTCGCGTAACAACAAACATCGTTGTTGAAAGGAAGCTAAGAGGAAAATTATTTCACTTGGTACTTCAATCGGTACTTCAACTGTAGTGAATGTCTATCGACGTGGCTGTACAGAGCATCTTAAAATCAATAAACTGGACAAGCTACCTAGCAAAAATATCAGGCCATATCTCAACTCAACTAGGGAATTTTTTTAGATGTGTCTTCGCTGGCGGCACAAACTCAGTGCCAATGTTGATAAACATTTCCCAACTTTGCGAAGCCATACCACTCTCAAACTTTGTTTTGTGGCTAATATGAGATCCTCTTTTTTCAGCTTTTTAGCAGCAGCGATATAAAATTCGCTACCTGGCCGTAATATGACTAAATATCAAAAAGTTGAATAACTCAGTGAAATAATCTATTTTATGCTAAGTTTAGTCTGCTGTATTGGCAGACAAGAGATTTTATTACAACAACGAGGGTGAGTACTACAAAATGACAATGTTCAGAGCTTAAATTTCCGCCATGACAATTTGTGGACTTATCTGTAAAAAATAAAACATATATAAATCAATTTAACTAAATCGTTAATTTGCCAAATCATGCATATAATTTCGGCTGTAGTTAATTTTTGCATAATTATGCCAAATTGACTGACCGCAAGACAATGAATAAAAAATCAGCTGAAGCAGACGTTTATTTTCGAGTGATACAAAATGGTTGTTTTCTAACAATAAAACGGCTGGGCACCTCTCTTTTCGTAGCTTCAAAAACGTAACGGGTCATTCGCATAAGCGATCTAGTAACCGGAAAAAAAGTCACATTTTTAGAGAATTTGTCTAGATCTCTAGCCGGATATTCTAGCTAACTCATACTGACATCATAATATGTTTGTTCTTTAGTCTAGGTTCGTGTTTCTTCGTGTTCCATGGATGGCATAAGAGTGCGTCATCAGCCTTGTTTCCAACTCGATCATTGTACGTGGAATCTTGAGCGAGATCGCATCAGAGCCAATCTTCCTGATCTTCTGACGAGTAACTGACGAAAACCGAGATGAAGATACTCACATCTTTGCCACTCTATATCGTAGCCACTCTATTTGCCATCGGAAGTGTATCAGGTATAGTAACGACTGACTAAGGCGAATTTCATGGCAGCTTTCGGAAAAGCGCTTAGCATTCTCGTATTCCCTTGTAATAAGTAACTCATGATGTCGAGTTTTCCGTGTTTCATTCGTCTCCGAGTCCAAAATCGTTTATTAAGTCACAGTCTAGGAGTTTTAAACAAGGATTTCGGCGTCTCGGTGTGGGTCTCAAATTTTAAACCCTACAGTTACTGATCCCGCAATTTTAGCCGGAAGAACTGTTAATTCCCAGCCTTGAATGAAAAATTGCATTTTACTAAAACGTTTTGCTACCAGAGATCTATCAAAAAAAAAAAAAAAACTATATATTAATAAGTAACATTTTTGATAACCACTGATTTCCTTCAAACTTAGAATTAAAGCGAGCAAGCCAAGATGTTTACCGGCGTTTTAGAACATGCTTTATGTGGCTTCGGGAAAAATGATGCAGCTCACTGATTTTCTGTAAAATTCCCCATTAGACGCAGTAAACAATAGACTTCTTCTCGGCTAAAATCTTAAAATCTCTGAAAGAAAGAAAAAAGAAATCACAGCCAAATTGAATTGCTGTTGCTGGTTGCGGGTTTAATAATGTTTGAAGACTAGAAGATTGTTAAGCCTACCTATAGCAAGCTAAGCGTCTTCTTTTTTTAATTACACTGGCCGGACTATTAAAATCTCACGATTTTTGGATTCTTCAGCATTGCCTACTTCAACCGAACAGGATCCTGGAATTCTGGAGAACATCGAGCAAACTCTGGGTATGTTGGGACAATAATTCCTTTCAATATGTACATTGATTGAACTTAAACGTGACACTAACGGTATACCGGTATTTCTTTTCCTAACGAAATTTACTAATAACCTGGAATAACTATAGCTAGACGACTAGTTCAGTTGAAATCATTTAAAAATAGCACTGTATTGACTTACCAAAGAATTTGTAAATTATTTAGCAATTACAGTTGGATGCTAATTTTTTTTTCTTTTTCAACTCGCTTCCAGGTAAACCCTGTCCTCGCGGCTGGACGCGATTTGACAACTACTGTTACCTGGTGAGTAGTTCCATCAAGACTTGGGACCAGGCTCAAAAGTACTGCAAAACGCTGGGCGCGGGACTGGTGAAGATAAACAATCCTGAAGAGAACGACTTTGTCCTGAATCTCGTGGGAAAGCAAGCACCATCACTAAAACGGGTTTGGATCGGGCTGCACTGGTATTCACGCGACTTCTACTGGTACGATCACTCTGTTCCAGTCTACAAGAACTGGGCTCCGGGTGAACCCAATGGAAAAGCGAATGAGCCATGCGGGCACATGTGGATGGGTGGACACTCCTATGGTCTTCCCAACAGAGCAGCTGGTTATTGGAATGATACTCAATGTCACGTGAACTCACGCGTTCCCAATGGCATTGTCTGCGAGAGGTTACCCTAGTTGACAAGTCAACTGAACCAATGATAAAAGCCGGAAGTAGACATGAGGTGATATGAAGAGTCTGATATTCGCTTATCACGCGGTAAAAACTGGGACTCTCTCCAAGGGGTATTCGATTGAGACGAAGTAAAAATATTTGTAAACTAAGGGATGTAGAAAAATGGCGGCTTGATACAATAAAAACAATGTTGCATTGAACTCTCTGTCATATACAGATTTATGTTGCCGTTAAATCTCAGCGCTAAGACAACTCTTAGGACAACTTTTCATCACCTCCACTTATCTAGTTTGCAACGATTTTCTGACTCCATCATTTCAATGTTTACTATCGATCAATGGCTCATTTTATCACGTAAAAATAACCAGTCAATCCATCGAAATTTCTACCGCCTATGCCCTGAGGTATATACTATAGGAAAATTCATTACCTGACTCATGAATTCCGCGTTAAATTGCACGCGAAAACCGATATCGCACGAATTGCGAAGCGACGAGTGCGATATCGGTTTTCAAGTGCAATAGCGAAGCGCGCGAGGACTAAAAATAGAAAGCAAATGATTATACCCCCCACGAGGCTCATACAACATCGGCGTATTCTGAGAGAACTAGAGGGGATCCAGGCGAAGTTTTCGTTTAAAACATGTGTTTTAGGAACACCGGCTGTTTTAGAAACTGTTTTAGGAAAATCGTCCGCCATTCCGGTTTGTTTGTCTGAGTCTTGTCTGAGTCATGACGTCACTCGCGCGCTTTGCTATTGAACGCGGAATTCATGAGTCAGGTAATGAACTTTTCTTGAATCGCATAATTGAATAAAACTGTAGAAAAAGACATTGTAGAAAAACATTTTTCCAGTTGTTGTGTTACAATTTGACGACAGTTGTTACGTAGATGCGAAACAATATCACTTAGCCTCGTTTTCAAATCGCAATTCCACGCTAAATACCTCGCTTCGTAAACCAATCAGAATGCAAGATTTTACTCAATTATGCGATTCTAACCGAAATACCGCAGTGCATCACTGGATGTTCTCTGGCAACTGACAAAAAACTGTGAATCCGCAAATTTATATGTTTGGCCGGGTATTTTCAAGTCACCTCTAAATGTAAACGGTGCGTTGAATACCTTTGAAGGGAAAGGATTAAATCACGCTAAGAGGAATCAGGTCGGAACTTATCCCGGTTTCTGTAGCATGATCCTGCAGCGACTAGGAGTATTTCTACTCCCCCCTGGAATGAATTCTAGTCCTTCGCAAGGTTACCCACCAGCAATTAATTCACCGATACCCAATTAACACCTGGGTGGAGAGAGGCACCGTGAGAGTTAGCCTGTTCCAGGCTCTCGGTAACTAGGGACGAGCGAAAACAAGCGAGAAAAAAACGAGGGAGGACTCAGGCGAGGAGCGGCGGGAGAGCCTGTAAGACTTTCTTTAACGGCCCTCTTCTGGTATAGCAGGAGCTGCTATACCCTCTGATTGATCAATTTTGAGTCCAGAGACCTGGCTATCAAGCTCTTGGAGAATGGAGTTGCGAGATGGTAAACTTTGATTGACAAGATATGAGGTAACCGCCGGAGTGTTGACAGTACTGTCAAAATTGACCAATCAGAGGGTATAGCAGCTCCTGCTATACCAGAAAAGGGTCGTTAAAGAAAGTCTTACAGGCTCTCACGCCGCTCCTCGCCTTAGTCCTCCCTCATTTTTTTCTCGTTCGTTTTCGCTCGTCCCCAACTACCGAGAGCCTGGAACAGGCTACGTGAGAGTGCCCAATGAACACAACACAATGTCATCGACCAGGACTCGAACCCAGACCGTTTGATCCGGAGACGAGCTCACTAACCATGAGACCATCGCGCCCCCAAAACCAGACGAGGACAAATATTTAACAAATAAAGAAGCCTAAGCTGAAACACGACGGGCATTTGAGAACACAAGGGAAATGTAGAAAACACGAGCCGCACCCTTGCGTCTTAAGTCCTTGTCCTTGAACTTGACCCCAACAACATACCAACACAATACACTCACAACAAACCAAATTAACTCCCGTTAACTACTTCCACTTTCCAACATACTTCTTCAGGTTACGTCATCTCTCAGTCCGGTATACTTCAACTTTACTTTCCAGATTTACTCCGGCCGTCCGCTTTGCAGCGGATAACCTCGACAGCACTTTCCACTTGTCCTTCGATTGCTTTGACCAGCTATTTTGCACTCGTGTCCCCGGCAAATGGCTTTTTGTCGTGAATTTAGGGATGGTTTTACTGATGGCTTCTAAGTATTGAAAAATGTGCTTCTGGACGTGTTCCTCTCGCTATCTAACCTCGCTCGTTACTACACAACAACGGCCGTTTGTGGAGAGGAACGTTGCGTGACGAGACTAAAAACGGCTGCGAGGGAGACTAAATCACACTAGGCTCTCAGTTCGACACACGGAAGGAGATATCCTTTTCCTTTTACGCTACAGATGGTATCCGTTGCGTTGTAAACAGCATTAAAGCATTCTTATGTCAATCCCAGCATGGTCGCTGTATTAGACCTCTTTAGCTTGGACAGTTTGTTTTCCCATTTCAGACCATGTGATGATACTCTTGAGAATTCTTGGTTTCAAATTTTTAAATAGTCATGTGCATATGACTGAATAACTTTTAGATGGAGAAAAGAACTATTCTCTGGAGAATATCACACGGTCTGAAATGGGAAAAGAAACTGCCCAACCTTAAGAGGTCTATTGTATCTAGCTAATCACTATCAATGGAGCTGTGATTTCAAGAAATTCTGCAGAAAAACCTTTTTTTGCCACAGCATGTCAATGCACCGATAAGAATCTATAGTGGCATTTCGTATCATTGTTACAGATTTGTGTCCAAAGGTTGCCATTCACCTTGAACAGTTCTTTCTTTAGTTTTTTCACACCGTCAGAAAAGACTGATAACCGCCCCGTGGGAACAACTAATTACCTTCCTTTTATTAGCGTTTATCACGACAATAAATCTCCGTCCAATAGTTGTAGACCACATCATTATCAACAGCGTGGGTACCTATCTATTAAAAACTGGATCATTGGAAAATGCAATTCGAGAGTTTTCATTGGCTTAGCCATCATGGCTTAAGCCGTGTTCACACTAAATGTTAATTATATTCAACTGAATTACGATTCAATCTATCATGCTCCATTCGATTTTATTCAATTATGGTTCTGTTCACATCTGCGAAAATTCAAATAAACTAGGCAGGGCAACCTCGCAATCTAAGGTTGAAAACAAAACGGCGCCCTATCGAACAGCTGCCATGTTATTCACCACAATACTTGATTTGGAGGCCAGAAGAAAGGCAAAGGAAGCTTCGAAGGCTAGAAGAAGAAAAATACGCCGTCTGAAACAGCAACAACGGATGAGACAAACCACCACGTGTCCGCCATTTTGTTCAATCACGCACTGTAATTACTTCAAACCACCCCAAGGGGGTTGTTTGAAGTAATTGTAATCCAATTATAATCAGAGACCGTAATTAGTTGATGTGAACCCATTTCATATTTAATTCGATTATAATTCGATCATAATCGAGGCCTAATGTGAACACGGCTTTAGCCATTATACCATGATCTACAAAAATGGGAGCGTATGCGTGTTTTTTTTTGGCCTTTTTGTTTTTATTGTAGTCTAGTTTTCTATATTTTGGGGGCGTTTTTAATAAAACAATTCTTCCACTCGAGCTTGTTGGATATGAGATGATCATAGCCAACTCGACGCTACGCGCTTCGTTGGCTATCTATCATCTCATATCCAACGCGCGCTCATGGAATAATTGTTAAATATATTAGATATATTAGCTCGCAAACAGTCTGCTCCCAAACGCTGAGGCGGAGCCCGATACCAAAGGTAAGTTTGATTTAATTCCTACTCGAGTGTGGTTGTGTAGGTCATCTTTTTACTGAAATAACATGATATGTGCGATACAAAGTTTAGCAAATATACCTATTTTGTGCGTTTTGCAATAGGCTCATTTGGAGGAGATAATTTGGTTTTATCAACTGGGTTGATAATGTGAATTGGCCACCGTAAAGAGATTCAGAAGCTGACGTTTCGAGCGTTAGCCCTTCGTACTACTGGTACATCTTTAGTAATACATACTGGAATATCTTTAGTAAAAACCTGGAATAACTATGGCTAGAAGACTAGTTTGAAACAATTAAAATAGTACTGTGTTAACTTACCAAAGAATTGAAAATATACAGTTGCACGTAATTTACATTTCAGCATTTGCTTTTTCAACACTCTTTTCCAGGTGAACGTTGTCCTCACGACTGGATGCGATTTAACAGCTACTGTTACCTGGCGAATGGTTCCCCCAAGACTTGGGACCAGGCTCAAGAGTACTGCAAATCCCTTGGCGCAACACTGGTGAAGATAAACAGCTTTGAAGAGAACGAGTTTGTCCTGGATCTCGCGAAAAAGCAAGCACCATCAGTGACAAAGGTTTGGATCGGGATGCACTATTATGCATTCGACTTCTACTGGCACGATTACTCGATTCCAGTCTACAAGAACTGGGCTATAGGTAAACTCAATGGAAAAGATGATGAACCATGCGTACAGATGTTCACAACTGCGAGCTACTTAATCTTCCAAGGGGTGCAACTGGTAATTGGTATGACACTCAATGTCGCGTAACCTCAAGCAATTTAGGCCTTGTCTGCAAGAGGTTACCCTAGTTGACAAGCCAACTGAGACAAAAGCCGCAAGTAGACATGAGATGACATGATGAGCCTTATATTCGCTTATCACGTGATGAAAACTGGGACTCTTTCCAAGAGCCATTTAATTTCGATTGTGACAAAGTAAAAATATCTGTAAACAAAGGGAGGTAGACAAAATAGCGGCTTGAGACAATAAAAATCATGTTGCCAGGAATTCTTTGTTGTTTTGTTCCATGCAGATTTATTTTGCTGTGGAATCTCAGCGACTACTTTTCATCAGATCGACTGGCTTGCAACGAATTTCTGACCTCATCATTTTAAAATTTATTATCAAAGGCTCATTTTATCACCTAAAAACAACTTGTCAATCAATTTTATGTTGAGTCAATCCATCGACTCTTGTACAGCCTATATGCCTTTGGGTGTACACTAACCAACCTTATTGTTCTGACCACCATTGCGAAGAAATGATCGTTGTAGCTATTTTGGTTAATTTTCTATGAATTTTTAAAGTCCGTAAAATTAGCCCTTTCCGCGGCCATGAGTCGGCCTGTGACGTCATCGAATTACTAACAATGTTTTGCTTCCAAGAAGAATGTATGCAAACATGCCACAGTGTGATACAAAATTGTTGCAGAATGCAAGAAAGGTGTGTTTCATTGGAGGGATTCGTGGTACAGCATGCTTAGGAGAGAGCAATCCTCTTCATTCAATACTTTTATCCCAATGATACTCGTCCAGAAGCGAGAAAAAGCCGAAATCAGTGCGCAGACTTGTGCAAAGTCTGACATCGAGCTGTTCTTCGATCTCGGGTTCGCCGCTAATGTAAAAACCTAGGATGTTCATGGCCTGTGCGTTTTTCCTTGACTTCTAGTGCGAAGCTCGATATTGTCAAGGTCGATAAGACACAAATTGTTGGGATAAGCTGGGAGCCATCTGACTATTCAATTCAAACGAGCCCCAGCTGTCCCAGACCAAAAAAATGGAAACTATCGTAGGTGAGATAATTATACGGCAAATTACACGCATCTTGTTTTCTTTGTCCTCGAAATAGAGAGCTTTGTAAGCGAATAATCAGCGGCACGTACGTCCCACAACGAGGCGATTGAGATTAGTGAGACTTCGAACTGCAGAACTAGTTCTGTGTTTGTGGATGTCCTATACAGCCACACCGACGAAGTCGACAATCGGCGCTTGAGTTTCCATCTGCATAAACCATTGCTACTTTTGTTCTTTGAGCAACGAAATATATCTCAGTTACAAACTTAAAACGAGTCAAGTATTTGGAAATTATGAGATAATTATACGGCAAAATCAAGCATTTGGGAATTATATGGGGAAAGTAAAACAAACCATTTAGATTCAACTTTACCGACGAAGATTCCCGGGCGAAGATTGTAGCGCTGAAAGGAAACTAAAGGAAACCTGGGAGAAGAATCAGCTTGTATTTTGACCGAAACGCAACACTCAGGTTATTAGCGCACGTATAAAAGACTTTAAAAATAAAAGAACAGTGAAGGAGAAATGTATTCATTTAACTGATACCATACTGAACCTTTTGTCAAAATTTTGTCAAAGGATTTTTTAATTTCTAGTACGAAAAATGCAAATTTGCGGTGTAACTCGCAAAGTTTATGTTCGTACACACTAATTGACTTTGTATGGCTTATTGTACTTTGCGAAAAGAAATGAAATCTGTACTTTGCGAAATGAACATCTGTACTTTGCGACTCATCCGAATCCATTTATACTTCTAGGCAATGAGAGATACTGTGAGAGTAAGGGGGTGTTTACATGAGAACTCATACCGGCGCGAGTTTCACACTGGGATGACTTTTTGATTTCGTATCGCGTTTACATGATGACTGGGTCATTTCATATCTTGTTATTTAACGGTACATTTCATGTTGATAAAACACACGTTTGGTTCAAAATTGCAAACATTACGCATGCGCTACTAGTTCCAGTCTACCGGCAGACCGATTTTCGCGTTTACATGATACCGTTGCGAGATTTCGTACCGGAGTGAAATTCTCGCCCCGGTCCGAGAACCGGGGTGAACTCACGCCGGGGTGACTCGCGCCGGCATAACATTTTGTGGTGGCATCATGTAAACAAATATAGAGCCATGAGAGGGAATCGGAGTGAACTCGCTCCGGGGCGAAAGTCGCCCCGGTGTTATGTAAACACTTCCTAATATAAAGTGCTTGTTCCGGAACTCAACACAGTAAGCCTTTCAACAATAATGAAAAAAAGTCTTGGGACATATTTACACTTTTGGCGCTTTTCATACACACGCCAGAAAAACAGTCGCGGGAAAATAACTTCACCTACCCAGCCTCTCCCCCAACCCACATACAATGTTGAAAACTAGTACATGCAATTTCTCCTGAGTCTCAACATTGAATTGGGGTGGAAGGGAGGGGGGATAGCAGTGCATTTTCATGAGTTGTAAAACGCAGATAGTTCCTTGCATTACATCAAAGTCCCAAGGACTTTTGTCTGCGGCTGTAGCTTAACCCAAATATCAACCGAATTAGGCACCACGCCTGCCGTTGTAACAGCTAAAATTAACAATTATAAAATAATTGAGTCACTACGCGCGCTCTCATTGGTCGATAGGTGTTTAGATAAGAGTATGTAAACCCGGTTGTGACGTTTCAGATTCGCGCGTATTTTTGAGAATTATTTTATAAAAGCAATAATAGAGCACTTTTGCCATGTTTACATAGCCTCATCTAAACATTCATCTAAACACGAGACTACTTCTCGAGTTTGCATAACTGTCTCGAATTCTCCCAACCCTCCTCTTGTCTAGATGAGGCTATATAAACAGGGAAAAAAAGTGTTCTATTGTTTAAATATTCCACATTTGTTTATTGTAACAGTGGTCCAAAAACGAAAAGAAATTAAGGGAAACGTAAATTAAATTAAGAGTGATAGAGGCTGTGGTTTTTATATATACATACGTGCTATTTAGTAACTATAATGACATGTAGCTGAACAACAAACAAAGAAGTTTTCATCGAAACTGTAGTTAGGCAAACAATGTGAAAACTTATGGAACCTAGACCTCCCATGGCCAAGTGGAAGGGAAAAACAGAGTGAGATCTGGGTACGAGGTTACAAACTTCCTTGATTAGAAAAAAAAACATAACATTAAATCACCTGAATAAAGTTGTTGTTTCCACCAGCAGTGAATGTGCGTGATAAGAAAACTACAAATTTGAATGTAACCCAGCTTGCAATCATATCATCATATTTAACTCAAATTTTCTCAGACAGGATGTTATAAGCTGTAGTTACTTATCGAGGTCTGAAAAAGCCCCCAGCTTGAATCTCCTTGACTGCATCTATACGATTTTCCTTTTGTTGAATACTGCCAAAAATCGAGACATATCACACTACGAATCCACATGGGAACACCTGTCAACAAAAAACCTCGTCATAATTGAAAAGATAATTTTCTCTTCTTGAAAACCATATATAATGTTCCGTACTTTTCTTTCCTTGTTTTGCTGAAAAAGCTGTTGGTTATTAACTGAACACTTCAAAACGTCAGCAAAAGAAATAAAAAGAAAAAGAAAATTTAAAGGATTAAACTTGCCAGTTATTACAAAGAAATATATGCCAGGAGTTAAGCCGGCTGCCCCCCTGGCATTTATTTCTTTGTAAAAATAAAACTTTTCAACTTTGCAACTGATTTCTATAAAACTTCCCTTAGTAACTAAATTCGGCATGGTAAATCAATGAATGAGGTGCTTTTTTTTTGCTAAAATGAAAAATACGAAATATGTGATATTACATGGCATCAGCACAAAGATTCATTAAGACGTATTATAAAAATATTTTGAAAAGGACGTTGGGGCAACAATGAGATAATTGTGAAAAGGAAAAAAAATATCGATACCGCTTTGTTTCTATTTCAGAGGCACCTTAATAGCCAAAACATGCTTTACAAATCCTAAGTTGCATATTTTCGATCAAGTCGGGAATTAAAGTGGCCAAGAAATTTCTATATTCATTGAGTCCAACGGAGCCTTAAACTACATTCCATTGTCGCGGTCATGTATCCATAAAGATAATTTTACGGACAAAAAGATAGTCTTGCAAGTAAATAAGACACACACACGTGATCAGTCAGAAAGATGTGTCCTGAAAGCATGTAACTGTCTGGTTCATTTGTTAGCGAGTTATAAGGAAAGGCTTTCCTAATAGCATTGTAGGCACAGCATGGAAGAGGGTACCGCTTTGAGCTTCTAACAAAGTCCTTAAGGAGTCGAGTAAACTGCCTGTGTGAAACTGACCGCAGAAACCTTTACTGAAACGATGAAAGAGAAAAACAATAATCCTAAAGGGGCTACGTCACGGTATTTTGAGTTATTTCTACCATCGACAAAATTACCTCTAAATTCAAGGAAACCCGAAAATAATACTTTACAAAGATAGAAAAACACTAAAGAGATAATAATAAACCATAAAGGAACAAGGATAGTTAAGGATGGAGAAGGTTGACACGGATTACAAACAACAATATTGAAAAATTTAGGCTAAATTTTTCAAACCGTTTAACCGTGACGCAGTTCCTTTAACAAGGGCGATTGTCATTCATTACTACTGCATACACCCATTTTACCAACTAGTAGATAATAATGACAGCTGATAATTTCTGTATTCAGTTTGTTGTTATGCAAAACAAAAGCTAAACAGGCTTTATTACGGTTTTCGACGTCAACTTGCCGAGTAGGCAAAGTGGTCAGAAATTACAGTGTTCGTATGGGAATCCGATGGCAAATAACTTTCTTTAAATATCGATTTTGAACAACTTATGAATCACACTTTACCATGCTAGGTAGCAGATTGTATTCACCAAATTTGAAGGACGTAGCTGGGCTAGAAGATGTCTTGGTTAATTTTTAATTTGCCGTACATTTGTCTATAATTTTTGTCCTTTGGCGTCAAACCAGCCAAATTTACAGACAAATGTATGAAAACTTAGAAAAATCCACCGAACCAAGCTACATCCTTCAAACTTGGTGAATACAATCTTCTAGCTGGTATTTTAACATTGCGATTAACAAGTTGTGCAAAATTCAATTTTTTAATGATAACAGGACTGAGTGGAGTCCAATTCGGTCGGTTAACAAAATCGGACGACCGCGCAGCGGGAGTCCGATTTGTTAATCACGAGTATGATTACAGACCGAATTGGACGACACGAAGTCTTATTACCAATTAATCATAAAAATTACAATTTCTGAGAAAAGAAGAATAGCCCAAGTTATGAAAGAAAGGGAAATTATGCATTAAAATACTGACAAAGGAGGCGTAAATGGTTTCATGTCGCTCTGAAATTGAGATTGATTGATTTAAACTACAACTTTGAATATGATTGGTTGATTTAAACTACAACTTTGAATGTGATTGGCTTATTGAACTGTCCGATAACAAACTGTCCGATAACAAACTGTCCGATAACAAACTGTCTGATAACAACTTGGCAAGTGAATTAGTGGAAAATAGGAGTTTTTTAAACCAATCACAATCGAGGAAATTGCACTTTTTATGATTATCTTGGGAATAAGACCTATGTGGGGAATATAATCTCTCACATTTCATCTACAAATTGCAAATATTTTACTGTGCTGCGGTGAAAAGATAGCTGGTCTTTCTTTTGATTGTCTGTAGTTTGCTATGCTTTTTAAGTGCACTGAAACGAACTCAATTGAAATTTGAAACGTAAGAATATATATGAAAAATAAATGTGTGCGCGCAATTGCTAAAACCGACCGTGGTTGAATTTCGTTTCGGTTTGTCTTTCTTCTAGTGTAAGTCTAAGTGTACTGTCGTAACTCCTACTAATAACTGACGGAGATTGGACGCAATTTAAGGCTTAAACTTGGACGGTAAGTACAGAATCAAGTTATTTTAACCCCAGGTTTTAGTTCAAGTAGGTTAAGGAAAGGTTTGAATGAATCTTTCATAAAACATACACATAAGTATCTATTGACCACCAAGTATTTTGTAAGTGCTCCATTGTTGCCTTTAAGCCAAGACTGTGTTAAACTTTTCAACCTGTCCGCGAACAACAGGTTAAACCAATTCATTGGCTCCCCCATTACCAGACAAGATTCGGTTAACACTGCAGTTCAAATCCTCTTCTGTGTGCGGTAACAGGTGACCTATTTCTCACTTTACTCAGTATTTCCATAGAATGCATGTCTTTTAGGGAGTTTTGATTGTCATTTTTCAGGTTCCGATCGATCTGGTCACGCGGACCAAAACGTGTAGGCGCTTGTTAAGTGTACTTCCGTGTGGTATTGTAGCTGCCAGTTTTAAGAAGTGCCTTTCACAGCAGCGCATGCGCCAACTACTTACCACTTGAATATAATAAGAGTTCTTCATTACTGCAACTTAGAACATAACAACTCCACTCTATTACAATAGACGCTATAGAGTAACTGGAAGATAATAAATAACATGGACGCCGCCTTTGAGAGTCAATTCCTTTATCCTTATCTGTTTGTTTTAAGCTCTATTGTCCAAAATGGTTAATAAATTATGAATTTAAGCGTTAGTTCGGAAAGCCAAACACAGAGAGTTTCTAAGAAGTACACGCCCGTATTTTATTTCCACTTGATGATGTGTGACATAGGTGTTAT
>OZ026609.1:6330773-6353273 GCA_964020085.1 Micromussa lordhowensis
TTTTCAAACAAGTCTGGGTCCAGAATTGGAAACCCTGGTAAGTAATTTATTGAATGAACAAAAGTACAAAAAACACTTCTATCAAGGAGCCTCCTATTAAACAACAACCTTCTCTTCAGTGGTCAGTTGTCATTATCACCAAAGTAGACGATATAAAAGAAGACGATTTGATTTTGCTACAATACGCCTTATGCATGGTTATACCATTTGCTTGAATTTCACCCTAAAACTGAATCTCATTGAAGAGTAATAGACCATGTTCGTAATCTCGGTATTGGACTGGAACTAGCTTGCAATGGAGGCTCATGCTGTGGGATATCATTAAAAAAAGATTAATGTCAGTTGCATTTGAAAAGACTTCCCGCATTAGCCTCAGTTGCAAGCTAGTTCCAGGCCCATACCGTGAATACGAATATGTCCTATAAAGTCTGAATCACCTTCATACTTTTTTCATGATGGTTCTATATTCGTGTTTGCTGCTTTGAGCGAGCTTTGGTGATATTAATTATTCGTTTCAAAAAGCAAATTTTCTGACTGAAATGATTTAACTAGAGTGTCGGTCTAAACATAAAACCAAAGCACTCGAAGTAAATTAATGTAGCTGACGGGAAAAAAGTGTGCGAGCGAGTTACAGTTGGTTTTGTTTTTTTACTTCTGATTGGAGGAAAAAACGGCGCCTACAATTTTAAGCTAATGGTGCGACGCAATGATGCAAATAAAGCTGCCTCGTTCCCAGTCACCCGCGCGACAGTAAACACTCCTCACTCGCTACCAGCTCCAGCTCGCGCCTTCTTTCCCACTCCCAGTCTCCCAATCGCCCCTTGCATTAAAAAACAAAAATTGGAGGAGGCAGATACAAAAACAGTGACTTGTCGAAACCAAATGAAAACCCCTCTAGGCATAAGGTTTTACTCTGATGGCATCTCAGTTCCCTGTTGCTCAATTTTGTTGCAGATGCAAAGCAAGTGACTGTGGTTGTCACAGATGGATTCAGTGGGATTGGTGCCGAGTTTATTAATAACCGAGCAGAAAAGATAAAGGCGAGAGGGATTGAAATGTTCGCGATCGGAATCACCGAGAGAATGAACAACGAAGAGCTGACAGCTTTATCCAGTAAACCTGTCAAAAATCATTTACTTAGGCTAACTGATCCTAAAGCTGTGAAAGGATTAGTTAATCATCTCGTTAAAGAAATTTGCAAATAGCAATGCTGGAGACATATTCCATGCAGGTTTATTTTTTGTTGCTCCGACTCTGGATGTGAACCTGTTGTTTACAATTTTGCCCGAAAAACTGCAGTTGTAAGCCATCATCATCATTGTCATCATCATTATCATCATCATTATCATCATCATTATCATCGTCATCATCATCATCATCACCACCACCATAGATTAACAAAAATCAATTGTTACCCTCTACGTCACTGTCAGTGAGCTATAAATTAAAACGAATCAAGAAACAATCATATACATGGGGCGTGTGTTGTCATAGGTAAGAGCCAAAACTCTTCAGCTATCATGCAGGCCATTCTCATAGCACTCTACATTTAAAATGAGGGGGGAAGGGAGGGTGGGTGGTCACAAAGTGCCCTCGATGATCAGTGTTAAACTCACTTTCACTTAGACAGCAATGGAGTAATAAAGGTCAGATTTCAAGGCTTTTGCTTTCTCCAAAGTTTATCGGGAACAATTTTCTGATCAATCGTTTTTGCGACGTGACAAAAGATTTATGTGGTAATGCTGTTATTATAGGATTTTTTACTGTAATTTGATGATTTTTTGCTTAAATGTCTGTTAATAGTTGAATTTTGATTTTATGGACTGAATTTATTCCAAATCCTTTACAGTTTTTACATCTTAATAATTACTGCTTTAGTCAATGTGTTCGTTGCTGCTTGCATATTCCAGAAAATGTCCCTGGCGTTGAAATTTCGAGAAGCTCGAGAAGCTATTTGTGCTGGTGATTGTCTCATTCAATGAATTATCCAGCTGTGTCAATCATGGGTTTCACCGTCAGAGCGGAAAACGTAATATGCGCATGAGCGAGTTTTGGCCGCGCGCCAGGCTCTAAGTTTGAAAAAATGACGGAAATGTCATCGATCGCGTAAACAAAAAAAGTTATGAATTTTATATGCTTTTGAAATTTTCCCGTTGAGCAGCAACATTTTAACGCCACTAATGGAAAGCTGTTGTATTAATTACCATGGGGAATCAATTTTTCGGACAAAATTATCAAAAGACGCTTTCCGAACCCTTTATTTCCCCGTGGTGTACAAGAAATTTCGGTGCGAAGACTCATTTTTTCCAGAAACGAACTTTTCAAATTACATCCATATAAGCAAACCAATGAACATATAAGCAAGAGAGCCTCTCAGCAGGCAGGGGAGCCTTGTTTTCAGTGAAATGTGAAATGCCGAAGAATATTCATGCTTGCCCAATTATAAATAAATCAACCGAGTAGGGCTAGGGTTGCGCAGAAAGCTGCGCAGTACGTTTTCCCGCTCTTTTTACACGGTCCCACTCCTTCTCGGCTGGACCACTACAGAGAGCTCTTTCGTGTATAATGCGGTCTATGTCCGAGATATTACACAACTCTCTTGAAGCGAGAGGAACCTTGGCCGCGGGGTGGGCTGAGCTCTGCCGCAATTCCTTGGTCCCATCTTTCTGAATTTTCTGGATCCGCTCCTGATTTCGTAAATAGACAGCGCGAAACTTCCCAGATCGCGGTAGGTAATCTCGATCTTGTAGCGTGGCTTTGACTCTGTACTGTATCTTGAAGGAGCTTGTTTTAGCCAGATACAAAATTACTTTTAATTTAAAGTAAACCACATAGAAATAGTACTTAACTAAGATAGAAAAGCACCAAAGAGATAATAAGAATTCTTAGTAAATTCTCAGCTCCGACTATTGCACTTCTAGCTTTTTGATTGGCTAAAAAACTCGGACTATGAGCCAACAGTCGGAGTTTTACCTCATATGGAAAATAGTGCGCCAAGTTTAAAAACTTTCCGTATGAAGTTTTCAACTTCAGCCCTCTATAATGGCTGAAATAAAAATCGGCGGCAAAACCCGGTTTGAGAAGTTACTAAACAGTATTCCATTCGCCCTTGTTGGATATGAAGTGATAATAACCAACTCGCGCTACGCGCTCGTTTGTTATTTCCAACTCGCGCTCATGGAATAATTGTTATATAATGGCACAAGGATGATTAAGGATGGAGAAGATTAACACGGATTACAAACGACGAACTCGAAAAATTTAGGCTAAAGTTTTCAAGATGCGCAAACCGCCTCGTGGCTCTTTGTTATAATAATAATAATAATAATAATAATAATAATAATAATAATAATAATAATAATAATATTTTTTTAAAAAAACAAATAACAACTTTATTTATTTCACACAATCAGTAAAAATACACACGTTGAAAAACGAAATTAAGAACTCGAAAACGAGTACAAATTGATGATTAAAATATAATAATATAATAATAATAACAATAGTAAAAATTGGATTTGCCACGAGTGTTGTAAATGGCAGAAAAACTAGCTTGCAGTGCAGGAGGATTTCGGCGGGACGAGTGGATATTCCCATCGGTTGTTCAGGCCGCCATCTTGAATTAGAAAAAGAGTGGAGAGTTGGGGCGAGGTAAAAAGTTTACCAAGCCAGTGGGAGGGAGGAAGAAAAATTGGGGAAGGGGGAGGGGGAGGGTACATTCTCGCATTCTCGCCCCAATTCTCCCAGTCTCCAGCGAATCCAAAATGGCGGCTGAACACTCGAAAGACGAAAACCACCAAAACCGCCTGCACTGCAGGCTACAGCAAAACAAACAAGACAGTGTAAATATTAAGTAAATATTTTAATTTTGGAGCATCACTGTTGACATTTTTTCGTTGCTCAAAGCGCGTTATTTATTCGCCAGCGCTCATAGCTACTTGCATTTCACAGACTCTCATATGAACCTCTCAAAGCTATTCTACTTTTGTTTAGAAAGCGATGGACAAGCGAAAACTTTGGCTTAGCACAACCGATTGTGAATCAGGACGAAATACCAGAGCTTAGGCATATTTAATTTAACATGACTGTCCTCGACAAAGCCTCTTGTTTAATCAATTAAATGGATTCTTCAGTACACCAGAGCGGTAAAAATTTGCCACTGTACAAATCTAAACAACTGTTTTGATCACTCCACATTTTCAAACAAGGTCAGAGCACTGTTAACAGACTTAAATAAGACATTTTGTCCACATCTCTACTAGACTGTTGACAGCTTGTACGTAGAGAATGAGATGAAGCGAATATAATTTGGATTTATAATTTGTATAATTTTATGAGGGGGGGGGGACGGATTTTCTGTCCTCCCCTCCCCCACACTCGCTAAGCTCCTCGCGATCGCCTCAAGTCCTATTGTTTCTCTTTTCGCGCATTAAGAAAAATAGGAGATGGGTTACATGTGAGAAGTCTACCGCTCAAGACGTTCTGAGCGTTGTATCGCATATTTATTTAAATATGTCAGACTCGCGGCCTGGTATAAAATGGCCCAAATGGTGTGAATGGCCTGGAGCTGTGGCTAAGCGTGTTTCAATCGATGGGTGCCCCCAACTGGTTTTTAGTTCATACTGACATCACAATGTTTACGTTCTTGTTTCTTCGTGTTCGATGGATGGTATAAGAGTGAGTCATCACTACTGCTCGACTCATTATACATCGCCGGACCCCACGGAATCGCGAGAGAGATTGCGTTCAAACTGTCCTTTAAGCAGTCCTCTAACCGTCAAAGGAAAATCGAGACGAAGATGTTTACATCTTTACCACTCTATATCGTTACCGCACTATTTGCCACTGGATGTGTGTCAGGTATTGTAATTCCGATATTTGACTGCTACAGTAATTAATCGCCATTATATCCATAGGAAGGAAGCTACCACGACGATTTCCTAGTTAGAAAAACACGCGACCCAAACCGTGCTTTATAGCTTTGCCTCCAAAAGCCAATCTATAAATAATCACCCCTTATACGATCAGACTTATTAACAAGCACAATAAAACTGATTCGCCGTTAAAATCCTTCGGGAACTTGTTTCTCACGGGTTCAAGAAAAAAATGTCTAATTCAGCTTCCTGTTAAATTCTATATCACATCATAGTCAACAGTAAGAACCTCTCCATCCATAACTGGTGTTTCTGTAACATGCAGTTACGGTTTGTGTGTTGCCTGCTTTACTGAGCGCTATTTCTTACTAAATTGGCTCATTTTCCGGTTCAATTTCCTTTCAGCATTGCCTAGTGTGCCACAACAGGATCCTGGAGTTCTAGAAAACATCGAGAAGACTGTTGGTAAGTTAGAACATCGAAATTTTGTCACCTGCGGAGTACCTCAAGTGAACTTAGATCATATACCCCCGCCTAAATAAATCGTTTCTTTGATAGCTCTTGTCCATTCTACCACGCAGTGCATTAACTAACGAATTTGAATACTAAGAAAATACTAAATTTCTGAGCTTATAAAGGAGAGTGAACCGCCGTAGCGAGTTTCAGCTTCAAAAAGTCAGGTTTCTTCAGAACCTAATAACTTTCCGAAGTTTGTTCACGAATTCTAGTACCTTGGAACTAGGCAGGGCGACTGAGCTAAAGAGAGTCTTGAACTTACTAAAGAACTCGTAAGCGGGTAAGCTTTTTTGATGCTAGATCGCTCGTTGACATCAACTCTTTCGATATTTCAACTCGTTTCCAGGTGAACCTTGTCCCCACGGCTGGACGCGATTTGACAACTACTGTTACCTGGTGAGTAGTTCCATCAAGACTTGGGACCAGGCTCAAGCGTACTGCAAATCTCTGGGCGCGGGACTGGTGAAGATAAACAGCGCTGAAGAGAATGAGTTTGTCCTGAATCTCGTCACGAAGAAAGCTTCATCACTAAAACAGGTCTGGATCGGGTTGAAATGGTCTTCAAACAACTTCTACTGGCACGATCACTCGTTTCCAGTCTACACGAACTGGGCTCCAAATGAACCGAATGGAAGAGCGAATGAACCGTGCACCCAAATGTGGCTGAATGGCCACTCAGGCTCCCTTCCCGTCAGAGCAGCTGGTTATTGGAATGACATTCCGTGTCACGTGAGATCAGGCCTTCACAATGGCATTGTCTGCGAGAGGCTGCCCTAGCTGACCAGCTAACTGAGCCAGCGATAAAAGCCGCACGAGAAGACATATGGTGATGGGCATCGTGCTTTCGTAATATTCAGGAAAAAACAAATGACATTTTTATATGAGTAACAAAGTGAAAATAATTGTAAAACTACAGGGTGTAGAAGAAACAGCGGCTTGGCAATAAAAAAATCACAATGAACCATTTGTGGTCGTATTTATGGCCTTATTTTCAGTGTTGGTTATATTCAGCCCGGCATTAATTTTCATCAATCAATAACGCATCTCATCCTCTTAGACTAACATCAACCCATCACAAACTCTCACGAAATTTACTGTTAGTTGTCATAAATTTGAGTTTTCGGCCCTACATTCGAATTTTTGTAAGAATTTTTCTATTCTGATCGAGAACGCTGAATTTGAGATTGACCACAATTTTATCAACATAGAAATCAGATCCCTTTCTCAGACTAAGATCATTTTTATTTCCTCCACTTGCTCTCAATTCGTTCTAAATATAATACTCCAACACTGAAAAACTCCTTCCGAGTACAAAAGGAAAACAAAGGGAAACATTTGAAATATTCAAAACAACCAAGAACATGAAATATTCATTTTCCATGAACTCAAAAATTGTAAAACATGTTAAGAAAATTCAACCCCAAATCATGAAGAAGAAGAAACAAATTTCTTGAGTACATCCAGCCTCAGCTCAAAAGGTTCTCAGTTTAGAATGAGCTGTTCTTGAAAAAGAAACTGTTTGAGAAAGAAACACCGTAGAGTAGTTTAGTTAAATAAGCGCCAGGATTTCTAAGTCACCACCTAAAAGTACCCAAAAGCAACAACTCCTAAAATGGATTTTTTTTAAAGCGAATAATAGCAAAATAAAACAAATATGTGCCAATCCAGGAGAAATGCTAGCCTGAAATGTCAGTCATCTCCCGCCCTCAGCCTTCCCCGGGCGATGACTGACATTTCAGGCTAGAGAAATGCTCAATGAGAAATTAAACGAAATTTACGATAATTATTCAGTATCTCTTTACAGAATATATCATTTAACATTAGTCGACTGGCCTGGGTTTTTACCGAGGGAAGAGCAAGGAAGATAATCTGAAAAAGTAGTCAATGGATTTTTTTATTTGTGTTCATTTAATCATTCCAAGAGCCATAATATTATGGCTCTTGATCATTCAAAGTTCAGTATAAAAGCTCAGTTATTTCATCTTAGCAAGCCGCATGGTTTTACTTTACTTTCTAGATAACTCAATTGTAGCTTAGCAATTCATTTTCGTGGAAAGTTAGAAGAAATGGATTGTCAGTCAGTTAACATAATATTGCTCTTAAAGGTTCTCTGCCGAAAATCTCGGAATAATTCGAATTATGCTCAGCTGTTAAAATTGTAATTGTATATTGCGATGAAGTACCTAATAGATCATTTTTTCATGTTTTTCGTTAAGTGCCATTGGAATCTGTGTTTACAGCTGTTTGCTGTCACAGGCCAAGCAGTGAATTATTATTATGTACCTCGCAGATTAATAGTGCTTTTCATACATTCTGATTGGTGATTTCAGAGGTTATTAACAAAGGATTATGCACCTCCGAGATTTTAAAATGTTGGTTTATTGTCGGAAATAGAGTAATTTTTTTGGTGCTTTAGTTATTCAGTCTGTGTGGTGTATACTAACACAATTATGCACCTCACTGTCAGTGAATAATTGTTAATTGCAATTCTCAAAGTGATTGTATCATATGCTAATGAAATATGAACTGGAATTTGAAACAACCTTTTAACGGAAATAAGCAATAATATTTTTCAAGACAGTGGCCTATTGTGAAATCTTACATTATTAGTCCGATATCAAGTAGCCTTTATTGAGAAAATAGTTTAGCTTAATCCGTAAAATTAGCCGCAAACTGCAAAGCTGAATTTTGTTTTCAATTGAAAGAAAGTAATAATTAGAATGGGACCGAAACGGAAGTCTCTCATACCTTCTCCCCAGTCTTCTCGCGCCTGTTTTTTTGGTTCCTACCGGAAATGGTTGTTTATCATAAGCTGTAAGGCGAAAAAATTGGTTATATCGAAAAAAAAAAGTATAAAAAAATAAAAATATCGAATAACCAAATACTGCTTGGTGCGGGGGCTGCTTTTGGTAACGTGATAAAAACAATCAACCTCTAAAACAACTACACTTAATTACGTGTCGACATGTCAGTATGAAATTATAGCTGGCCTGAACGGCACAAAAAGTCTGTTAAATACAGAACTTTGCAGTTAGTGCGCTTCATACCTCATCTTGCTCTCGAAACAGCCAGACGAACGCCGAGTATTGTCAACACGAAGATGGTTGCATTTCTACCTCTTTATATCATGGCCCTGTTTGCTATGGGACGCTGTGTTTCAGGTATTGAAATGGCTCTAGTTGTGTTCATTTATCTTAAATTTTGCCGATTTACAAAAATAAAAAGAACTAGTTATGTTCATTGGTCTTGAATTTTGCCGATTTCCAAGAAAAAGAAACAAAGCTTTCGAAAAAGGGTATTGCAAGAATTCTTTCTAACTGACTTTTCTAACTGGCTCCCGAGAACTGCACTTCTATCTCAAAACTGTCTTCAACTGCTGCATGGGTTCCTGACTACTAGCGAAATGATTTCTGCAGCTTTTCCAAATCAATCAAACTACCTTAAAGTGTTTGTTAATTTAAATGTATAAAATAACGGTTCTAGTTACGACCAGTTTTTCGAATTTTCGACGTGGTTGTCAACGAAATTGAGGTAAAATTCCAACAGAGATTTCACGACTCAAGTATTACTAGACGTCCACACGATCAGACCTGAAATATCTACACAGTCTTTTTGACTCTTTTAAAGGTCGTACTCTTATCAGAGAGTTTTCATCATTTTTGACATTACAGACATTATTGTAACATTTTGTTCATCGGCTAGACATTGTTTCCCAAACAAGAAGTTCTTCTACACCTGAAGTGACAACGAGGACAATCAATAACACCGAGTCGCATTTGTGGGCGAGATTTTAGCCAAATCTCTCACAACTGATTTTTTCCGTTGTTCTTTCAGCTTTGCCCAATAAAGCTCAGCAGGATCCTGGAGTGCTGGAAAATATTGAAGAAAAGATTGGTAGGTTGACCTATTACTGTATACTAGCATTTTATAATAGAGACATTCTTGTCTTTTGACCAATGCGATGTCCCAGAAGTTCGCACAATCCCATACAGTCTTTAACTAAATTTTCTTCTCGTTTCTAGTCTCCTGTCCCAGCGGCTGGGAAGATTTTGGAGATTACTGTTACCAGGTGAGCAGTTCCTTCAAATCTTGGTCCCAGGCTCTAACGTACTGTCGTTCCCTGGGTGGAGAACTGGTGAAGATCAACAGCCAAGAAGAAAACGAGTTTGTCCTGAATCTCGTGAGAGATCAAGCTGCATCAGTGAAACAGGTTTGGATCGGGATGAGCTGGGACTCAACCGCGCAAGACTACTTCTGGTCCGATGGCTCGGTTCCAGTCTACGAGAACTGGGCTACCGGTGAACCGAATGGGTTTTCGTTTGAGCCATGCACCCAGATGTACACTGCCCGGGCAAACAGTCTAAACCTTCCTAACAGGGCCTCTGGCCGTTGGAATGACATTCCTTGCTCTGCAGACTCACAGCATCCCAGCGGAATCGTCTGCAAGAAGTTGGCGTAGTTGGCATGGCAACGACATCGCAAAGTTAACAATGACGATATCAAGGCGGAAGATAGTTGTGTTTAGTATAGAGAAAACTTTAGTCTAGAATGTCATTAAGATTTGTATTGTAATTGAGTGCAATAGTAATCGTTTGTAATGACGGGTTGTAGAAGGTACTAAGTAGCGGGTTGAGAATAGATAAAAATGTTACAAGGAATTCGCTGTTGTTTCGTTATTTTAACGCAGCAGACATGGCTGAAAAATTCACTGATAAGTTTTCAATGTATCTTGTCTTAAACTAAACGCGGCGGTTATACGGGGGGGAATCAGGTGCTCTATCGTTACCGGGGGGCTTTCACCTGGTACAATTAACACCCACCTATGTGCGTGCGTGCGTGAAAGATAAAAGTGTAACTCCAATGTTGTGGCACACTTTGCAACCACCAGTTATCCTCTAGTGAGTATATCAGTGGAAAGCCCGAAAAATCTGGTGTTTTCAGATAACGATTTTGGTTCTTTGCCGTATCTCATGCGCGGTTATTTATCGTCAGATATTTCACATTTCTAACGCGCTACACTTATAAGAATATAAGAATATTGTTTTTTTTTTTCCAGGGCTGAATATTCTTATTTTTCTGTCGATTTTAAGCTGAAAATAATCTTGCGAATATTCTTATTTATTTATTGGAGTAATATTTGCCAACATTGCAGGCGATAAAGCCTGATATGACGCACATTTTTGTTATAACTTCTTGCAGAAATGTTACTAGCATTCAATGGTATTCAGGCAGTGCTCTTTTTGTTGGTTTCTGGCTAGGTTTTCAATAGACAAAATTATATTCTTTTCAAAATCTTAGCCTCGACTTTATTCTTAAAGTATTCAGCCTCGATATTCTTAAAATTTACTCTTATAAACTGATGAGTGCATTTATAGTTGCCATATTGGCCCAGACTGCAATGTTTTGTAGACCGAACACTGAACCTTTTTTATCCTCTTCATAATACGTGTATATATCCTTAACTGATTGATCTGCCGGTTGCGATGTACACTTCCAGTAGTCAATCTTTAGCTTAGTTCGTCGAGGGAGACCGTAGTATCCTAAACCGCGAGAAAAAATGACCGCGCGAAATCCTGGGCACGAAACGCTTCTTCTCGTACCCAGGATTTCACGCGGCCTTTTTTTTTCTCGCGGTTTCCTTCCGCGTCAGGAACGACGACGGACTAACCGAAAGATGGACTTCTCGTAGTCTAGTTTCGATGATAAATCAAACGCTGAAGTACTTCCCTGTTGCATGTATGTTCCACTGTTTGTCGACGTCATTGGCGAATTGAACTAGAAAAGGAAAAGACATAGCTTACTTCAAGTAGGCAGTCGTTGTCCCGATGTTGTTTCTTGATGATGTTTGGCAAACGTATTACTGGACATGCAGTGATCTGCGCGTGACCGTCATTGACTTTTTCAGTCGCCAGGATAAGCAAGTATGCTGTTTAGTTTAAAAGACTTGTTCCCGCGGGGAGGGGGGGGGGGGGGGGGGCTAGCATATGAAAAAATCAGGGATTCTCGTTGGGAAATTTGAATTAAACCCCTAATGGAGAATAACTAGGGTGTGGCTCGAACATTATTTGACCTCTAAGATACCAGCCAGATACCAGTCGATTACCAGCCGCTGTTCATGGAAGGAGCCCGCGCTAGTAGCCCATACTCAAGACACCAGAAGAAAATCGATCCTAAAAAACCAGAAATAAAAGCGTTTTTCATTATTATTTCTTCGAGTGTGCCCTAAAAGATAGTTTGACAGCTAAAAACAGTGGCGTTTAGTCATGAACACCCTACGTAACACCAGAATCCGTGATTTATATGAAACCCCTAAGCGACACGACAGGCATCGCCGACCTTTCATATCGAGCCCCCCCTCCCCCCGGGGCATTTATGTCCTAATGTACATTTTTTAACTTTCAATTTCTCAAATTTCAAGTTTAGCCCTACAATCAGGTGTTCTTCCTTAAGAATGCTTGATCAATAGCAGGTGGTTTGTGGGTTCATGGTCGTAAGCTCCTTCGGTCCCCCAGGAGGAGAATCAGTAAACTGGATGGGCGTGGTCAGTTTCAGTCGAAGCCAAAATCAGTTTCTTTGCACACCAATATTAACAGTTTCCATTGAACTGTTTATTTTAACTTTTCTGACTTGATGACAGCTTACAACTGTATTATAGCTTAAATGTATTTCACATCAATAAAAATTATAGGTTAATTTACATAAACTATATTCTTGTGAAGTTGGATTTTGATCCTTTTGTCAATAAATACAAATATATTACAACACACTCAGTTTGAATGGAATATCGTGGAGCCTGAATCAGCAGAAGTCTATCTGTCTCTGTACTTGATTCAAGACCTACACAAAAGACAACTATTGTCAATGGTCATCACTGTGATTAGCAACAACATAATTGCCACAGACACCACTTTTAAGATTTCCTGACTTTTCCCTGATAAAAATATAATTTTCCAGACCAAATAAATACATGTTTCTTCCAAGCCATCCTTCCACCCCCCCCCCCTTATTTTTTTGGGGGGACTTCCTTATGTATACATGTGCAGCCCCAAAGGATATATGCTTTTCTAGCCATTTTAATTTGGTGAGAAATAGGGTATCGACTTAAGCCATTTTGGTCTCAAATTAAAATTAGGGTATGGTTTTTGCACTCCAGTCTTGAATTTGCTATAATAATTTCAATTATAGCTAAATATGCCTGATTGACCATAATAAATTGAACTACATATCTTTTGTTTCTTTGATCTCATGTCAACTCTTGAGCATAAAATTCAGAGTCAAGCAACAATCATTCATAAGTTAGACACTTAACCCAAATGTACAGGTATGTCACCATTATTGAATTTTCAGAGATCAAACCTTGGAATATTTCTTGGGCTTGGTGGTGGTGGGGATGAGGGAGGATTTTAACACCCCCCCCCCCCCCCCACAGGTGGTACGCAAGTAAATTATAAGTGATTTGAAGGTAAAAATGGGGCTAACTTATCAGACCCAAAAATAGTACTGTTCCTAATGCCCCGCCTCACGCCTGTGACTCATAGTGTAAACCAAACAGTCCCTTTTTTCTCAGTACAACATGACATTACCCCTTTACTTTTTCCAAGAGGGCCTGGTTACCAATCCTGCAAATTGGCTGAATGGTTATTTAAATGCGGTCTGTTTTTCCTCTTTTTTTCCCACGTACATGGCCACGCTTTCGTGAGTTTTATATTTTATTGGATGAGGTTTTTGTGATAATCGAAATAACCAAGGTTGAGGTAAGTGTTATTATTAGTAACACTAACTGAGACCTTGATTACTCTAGATATCACAAAAACTAAATCTAACAATTGTCTTAAATCATACATTGTTTTTAAGAAAATAATGACAAACGCATTATTCATCCTTTTTTCGCTGCTTCAACATGAAAAGATTTGAACACTTTCTTTTTTGTTGTGTGGCTCTTGGATGTTTTTTCTCTTTTCTCTATTTCACAACAGTACTGTTGTCAATCTTTTAGTATTTTCTGAATCTTTATCTTCAAGCAATTTCTCAATTTCTTGCTAGGTCGATGAATAATCGACCCTCAATACGTTACAAGGTAAGTAAAGTAAAGTCTGTATACTAGCCAAGTGGCCCATCAGGCTGGAACTTATAAAATCTTGGTCTCTGTAGCATGAAGGAATTAGGAGTATTTCTACTCCCCCCTGAATGGAATGCTAGTCCATCTCAGGCTTACCTCCAGAATTAAGTTCCCCTGTACCTGCAGTTACATACATACACGATACATGGAGAGAAGCACTCTAGAGTAAAGTGTCTTGTCCAAGGCGACTCTCTGGAGGAAAGCACACTAGCCATGAGGCCGCTGTGCCTCCACTAACCCTTAATATAAAAAACCAATTCCCTAGTCCCAAAGGCACTTCAATAAATCAAGGGATGAATGATACCACAAAAGTCCTTGTTACACATGCACATTTTAAAACTGAATGTCTACCTTCAATTCCTCATTTAATTGCTACCTTTGGCCAGTTCAGCAGCTTTTAGTATTGGCTGAAGCAGAGGAGATGCAATGTCTGTAAAAAAGATTGTATGCTTAAAGGTTAGTTCTTTCAGAAACAGTAATGATCCAGTGGTAACAATATTGGAAGGGCAACAACCCAGGCCTTAGTGAGTCTACTTTAATTACAGTCAAATGTCTCTTTTTGCAGGCATCACAATGATAATGACTGCACATCCGAGTCTATAATATTATTAAGGACAGAGCAATATAATTTGCCCCCAGAGAAACCATAACTTCTATTTAACATAATTATGATAATATTTTTATGGGTTGGAAAATCAGCTATGGTCTGAAACCCTAGAGAAGAGTTTCAAGAATTGATTGTAGTGTGCTGCTACCCCCTCCCCTGCCTCTCATAAACTTTTTGGGCACTTCTCCTTAGGTCCCAGCTGCATGGACCCTTGTTATACTACTGTAAACATCTTGCACAAGGGGTTACCTTAGAACCCTGTCAGAACTGGACAACTGTTTATTAAGCAATAGAGCACTTTTTCCATGTTAACAATAGCCTCTTCTAAACATGAGGGGGGGGGGGGGGGTTTAGGTACTCAAGACAGTTATGCAAACCCGAGATGCAGTCAAGAGTTTGCATAACTTTCAAGAATTCTCCCAGCCCCCCAAGTGTTTAGATGAGGCGATATAAACAACAAAAAAGTAATCTATTGCTTTTATAAAAATTTCTCAAATACAAAGATCTAAAACATCACAGCCGCATGTCTACAAACTCTCATCTAAACACATCTACAGTGTATCAACCAATGAGAGCGTTCATAGTAATTCTTATGCATTTTACAAATATACATGTACAGGTAGAGGCCCAGTAGATAGGTAAGAATCAGAAATGAGACCCCACGATGACACAGCAATTACATGGAAGCCAATAAAACAAGGAAAACCAATATCGCTTGGAATGCGTGGAAATTCTGACAGTGATGTTAAGGGTCCTCCAGAGATTTCAGTGAGAAAAGGTTCAAAATTCAGACTGGGGAACCATTAAATAAAACAGGCAAGTCTCAACAGTCTGTGACTTACAAAAATCGCAACCATAGCACCACACACTCAGATCACTGAAACTCAAAACCACCATGTGTCCTGATGTGGAGTTGTGCTCTACCATGTGGCAATTGACATAACGACTGCAGAAAACAGACGAGCACACAAGGCAAAGCCAGTTCTCTCCAACGTTATCGCATGTCCCACAAGGCTTAGACAAGTCAACATGAAGTGAGGCTACGTTTGTTAGTGCCTGGTGAAGGAATCAAAACATTTGATGCAAAGTGCACAGATCATTAATAGACACAAATGATGATGTCTGCCTTACATGAAACAATTTACTATGGGTTTAAATACATGTAGCTTCTCTTGTTGTCTATTTACAATTAGAAGCCACTCAGCTGTGTTCTACGGTGTTCTACTCTCATCATTTCCTATTTGTATGATCTACTATACTGAAAATATGAAGCTAATGAATGGAAAAAAGTTTTTTTTGGTGGTAAGCAACTTAAAGATAACACTTAGAAGGGAAAGCTATGGTGTACTTTATTAAACAGTAACCAACTAGAGTTGCTTGTCTGCTTGACCAAAAATTGTGACCAGAATTTTCTTGGAGGGGACAAAAAGTGAAAGTTTCCCATTTGGTAATGCAGTCAAACAGGAATTCCAAAGGGTCTGAAAAAATCAGAAATTCTGGAGGGGAAGAGGGGCTAATGATTTTCAGAATTCTCAGGGCATGGGGGGTTGGAGGGGGGGAGAGCATTGTGGAATTTTCGAAGGCAAGGGAGATGGGGGAGGGGGGCTAAAATGTTCATGCCACTCAAAGTAGGGTATAGATATTTCCAGTTTCTGGAATCACCTATTGTAGGTTTTGTATTGTAAGTTGAACGATTTGTAATTTTTCTGAGCTAGCTAGGGATAGCCCTACCCCCCTCCCCAGGGTCTCCCTCCCATCCACTTATTTCAGGCCTCAAGAACACAAATATTGCACATCACCCATGAGTGTCACTCATGTCACAGGGTAAAATGTTGTCTGTAGGGAAAATGAAACAAAAAATTAATGCAATGTACTGGAAAAGAAGAGAAAATGAATTAAAATAAATTAATAAAAAATGAAATCTGAAATCTGCAACCTGCAGTTATGACCCTACTATTTTGGCACTTGACGTTTCACATGAAAACCAAACCAAATAGTATGGGCTAGTTCAGAGTTCTGTTTCTCTTAAGCTGTCCACAAAAGCTAGATACTCGGCAGTCGATCAAAATAAAACGAAAACTTAAATAATTCAGGGGTGCTAGACATCAGACAGACACTGTTTTAAAAATAAGCTTACAGTTTTTCAAGCACAACATCGTTCGCCGCCTTAGCTGACTAAACCCTACGACAAAAATTTGTTACTTGGAATAAATTGAAACAAGCTTAACTTTTTATTTCTTTGAATAAATTTGGTTTCACCAAGGGCGAATTTAAAATATGCGTAAAGCAGCAATCGCTTACATGGCATGGGCGAGGCACAGGTGAAGCTAAAAGATATTTTGTTTAACATTTTCAAAGGAGTGAATTCGAGATCTGAGCTTAGCTATTTTTCAAGAAGAAAAATACCTGGACATGCGGACAGTCCGTCTTCACTTCAACAGCAAAACCAGCTTCTGTGGGAACAGAGCCTCCTGAAGCCATTTTACGTCAAAACAACCGGCACCGCGACCCTTCGATACAGAGGGTAACAAACTTCAACTGCGCGGTTGGGAGACTAGGGCTAGTAGGCGGGGTGAAGACCGAAAAAAGAAAAAGAGATTTTTCGTTTTCAAAACACCTAATTGAATAGAGCAAGCGCAAATGCCTGGTAAAATCGTACTTGTCAGATATGATTTATTGAATAGCGAAATTTTGAACCGTGAGATTATTTACCCGGAAGTACGACTTTGTGTACGACAACTTCGTGCAAGGGGACACGAAGAAATTAGTACTGTGGTTGCTTACTGCTGACATTGAGCACGCGGGCTATAATCAGCAATTCGCGCGGGAGTCTCTGCTCCAGAGATTATTATTAATGCTCTATTAATGCAAGATTAAAGAAATGAAGGTGTTAACCTGGAATATAAATGGGATTCGTGCTGCTGGACGTGGCAGATCTATGAAAGATATTTTGGATTCCCTTGAAGCTGATGTTATTTGCTTGCAGGAGACGAAAGTCACTCGTGAGTACAATGTGGATGAGGTTAATTTGAGCACTACACTAAAGTTCAATATGCTTTCTGGATTATAACTTAAGCTTACTTCATAGTTAGGCTTTAAACTTCATTGAAATTAAGCTTCCCCCTCGTCTTGAAAGTACAGTTTAGTTATGCTATATTGTAACATATCAAACTGAGCTTATATTTTGTGGTGCGGATTGGATGTTGAAGGTGATTTCCAGTCTGCAATGCGCAGTCTCAGCAACCATGCGAATCGATGAACCACATACCTTATCTTTGAGGCCTTTCAAATTATTTTTCCAACAGCTTCACTGATTTTTACAGTTGCAAAGTTGTTTTATCAAGTGATATGAGAAAGAACAAGGCATAAAGCAGTAATTGTTTTGAAACTTTGAATTTACTTCATGTAAGTAGTTGTGAAATGTTTACATTTTGTGATGTTTTACATGAAGCAAAACAAAACAACGCAAACAAACACTTGAGAGCACACAGTTCGGAATGGAAATCATCTTTAAATTATCTTCCCACCAATCTTGCTTGATATCCTTGATTGTTCGGGTGAAGGGCGGTAGGGTGGACGTGGTAGAAACAAATATTGGAAAATTCTGTTAAGACCCAGACACTCAATGTACATGTAGCATTGCATGCAATACTATGCACAATGGCTAAATTGCAGACCTGTAGACCTTCAGGGGTGCCTTCCGGGAAATAAATTCTTTGCTTGCTGCTTTACAGAAAACCTTAGTAAACTTACAATGTAATATCATTGTAAAGCTAATAAACTGTAGAATCTGAAAACAACAAAATATTTTGCCATTTTTGCAAAATTGACCGTACTTACGAAACTGAATTACCAGCCGTTGTGTTACCACGCACACCCAAACTGACTGGACTATATTACTCAGGAGATGACAGGCTAACAAAGTGTGTGAGACTCTTTTTATACATGTATTTCTATTGGTTGCTTATAAAATCCCTTTAAAGCTGGACAGTAGAAAATTTTCTGACTGCTGTTACTCGATGGGAGATCAGAAGAAACATATTTTGATTTTGTAAAACCTGACACACTTTGGTGCACTAATATCTCAGTGACGAAATTTTTTTCAGAGTTTCATAAAAATCCCTTTAAAGTTGGACAGTAGAAAATTTTCTGACTGCTATTACTTGATGGGACATTTTGTAAAAGCCTGACAAACTTTGGTGCACTAATATCTGACGAAACTTTTTTCTGAGTTTCATAAAAATCCGATAAATCTGCATTACCTATTAATTCGTTTGAATAGAAGTAATGAATGCAAAAATAAATGTCAAGCTTTCAACTGCAAAAGAAATTCACAGTTTTTGCACCTCACTGAAGTGGTTGTCAATGCAGTCATGCCGCCAACCAATGAAATACAACTTGGAACTCCCTTGAGTCTTGTGATGAAGAATGCTGCAGAAAGGTTTTTCGGGAATGGTACGGTATTTATATTACATTGGGAAGTGAAACATTGATCAGCTTATAAAGTGAATCAGCAGATAAATAGAAAAGGAGGAAAAGGGAAAAAGAGAAACTATTACAGAATAGCCTTTGAACAGGCCTACTGGGTGAGCGGAATCAAGTGCGGAGATTTCTGTTATTTAAAACTAAACGAGATATTCATCAATCTAGTGTTTAGTGTTTCTTTAAGAGAATGTGATATTGTCTTGGGAGCAGGCACGAATTATTGTCTGCCCCAACAGTTTTTGCCGTGTGCCATGACTCCAGTGTCTTTCTACTCCGGTTGTTCGCTTTGTCAATGATTTTAGAATTGTTAAAGTCAATATCATGATTAAAAGTCCGCACGTGTTTTGCGACATTCGAGCCTTTAGTACAATACTTTAAGTTCCTCATGTGTTCCTTTCTCCTAGTAATAAAGGATCTTTCTGTTTCGCCAATGTAGCTCCACGGGCAAGATGCGCATGGAATTTTATAGATGACATTGCACTGGTCGTCTTCCGCAGGTCAAAACTTAGGGATAGGGAAATGCTGTTGTAAAGCCCTCCAAAGGGCTTCTTTACCTAATCACAACATCTCTAAAGAAGAAAGCAAAGCTTTACATGAGTTAAAGAAAGATCGCTCCAGAGTCATCATGTAAGTTGACAAAGGAAATTGCCTCGTTGTGTTGGATAGAGAAGAATACGACAGCAAAATGGAGTCTCTCCTTGCGGACTGAAGCACCTATGAAGTTGTCACAAGATCTCCGTTCAGTCGAATCGAGCGTGAGTTGAACGCGACGCTCCTGAACTTTAAGAGACAACAAAAGATTGATGACTATACATACTTTAAATTAAGATCTACCGATGGCATTCCACCAGCGATCCACGGTTCTATCAAACACCACAAAGATGGCTACCCTCTCAGACCTATCGTGACTTGCATTGGCTCTGCACTTTATAACACGTCTAAATTCCTCACTGACATCCTTGCACCGATCCAAAATCGTAATGGGTTCTCAGTTACTAATTCACAGGAGTTCTCTAACGAAATAGCCGACATTAACATCCAAGATGATGAAACCATGGTCTCCTTTGATGTGGTGTCTCTATTCACCGCCATCCCTGTCGACAAAGCTTGCGACTATATCAGGAAGAAATTAGAGGATGATTTGTCTCTCCACTCCAGAACCAATCTACATTGTAGACATCGAGGACATAATTTCCTTATTGAATTTTGTGCTGTCCAATAACTTTTTCGTTTACAATGACACCATCTACAGACAAATCCACGGTTGTGCTATGGGTAGCCCCGTCAGCCCTGTAGTAGCCAACCTATGCATGGAAGAAATCGAAAAAACAGCTATCAACGCGACTACTGTCTCGCCGAAATTTTGGAAACGGTATGTAGACGACAGTTTCTGCATTATCAAGAGTGACGCTGCCTCCTTCCACGATTCATTGAACTCAATCGATCAGCATATTTCTTTCACCATCGAACATGAGTACAACGGCCAACTACCCTTTCTTGACACTCTCATTTCGCGCGATAACGGAAAACGTTTGGTCGACATCTATCGCAAACCTACGCACACGGATAGATATCTTGACTTCCATTCACACCATGACAGGAAACATAAAATCAGCACCGCTCAGACACTCCTGCACCGAGCTTTGAATCTCCCAACACACAAGTTGGAAAGACCCGTGAAACTGCTCGTGTTTGCGCCGCTTTACTCTCCAACGGCTATGCCAAAAAAATCGCTGCTGATGTTATAAGAAAGAAAGTGAGGCCTCCACCACCTACACCTACTCCAGAAGAGTTGGTCGGTATGTTCTTTAAATGGGTTGAGCCAACAAACCGGCGCAACTTTGCAGTCCTTCCCTATATCAAAGGCATCACGGAACCTCTCACAAGAATCCTCAAGTTACATGACATCCAAGTCACTAGCAGACCAGTTAAAACTTTACAACAGCATTTCCCTATCCCTAAGTTTCGACCTGCAGAAGACGACCAGTGCAATGTCATCTATAAAATTCCATGCGCATCTTGCCCGTGGAGCTACATTGGCGAAACAAAAAGATCCTTTATTACTAGGAGAAAGGAACACATGAGGAACTTAAAGTATTGTACTAAAGGCTCGAATGTCGCAAAACACGCGTAGACTTTTAATCATGATATTGACTTTAACAATTCTAAAATCATTGACAAAGCGAACAACCGGAGTAGAAAGACACTGGAGTCATGGCACACGGCAAAAACTGTTGGGGCAGACAATAATTCGTGCCCGCTCCCAAGACAATATCACATTCTCTTAAAGAAACACTAATTTTCTTAGCATTTTTAACATTTTTTCTACTACATGCCTTTATCCTTTAATTTATGCTAATTTTTCGTTATATTTAAATTTCTTTCACTATTAGGCTTCACACATTTTTATCCGTCGAAGGCAGCAGTTTAGGCTGCCGAAAGCTCATAGTTTTTTCAAACCTTTTACCAGTGAACGTTTTTACTTATTTTTTAGCATGAATCCTGGTAACGGATCTTCAATATTTTTACATAAATTATCTTGTCACTTCAACGGCGGCCCGGGATGGCAGACGATGTGGAATGGATAAATTTCACATGAGAGAACTTTAGAAACATTTAAGATCAAAAGTTTTTAATTCACAATGAGAAACGCTGGCCAAGATGTGTTCCTTATTCAGCCAAGGGGATTGGGAAAATTTGAATCCTGAGTTCCAGAACGTCAGATAACAAAGTCAACAAAGAGAGGGATAAACCTAAATATTGAGCTTGATTTGATCACACGACATACAGTGTATACGCTATGTTATTTTTACTAGGTCAGGATCAAAGCTGCTGGGTAATGAAAGATTAAGGCTCTGAGACTTAATTCCCCCCAAAAATTGGCACTGAATCGACTTTACTAGGGCACTTAAACAAACTATTAACTTCACTGATAACAATGAAAATATGTGATAACCTTGTTATAGCAAATCTTGTTATGGCAAGTTTTTGTCTCTCACTCCTGCCGCACTGTCGGGACATGCAGTTGGGAAAAAGATTTTGGTTGCCTAAATTTTACAGTTTACTCTATCTTTAGTTGGAAAAAAAAACATTTGTATTGTTTCACGTTCTCTCATGAACTGTCTTTTAAACACAATGTCTGAAGTTTTCCATTAGAAAAAGAAAAAACAACAACAACAACAACCAACCAACATTGTTTCACTTATGTCCACTTCATGCTTGCCTGTCGGGCAACCTGTGATAAGAAGGCACTAGCCAGACCGATCGTTTCACTAGTCCCGGGCTATCGGACAGCTTTTTAGTCGTGCCCTGAATAATCACTGCACACAAAATATTAACTGATAAATAAAAATAATTAAATCTGAAAGAACACCCTTGCTATATGTAAAGCATAGCAACCTGACTAAACAACAACATGTCCATCACCAGGAGCCCATCACAGACCGATCTATTTTTAGTTTGAATAGTTGTATACCACAAATCCAGACCCTGCAGGAACCTCACTGACCGGACCTCATCTGGACCGGAACTGACCTATTTCGTGGGTAAAGAAACCTACATGTAAAAATAGACCAGTCTGTAAAAATGCTGTGACATAGGCTTAGTATGGAAGTTGCATGCTCCTAGTGAAAGACTCATGCCATCAACTATTTGGCACCATTTAGCTCTGAATTCTTGCCTAGAAGATACATGTAAGGCCTATAGCCTGCTTTTGGATAAATATCTCACTTATAAATAAATGACTTGTATTGTAAACAATCTGGGGCAAGTTTGAAGACTTTTTCTGTGGTTCAAACTTGTACTTATTAAGATTTTCTGTTCTGATTTCAGGTGATATGTTAGATGAAGTAACAGCCATTGTAGATGGGTACAATGCATACTTTAGTTTCTCAAAAGTG
>OZ026609.1:6358273-6383273 GCA_964020085.1 Micromussa lordhowensis
AATTAATTTGTATCGTGAAAAGAGACCAAAATATTTTCAGTTAGTATTGTCATTTATTATCTGGCTAGCTCTTTGAGCGGGCTAGATGAACCTCCGACAGTTTTCAGTTAAAGTTCTCTTTTCTTCTTCTCTGTAGGAGTTGTTCAACGCCAATCCCGGGCGACAGTGGTTAGATCAGTTTTTGGTGCCTGGTGAAATGTCTTCTACAAAACCAGCCGAAGAAACGAGTGAATCTGTTGACGGGCAGGGAGGGATGTTCATAGATACCTTCCGCTATTTTCACCCCTCCGAGCGGGGCGCGTACACCAATTGGTGCACGGTAACCAGCGCGCGTCAAACGAACTATGGCACACGAATTGATTACATATTTGCTGATGTGGAACTCGTTCGAAAAGAGTTCGTAGATTGCGAGATAAGAGCTGACGTCGACGGCTCCGATCACTGCCCAGTTGTGGCAACTTTGAAGTCGTGTTTCCAAGCTGCGCCTAAGGCCCCGGCACTTTGCACCAAGTATATGCCAGAGTTTGCGGGAAGACAGCAGAAATTGAAGTCGTACTTTGCAAAAAACGTGCATCAAACTTCGCAAAGTCAACCCGAGGCCACACGCATGTCACAAGAAGTGAAATCATCTTTAAAACGTAGCGCTTCTTATGAAGGTGATAAAACTAAAGCCATAAAACGCCAGAAATCTGCTGGAGCTAAAAGTAAAGCCGACAGCCAACCAAAGACGGATCTGTTTAGCTTTTTTTCTAGATCTTCAAGTTCTGTTGCGTCAGACAAGGACATCGCAGCTGCGGCCAGTAAGACAGATAAACCAGACAATTGTGTTTCTGACATAGCGTTGGGTTCTCATACAAGTAATGTGTCTTTGGTTTTAAATTCTGACGATTTCGTGTCCAAAAACACTACAAACCTTTCTGAAGATAAGGCTTTCTCTGACAGCAGCAGAGAATGCCCAGAAAAACGCAAAGGTGAGGTTGCTTTGTGGAAGAGCATTCTCAGCGGACCCCGCCCAGCGCCTCTCTGCAGTGGCCACAAGGAACCGTGCGTCTTAAGAACAGTTAAGATCAAAGGCCCCAACCAAGGCAGACAATTTCATTGTTGTGCTCGACCGCAGGGACACAGTTCAAATCCACAGGCTCGCTGCAATTTTTTCAAGTGGGTAAAATAGACTTCTGCAGGTGCATTGCCACCTTCTAGATTCGTCACTTGTCGGGGCAAGAGAAGCGGGCCGATCGATATCTGGCGAAGGAGCGTGGAGGAATAACTGAATGTGGCTCCTTTTTATGTGGGGTCAGTTGAAGAAACCTGCACCAGGCAGAGTGAGTGGATGGAGGGAGACTGGTGCTTAGGGAGTGATAGACCACGAAGAGAACGTAGTCGTAACTGTTGATATTCAATGCAGTATATTGTGAATTTTATACGGTAGTTTAGTAAAGGACCAAATAACAAACCAAGTAATAGGCTACGTGCTAGTCGTTGCCCAGAGCAATACCATTCACATGAAAATGAGATGTACACATTGTAGCCTAATTTAGAAACAGACGAAAGGCGTTTTGTAATGGTAAGCTGGATGTTGGTTATTCTCGTTTGTGCGGATAAAACGATACGACGAAACATTTTACACTGAAATTCCCAGATTTCGGATTCTTAGGTAGTTACAAAGGCTAGCGAATAAACACTTTTCATAATAAAAATAATGACTGAAAATTGGTCATTGATAAATTAGTTATCATGATAGTTCTTGGTTGTAAACCTACGATATTCTTACCGGCCTTGTAGCCTATAGTTGTGTATTAAAAATTGCTTCGATGTCCGATGATCTTAACTTGTGAAGCAGCTTACCCGAACGAGCTCAGCCAGTGAAAATATCAGCCGTTCAAGTTTGGATGGTGTGTCTCAAAACGTCAAGACGATCCTTCAGGACGTGCGCGCTCAAAATGTTCAGATCTTTTTTACCTTCTGCTGTGATTTAGAACGAGCAACTCCGTTAGAAACGCAAAAAATGTAGTTTTACTACTGTTTCTCTTTTGAAGGTAGGTCGTGTTGAGGACCGCGCCCGGTGTTTCGTCAGGCACAGATCTATAGAGAGCTCAAGCAAAACACGAAGGCAACGGCAACGAGAACGCCACCAAACAAAAGGTTTAATGAGTAGAACAATGACGTTGCACGTGCGTTATAAATATTTGTACAATTCTTCGCCGTCCTCCGCAAAACAACAACGTTCTGTGTATTTTCGAGAACGCGAACGACGGCGGCTAATTTTTCATACTTTCATTTGGAATTCAACGCTGGTGTTACATATTTAGCTTGAGCAAGTTCTGAGACCAATAGGCGCACTGAACAAACCTAGACAATTGCAAAATTTGAAGATAAAATATAAATTCAGTTTTTACTAGGCGTTTTCTTAGGGGTCATCGTCGTCATTGCTTTAAATATGCTCTCCAGTGTCAAGAAAACCACGGAATGACAGAATTCACTCTAGCATTTTAATTCTCAAGCAGCAATTTCTTTTACACGTCGTCGTTTACAATTATTTCTACATCATTGACGTTTTAAATAGACTGTAACAGCGTTAATTTCTCGCGACCAACTCTGACTATCTACGACTATGATATATATGAACTATGATCAGCCAACTTCTTGCAGACAAATGCATTAATCTTATCACAAGTAAGATCATTCCAGAAGCCATTGACCGGGAGCTCAACTATGTTGTCGACATACATCTCTCCGCATGGTTCATGCTCAAATCCATTGAGTCAAACCCGGACTCCAGTAGGTGAAGAATGGATGCGAGTTATCAACCCAGGTCCAGTCGTCGGCTTCTGTATTGAAGCCCAGCCCAATCCAAACCTGTTTTACCGATGGCGCTTCCTGTCTGGCAAGTTTCAGGACGAATTCGTTTTCCCCAATGTTGTTGATCTTCACTAGGTTCCCGCCCTGGGAAAGGCAGTACTCTTCAGCCGTGGGCCAGGAGACACTGGATCCCTTTACCAGATAACAGTAGTCTTCAAACTGGGACCAGCTACTAGGACAGGGATCTAGAAACGAGTTGAAATAGTTGTCAGTGGGTAAAGTAACAGTCTGCGCTCGCTTATTCTGGTGTCCGCGCGAAATCTGGTGAAGTCACCAAGCCAACTAGGAAATGGCCTAACAAATTTTTGCGACGATTTCTCGGGCAACTCGTTTATCACTAATTGTGTTGCAAACTTATGTGATTTCAAGAAAGTAATACTGCATTGCTTTGTGACTATTTTCGAAAATTTACGATGGCTTCGATTTCTTCCGTATATATTTTTTTAACTTTCAAATCGGGGTCACCGAAGGTTGTCCTCGTTTCTGGAAGTTCCGGGAAATGATGCCCTTTTCTCCACTACAAATGTTCAGAAATTCAATTAAGAATTTTTGGTCGAGTGAAAAGCGCCTTTAGCGATTCTCTTAGCTTTGTCATTGTTTTAAAAATTCCAGAACACTGATAAATCGCAAGAGCCAGTTCCTACAAATAGATTTGGAAATCATTCAAAGAAATTATTAATACCTGATGTACACTCCATTTCACTTAGAGCCAAAAGAAATAGTGCCAGAGCTGCAAGAGTCTTCATTTTTGTTTTGGTCTGGCTGTCTGCTATCCTGTGAAACGAAACGAGAACAAATAAATTTTCTAACATACCGCGCTCTCTCTATTGAGCTATCATGGTAGAAATCTCTATTTATGCAAGACCGTGCGTAAATAACATAACGTGTGTAGTTTCAATTTAGCTGCAACATTTCCGTCGAGTTTAGCTGCTAGTTTCTTTCGTTGAAGTTTCAGCAATGTGAACATCGTTCTAAACAATCCAAACCCTACTTCGCGCGCAGCTAAGCATGAACCAGTTCTTTAATGTTAATTTACAAAAACGTTAAAAAAGTTCTTTAGAACCCAGATCCTTACTACAGATGCTTACAGAGGTTAGCGGCCAAACCCTAATTTGCTTAATTGTTTAGTTGGAAATAATTTGCAAAAATTAATGCTTGGTTGAAGAATGTTTTTTTTAGTGAAAAATAGATTTATATTTTACTAGCGAAAGTCGCAACTGTCTAGATCTGTTCACTACACCAACGGCTCTAGAAACGTAATCAGGCTAAAATATGCAATGACGGCGTTCAATTCAAAAATTAGCCGCCGTCCGCTTTCCCCAGGGTTGCCACAGTCAGGGAGATGTCAGGAAAAAACAATTTTTCAAGGTCAGGGAAAATTCAGAGAATTTTGTAAAAGGTCAGGGAAAATCTAAGATGTTTGTTAACGTCAGTGAAAAGTCACGGAAATTTTTTTCTTCGAAAAAGCATCGTTTAAAATGTTTGATTTTGATACTCTTCGAGTGACGCATGCAGGAACAGTAGTTTTAGCCGGTGGTTTTTGTTCTCTTTTATTATTCACCAAGCTAATTCAAGGTCAGTGAAAAGTCAGGGAGAAGTCAGGGAACTTTTTAGATTCTAATGAATGGCAATCCTGTTTCCTAAGGATACGCAGAACTTAGGGCCTGTTTACATGGAGGTGGGGGACCCCAGGTAGGTGAGGTAACCCGCCTAGGTGGGGTAACCCGCCTCTCCATATAATCTCTCATTTTTATTTGATCATGTTTACATGATAGGTGAGGTAACCCGCCTAGGCGGGTTGCCCGGTCTGCCAGGTAGGGTAACCCGCCTAGCCGGGGTCGCATTTTACCATGTAAACGACTCAAGGTGGGGTAACCCGCCTAGCCGGGGTCGAGTTCATGTTACATTTGCAAGCGCGCCAAAGCGCGTAAAAATTTGAACCAGAACAATATGGCCGTTAACTGCCTCTGGCGGAGGCTTTGTATCATCAAAAGTGACAGTAAAACGCCACAGCATTGAAATGCTGCAGCGAGAGCAGAAAATAAAGATAAAATATCACTGACCGCCAAAATGCGTCGTTCGTCCGCCATTTTCAATGTTTACGTCAAGTAAAGTCACCCCGGGACCCCGGGGTTGTAAGTTTGCATGTAAACGCTGGCCATTTTTCGACCACGGCTAGGCGGGTTACCTCACCTACCTGGGGTCCCCCACCTCCATGTAAACAGGCCCTTAATCATTTTGCAGAGGACGGCAAAGAAATGTACAAAGATTTATAACGCACGTGCACTGCTATTGTTTTGTTCATAAACCTTTTGTTTGGCGACGTTCTCGTTGCCGTGGTCGTCGTGGTTTGCTTAAGCTCCCTAATGTAATCGCACGATAAATATTTCCTTAACTCACCTGTTTGTTCAGTCTGCGCTTTCGAAGGAATTATGACCAAGGCTATTTGAACCACAGTGTCTAAAGCCAACTAATACAATCGTGCCATGCAACGATTGATTACCTTTGCGTGAATAGGTCTTAAGTCGATAACTGCACTTTGCTAAAAGGTTCAGCTAATATATACAAAGTGCGATGCGGTTTCCCAGGTAGCCGCCTGGTATATGAGTACTGCTGTGACATTGTTTATGCGTAGTGCATTTATAAGTATTTTATCTTACTTCTGTTATAAACCGTGAAAAATACTTGTTCTAAAGGTAGTATTGGGTTTGTTAGAGCAAAAGCCATAATATTAATTAAAGATTAAATAAATGTTTGTTCACATTTAGGTTAACAAATGAGTAACAAAATCATGATGAGGCAATGATATCATAAAACTGTAATTTTACATGTTTGATAAGCATGCGGCATAATGGTTTCTATAGTGGGCACTTCGTGCGTAAGGTTTATATCGCAAGACTTTGCCTTGCTCAGGTCTACACATAGAGCTTCGTTTATACAGTAAATGCTAAAAACTCGTGCAGTGCCAATGTGATTGGTCATATTTAGGTTAATAACTTACAAAACATCAAACAACAGATACGTACATATCTTAATTGACCACTCCCCTAATGGTTCATTTCTGGGCAACGATGTCATAGTATTGTATCTCTCTAATTAGTCAGGCCTAATGGTTTCCCAGGTGACCCATGAATATTACAGTAAAATTGTTTACATATTAAGCAATATTTGGTAAAAAGAAAAATATATAAAGTGTGGTAATGAAAGGGCTATAATTGGTCTTATAGAAGTACAATTGTAAATTGTGCAAACGGGTTTTCTTTTTTTCAGCTCTGAACTCTAAAAGAGGAAAACTGGTGTCGAGGGGCCTAACTGGCTGGGAACTTGTGCGCTTGACTCAATGAAATTAACTCGACTCGGAAATTAGCTCGGAGCAACTCGCTAGCTTGCTTGTCACGAGTTCCGAATTTCCGTCGGATCTGCTACAACTGCAACAACAACTTCCTCAGTTCATCAGTTCAAACAAGAGCGCAAAAGAGAAGGTGATGGACAGATGCGGAAACAACGAAAACGGATATACCCTGCTGGTGTTATCAGCTACAACATTAATGATGTTCTGAACAGGCAGCAAAACAGACCGAATAATCCAACCACCACAGTCCCAAAAAAGGAATGAATTTTAGCTCTACCTAATTTAGGGGTGCAAAGCAAATTTATTACCAAACAGCTGAAGACCTGCATTAATAAATTTTATGGCTGCGTTAATCTTAGGTTATTTTCCAAAGGGCTCATCGCATCAAGTATTTTTTTTCCCTACAAAGATAGGATCAACCGTTCCCAAATGTCAAAAGTTGCGTACAAGGCTAGTTGTGGGACTGCCAGGTTTTCTATGATTGGAAAAAATAAAACGTAGATTGCATGACAGAAAAACGGAACATTTTAAAGCGATCACGAATAGCTGTCATGCGACTGCCATCGCAGACTACATCACCTCAGGTGGTCACAACTTAAAATGGGACAATTTGATATAATAGCAAAAGGTCGGTCAGATACACATTGCAATATAAAGGAGACTCTACTAATTAGGGAATTGAAACCAACCCTAAATGATAATGTTAATGAGCAGCGAAAAGCTTTGTCCTTATTAGTTTGCATCTTTTAGCAGCAAATGTTTCTCAGCCTCTGTCATCTTGAATTTAAATTTAGTTGTTACTTCTATTCCAAACGGTCACTTCAGATGTATGTCGAAACATACGAAACGTCAAGTTAAAGTGAATTTTGTTTTCCAATATGCGTTTTATTGTCATGTTTGTCACAGCAGCTTGTGTGTTATTTCTTCACGCCCGACGGACTAAGCAAAAGAGTGACTACTCGAAGCCTAGATTTTTCTTGAGTAGTATACTATGTTGGGAATTATCCCCATGTTGGATTAGGTGGATTAGGTACCTATGGATTAGGTGGATTAGGTGCCTAGCCCATGACGTCACCTATTGTTATAACTTTGGGTTCCTGCATATTAATAAAGTGTCTTCCTGCATACTAATGTGGATTTCCTACATACTAATTTGGATTAGGTTTTAGTAATGAGCGTCGCTCTAGAACAATACAGACAATGAACTCGCCCGGTCTTGCCCGCTACTAGTGAAACCTGATTGGCTCATGAGAACTCTTTTACTTATTCAAAATAAAAGCGCGTAGATTTCGAAAGCGCTATCGTTCTTGTAATCGCTTTGCTGCGAAAGTTTATCTCCGAGACTTTCAGTTTATTCTTGTCGAGTAAATAATATTTTTGAGCGGATAGCTTCCAAACATGCAAGTCGAAACGTTAATCGTGAAGATGGCTTGCTTGAGCGTAAAAGACATCGAAGCTATTATGTTTTTATCTGACTTTGGCGGCGAGCGAGAATTAATTCTTAGCTAACTGCTCGAGGTTTCCGCTCCGTTAGTCACGCACTGAATCCACTTTCAACACTAGATTTGCATACAAACTCCAACGGAAAAGCCCATGGGACAGCTCTACCATTGAAATGACAACAATAGAAGTTCGGAGGACTAATTAATTTAAACACGCGACAATAAATTGTTTTCTTAAGAAACTTTATTGCTTGTTAATAGTGAATACACACAGACTTGAAATGAATACACCAAAATTAATACAACTACAACATGTTTATGAGTAAAGTATCAGGAAATTAGGATGCAATCAATCGTCTTCATCGTATTGAGAGTACTTGTAAGGCGAAGTCCTGTGTAAAACGTCGAGATCGTCTAGAGGCTTTCTTCGGCTCATAGTCCAGGTAATTTACAAATTTGACAGACTGGGGGCGTTTACGCTTTCTAACTGGTGACAGCGTTTCGACTGTGGGAGGGGGAGTCAAAATGGAGGGAGGGAGGGCGGGAGATGAGGTAGAGGAAGAGGTTGCCATGGTAGATAAGGCTTGTGGGGCTGTCAATTGGGTTGGTGCTTGAACTGGAGTCGCTGGTATGATTTCTGGTGGTTTTTGAACGGGGTTTGGCGCAGTTGGTACGTTGCCTGTCAGTACATTCGTAGAAATTTGATTTGGGTCTTGGGGTTGGGTGGGTATTGTTGCTTCAGGTATTAACGATTTGAGCTGGTGTTTATAGTTTAAAAACTTGTTTTGCAACTGCATGTACTGCTTCGCTTTTTGGTCCTCTCCAAGGTTTGTACGATACAGGAGATTATCCATATTATTCTGAATGCGTTGCATCTCCGAAATTGGCGGGGGCACCATCAGAGTTTGCTGTTTCAGATATCTTAGTAACTCCTGAGGGATATTTTCTTCTTTCTCTACTTGATTAAAGTTTTCTTCTCCAGGGAGCACGTTTGTTCTCAGCCTACAGTCATCTCGAGTGGTAGTTTTCAAATCGATCAAAAGATATCCATAGGGCCTTCTTACAGCTTCTTCATATTGTTTTAGGAAGAAATCAGTACGCCCGGGATACATTTGTTTGGCTAGGGTCAAAACTTGTAGTTTATCACGTGGATTTTTGAACAACACCAAGTAATGACTGTTTAAGCTGATGCTTCGGTTGCCTTTGCCTTGATGGAACAGATTTTGCACAATGTAAATAACGCTCAGATTTCGGTGATGCGATCCTTTTGTAAACAGGTTCACGATCCGATTATCTTTTCCGGCTTCAATCATTTGGTCGTCAAAGACAATCAGGTTGCGTATGTTGACATCTAAATAGGAATCATTTTCCAGAGATTCCGGGATTCCCTTGACAAATTCTATATTTGGTATGGCGACTAGCATTTCCATATAGGCGGGCTGCCACTGTGAGTAACACCACACTATTCTTTCGGGAGGAAGATTAATCATTCTGTAAGCCTGTCTTAACAGCGATTGTACCCAGATCGTCTTGCCTGATCCAGTCATCCCGGCCACCATGCAAGTGAACGGATGTTCAAACTGAAACCGCTGACACTTTTCTTGAGACATCGGTATGACTGGAGTAAAATTGGAATTACTGTGTTTGCTGTTCATATGTCTTTGCATACTATCCTTTCTAGAGAAATCCTTTTGACAAACTGGACAGGACCAACTCATGTCAACTCACTCAAAGCCTAGCGCAAACTGACAAAATGCGTATGATGCTCCACATTTATATAGGCTTCAACCACAATTCTACTGTTTTCCACCACCACCACCACCACAATTCTATTGTTTCCCACCACCACCACCACAATTCTATTGTTTTCCACCACCACCACCACCACAGTTCTATTGTTTTCCACCACCACCACCACCACCACATTTCTATTGTTTTCAACAACCACCACCACCACCACAATTCTATTGTTTTCCACCACCACCACCACCACCACCACCACATTTCTATTGTTTTCCATCCACCACCACCACCACAATTCTATTGTTTTCCACCACCTCCACCACAATTCTATTGTTTTCCACCACCACCACCACAATTCTATTGTTTTCCACCACCACCACAACCACAGTTCTATTGTTTTCCACCACCACCACCACAATTCTATTGTTTTCCACCACCACCACCACCACCACAGTTCTATTGTTTTCCACCACCACCACCACCACCACATTTCTATTGTTTTCCGCCACCACCACCACCACCACAATTCTATTGTTTTCCCTCCTTCTATTGTTCTATCACCATATCGAAAACCATATAAAGCACGACACAGGAGTATCAGTGCCATTTGAACTTGGTAAAGTGTTGCTTACACTTCATTTTCGTCAGAGCAGAACAGCAAACCTTTAAACGCGATGAGGAAACTTTACATCCCGAATCACAAATTGTACGAAGAATACTATTTAAATCAAGCTAAGCAAAAAGGAGGCAATTTACCGGCTTTTCACGGTGCTCGATTTCAGCAGGGATATGGCTTAGGTTCCATATTTAAAGGTCTTTTCCGTTGGGCGATGCCTCATTTACAGCAAGGTGCTAAAGTACTGGGCAAAAAGGCCTTACAAACCGGAGCCCAAGTGGCTCAAGATGTTCTGGAAGGAAATAATGTGAACACAGCACTGGCAAAGCGTAGTAAAGAAGCTATTGGTGCACTAGTATCTCAGGCTGGGCGTGGTCGAAAAGCTACAAAAAGAAAAGTGCAGTTTCGTGGTTTACCCCCGTTCAAGAAACGAAAAACAGTTGTGTTGGATCAAAACCAAGACGACTTTCAACTTTGGTCGTAAATTTAAGTGGGACTCTCTGAAAAAATTATAAAACACTGATACCTGTCATCTTTAATCATTTTACGACCATGTCTCGAGTAGTAAAGAACAATCTACCTTTCCTTCATCTCTTAACTTGTTGCCCAGAACATCAGCGTCAGTTTCTTCTAGAGACAGCTACCCCCGAACAGATACACGCATTAGTTCAAATTCTTTTTAATCTGTGTCATGGAAACATACCGGTCTCTAAGGAAGTGAAACGCAACTTAAAAAAGCATAGAAATGCCCTTGTTAGTCTCGTTGAATCAAGTGTTCCTTACAAGACAAAGAAGCAAACCCTTGTTCAAGAAGGTGGAGGATTTATACAAGATTTGCTACTCCCAGTTCTAACTAGCATAGGGCCCCTAATGTTATAAAACGTCGCGACCTAGTCTGTAGCATATCAGTCGGTTCTTGACGTTAACGAGTGTTGGTCAATATGAAGAGAAAAGTTGACTGGGACGAAGAGGAAGAGAGTGATCATGAAGACACCAACGCTAGTGAAAACGATGAAAGCGATAACGAAGAACCTCGAATTAAAGATGTTTTAGAAGGTCTTTCCCAACTCGTTTCTCGACAAAAGGCCTCCGATCTATTACACAGCATGGCGGCTTCCAAAGATATCTTGTTTTGGACACCTCGCGGACAGTTACTCCGAAACCAGCGAATAATACCAGTGACGAACATTTCAGAGCTGGTCGAATATGTGTTACTCCCCCATAACGACGATATTGTTAAACCCCGCGCGCTCAAAACATTTATAGATGGGTTGGCAGAGTTAGGAATCAATAAGCGTTTGATACAGAATAAGAGAATTTTGGCACAACTATTGGAAAAAGAACAAGCCTATCACGATAAAGACAGTGAGGCTGGTGATAAAGAAATGGTCTCCGAAAGCAGTGATAATGAAGATGACAAAGAGACAGCCTCTGAAATTAGTGATCAAGAATCGGAAAACCCAGATCTGGAACCTGAAGGAAATTCAGACGAAGAAGAAACCGCAAGTTCAGAGATTTTGCTTAAAGTAAAAGGTCCTTGCTACTATTGCAACGGAGAGAACGTTTACGAAAGAGCAATAGTCAAATGCCCTAGATGTTTCTGGCAAGATGGTTATAGGATTTGTCCGATATGTGCACATCAAATTCCTGTTGATCGTAAACACTTGACAGATGGATTTATTTGGTGCGCTGACTGCCACGCGGTGAAACACATTGATTCAAAAACTTTAAAAAGGACTCATTATCCTCCAAGCGAAGATGAAGACGATTGATTGCATCCTAATTTCCTGATACTTTACTCATAAACATGTTGTAGTTGTATTAATTTTGGTGTATTCATTTCAAGTCTGTGTGTATTCACTATTAACAAGCAATAAAGTTTCTTAAGAAAACAATTTATTGTCGCGTGTTTAAATTAATTAGTCCTCCGAACTTCTATTGTTGTCATTTCAATGGTAGAGCTGTCCCATGGGCTTTTCCGTTGGAGTTTGTATGCAAATCTAGTGTTGAAAGTGGATTCAGTGCGTGACTAACGGAGCGGAAACCTCGAGCAGTTAGCTAAGAATTAATTCTCGCTCGCCGCCAAAGTCAGATAAAAACATAATAGCTTCGATGTCTTTTACGCTCAAGCAAGCCATCTTCACGATTAACGTTTCGACTTGCATGTTTGGAAGCTATCCGCTCAAAAATATTATTTACTCGACAAGAATAAACTGAAAGTCTCGGAGATAAACTTTCGCAGCAAAGCGATTACAAGAACGATAGCGCTTTCGAAATCTACGCGCTTTTATTTTGAATAAGTAAAAGAGTTCTCATGAGCCAATCAGGTTTCACTAGTAGCGGGCAAGACCGGGCGAGTTCATTGTCTGTATTGTTCTAGAGCGACGCTCATTACTAAAACCTAATCCAAATTAGTATGTAGGAAATCCACATTAGTATGCAGGAAGACACTTTATTAATATGCAGGAACCCAAAGTTATAACAATAGGTGACGTCATGGGCTAGGCACCTAATCCACCTAATCCATAGGTACCTAATCCACCTAATCCAACATGGGGATAATTCCCAACATAGTATACTACTTTCTTGTTTCTAAAACTTGATTTCTTTCTCGCCAGCAGTGAAAATACCATTTTTTATCTTTCACATGTGATGATATTGATGTCGTCATGGTTACGAAAATGTCTAATAGGCACGAAAAAAGTGTGAGTATCTCAAGATAAAAGTTTTCTGAAAAGTTTGAACAAGCCTTATCTCCCCTTTCCCCTTAACTCCCAGAAAAAGAAGACATCAACGTTTTTAAAATAAACTTACGCTTTTATTGCTTGGCAAAAAATTTACATATTCAAGACAGTGACTTGTTGTTAAAATATTTCACAATATTTTGCACAGCCTCTGCCGATTTTGCAACACTCGAACCAAATTATAATATTATCTATCTGACCTTTTTTATTTCGAAGAATGTTGCAGAAATGGCTCAATTATAGTTATTACTAATTAAATATTACAAAGCATAATTATGCCATTATGCATGAATACTTCAAATATTTGGATCATCAATGGGATAGGACGTTAAAGCCCTTTAAATTCCCCCTGTTTACTTTTCTTCATGGTAAAGGTTAAGGGGGGGGGGGGGGGACTTTATAAGTCGTTGATCAAGAATAACTTTATCATCTTGACAAGGGGTGGCAAAAGATTGGGCTGTTGATTTGTCACCAGTCTTCTTTTTTGTTCTCTTTCAGAGGCAACTGGGAACAAGTCAGGGTTGAAGTGAAGGCTTAACAAGGAAGGTGCTCAAAGAGTCGGCGGGAGGGGGTGGGGGAGCTTAATTAATAGGGCTTTGGGGGAATTTGAATTTAGGGTAATTCCGTTGATCAGATCTTTCAACGCTGTGCAGAATAGAATTAAACGTTGTAGCTAAATTCAGCAATTCCTGTAAGCCGATTGATCAGAAGTGTAGCAGCTCTCGTAAGCTGCTATTGTTTGGTCATTGTAGCAGCTGTTATTGTTTTAGGGCTCAGTAGGGGCATTGTTTCTGTTGCTTGTTGTATTGTTCACTCTAAGGGTATCGAGCCACTCAGTGAGACCTTACGACAGCTGCTACATCACCCCGATTGATTGAACAACTTATACCACAGTCGTAGCAAAGCTTTCTTATTAGACTTAACTGACAATCTAAACTGGTCCTAACTACACTCAGCCATAAAGTGTGACTGGAAATTATCGAGATATTCCTTTCCGGCTAACTGGTTTAAAGGACAACCTGTTCCAAGGCTTTCACGTGTACTTCGCGCTCGCCCGTAAGTGGAAGAGAAGACCTGGGACTATGCTCGGTTGGAACACCTCAGAAACCTCAAGTCACATGACGTGTCTTGTGACGTCATAATGACGCAAGAACTCCGAATGAATACGTTACGTTGCTTATTCCCATCTATCGACTGAGATTTGGCGGGAAAAAAAGTTGAGAATTATTTACCTTTGGATAAAAAATTGTCATCTTTTTGTTTTCGATTTCTTGAAAATTACTTGAAGCTGGCATTTCTATTTTGAAGATGCCCTATGGGAGAAATTCGAGCGCAATTCAGGAAATCGTTTTAATTTCAATACGTTAAATTTTAACTAATTACACTCCTCTAGACCACACTCTTGTTCCAGGGATGAGTCAGGACCACATCTGGCGAGTCTTCGTCAAAGTTGATCGGCGTGACTTGGAAGTAACTAACAAGCTCCTCCATTGATTTGAACGTCATGTCATCATCCATTGAACCAAACTGAGCAACCAGGCCATCGCTGACCTTGTCATATCTGAAAGGCAGGTGTCTAAATGATGGTCCCCCTTCCGGTGCCCGAATTGTCAGAAAGAACTCTTTACTGCTAGGGCCCTCGCGAACAAGGAACGTGCCTGGTTTCACCATTGAAGAAAGCATTTCCTCGGCTTCTAGCATTGTGATCTTTTCATAGAAGTATGGCTCACTGCATACCTGAAAAACCCAATCTGTAGTTTAGTTATGGAAACTCTTCAGTGAATTGTGTTAAGTAATGTTGGTATACTTCAGTGAATTGTGTTAAGTAATGTTTGTGTATACCTAACTGTTTAAACTATCAGAGTTGCCGCTCCTTAAAACATTTCAAGCCTTGTTTCCTTTAGGGTAAAATATTACTTTTCTTAAAAGTTTTTCTTCTTAAGAGAGCTACTATTTTCTTAGATTTCGAGGTAATTTGCATATCGTGAAATAGATGAGGTTCCATTCTGCACTGGACATAGACAAATAAGATGTTGGCGAGGCTGAATTCTCGAGGGTCCAAGTTGTCTCCTTGATTTGGGACAATTTAAGAGTCGAGAGGACAGTATTGTTTAAGTAAACTTTTGAAACCTCCTTATTAAGGGTAGTTCTGGGAGAACATAACTCTACTGTACAGACCTCGCCAGTAATGTCCAGTGCAACTGACAAAAAATCGTAAAATTCGTAAGTGCGTTCAATCCTGGACGTAAGTGGACTGGCTGCACTCGATCCGTACTGTCAAGATTAAGGGTTAACATTCTCAGAATAGAAACTTCTTATTCAATTATTTCAATTCAGGGTCGTACTTGGAGGATATAAGTCCTCGGTCCATTTTCTGTACAGACCTCGCCGCACTCGATCCGTACTGACAAGACTTTGGGCTGATGTTCTCAGTACAGCCCTCGTGATTGGTTTATAACTCAGATTTAGTCTTTGACTGATATGATAACTCACCATGGCCGAGTTCTTGTGTTTTGGTCTACCAAGATCAACTTGAACCATGAATTGCTGCTCTTCATCGTCAGACACATCACAATTCTCGTCATAAGCTACATTCAGGTAATGCTTCTCTGAGCGACAGATGTCCTTGACAGACCTGTCTCTCTGGAGAATAGACTCCTCGCTGTCCATGCGAGTCATTACCGCTCTTTGTTGAAATGAATAGTGGAAATTCACAGGTTTTTTTCGCCTAGAGGGAAAACAATGCAGGTAATCACTCCATCTAATCATAAAAAAATTACAAATTCCTGGATTATGATTGGTTTAAAAAACTCCTATTTTCCACTAATTCACTTGCCAAGTTGTTATCGGACAGTTTGTTATCGGACAGTTCAATAAGCCAGTCAAATTCACATTTGTAGTTTAAATCAACCAATCACATTCAAAGTCGTAGTTTAAATCAACCAATCTCAATTTGAGAGCGACATGAAACAATTTACGCCTCCTTTGTCAGTCTTTTAAAGCAAGTTTTCCCTTTCTTTGATAACTTGGCTGTTCTTCTTTTCTCGGAAATTGTAATTTTTACGATTAATTGATAATAAGAATTCGTGTCGTCCAATTTGGTCTGTAATCATACTCGTGATAACCGCCCGCTGCGCGGTCGTCCGATTTTGTTATCACTTGTATGATTACAGACCGAATTGGACTTCACTCACTCCTGTTACCATTACTTATTGGAAATACAGCTGAACCTCTATTAAGCGGCCACCCTCGGCCACCCTCGGCCACCCTCGGCAAAATGGGAGGCGGCCACTTAATAGGATTTCGTCAGGAATTAGCATGAGTTAGTAGAAACGTCAGTTATTCAAATATAAACGTGCTTTAGGCAACATGGAATGAGGTGAAGGTAATAATAATCGTGTGTTTGAACTTTTTGTATCGCTGGCCACTTTTTATTTCGGACTCTTATCTCTCATCGCCTTTTACAAATCAAAGCCACACTACGTGTATTAAATTTTGGGTGGCTGTTTAAGAGGGCTAAGGATAATAGAAGACCATCATCGGGACCGCCAAAAGGTGACCGCGGCAGCTAAATATGGAGGTAGCCGGTTAATGGGGGTTTTGTTCACAGTATTTTACAGAAAATAATTTTGGGATTGCCGCTTAACAGGTTCGACTGTAAAATACGTTAGATTACGGAACAAAGTGGTAATTAACATGATTCTCTTCTAAAATGAATTGGTTTTCAGTTGATAAGAATATTGCTAAGGTTTTGCTTCAAAGTCTTTGAAAGTCTGGCCACCAACTCCACCAATGAGATGCAGAACTTAAAGCAATCACGATTTGGCCACGTGCGTTTTCCCGCGCTTGGTATTAGTCACGTGCATTTGCTTTGAGTTCTCATTGGTTCTTTGTGGTGTTTACTTTTGTTGTTGTGATTGGTTACTGTGATTCTTTGGTTTTGGCTTTACGTCGCTAAATTGGACGTGGTGTTGGTGTAAATAACATGCTTTGTTTTTCGTCCAAGTCGAGTATTTCTGCAACCAACCCAATCTAAAGTCTTCATTTTCCCTTCAAATAAAGATCTTTTCACTCCAACTTTGACTAGGTTCACGTTTTAGGGCCTGATGCGCGTTCACATGTTGGAAAGCGAAGAGAGCTAGAGGGGAGCGGCGAGTTCAAGTTCCTATATTACCCAGGCTATTAGCGTGTCATAATTCTTACCGGCGTTTCAAGATAAAAACAGCACCGGCGGCTATACAGACAATGAGGACAAAGACACCAACCGTCAGACCTGCAATTAGACCAGTCTTTGATGACGGCTCAGCTGAAAAACCACAAGAAAAATGGAAATTAGTACAAATCTCCCGGCAAAATGAATTGTGCATTGCCACTTGAGGGACTGAATAGAGGTGGTAACACCCAATACTATTGTAAGAAAAGGACGGGCATAGCAAAATAAGTGGGATTTGTGGTGAAATAGGAGTGCTTTCTTCATTTCTTTATCTTCATGTATTATCTATCTTAATAACAGACATGTCATATTTACTTCTGATTCACTTTTCGTTATACGAAGCAATCCTCAAACAGTTGGAAAGTTCACAGATATGCCTGGAAACAACACAGCAGCCACAATACAATTGACGGTTCAGCTTTCCTAACCGTTTGAATGGGCATGGGCATATCATGAGACAAAATCGAATTAATATTTACCTGTCCGTGGTTCTGTGTAGCCTGCAAAAATAACAAGAAAATACCGTTTGAATATTAGACCACTCAAAGAAATGGTTAATGTCAAGGGCGCAAAGCTCATGGAGCGAAAGATAAACATAAACATTGCTTTCAACAAACACGCGACTGCGAAACAATGAACGCGTCAGTGGACCGTGGTTTTGCAATTACTGGGACTCGTCAGCTTAGGGTAAGGGATTGTGGCCTTAAGGACAACTTAGAAAACGTTTTCATTTCTCTTCCATCACCCGTAGCTTCTTGAACACTTTCTAAACCAAAAGACACTTATTTCATGTAGACAAGACCCATGCAGAGTCCCTCTGACTAAATCAGCTCGTTAATCTATATTCTTTCGGGCGGCACAGTCCTAGTTTCTGTTGTTTATTTGTTGTTGCTGTTTTTTGTTTAAGAAAACGAAAAATACTTACTGGTTGAAGCACTTTCCACTTTGAAGCCATATTGTTCTAAACCCTCGGCCTCTCCACTGTTGATCATTTCAACAATTTTACTGCCTGTCAAATCACTTCCAGATTCAGTGTCTCGAGCAAATAATGTTAACTTGACCCTGTAGAGGGAACGCAACACCGTTTAGTCAGAGTTACAGAAAATCCAAATTCTCCTCAGTGAACGCTATATATTTACTATAGTACTGTTGTGAGAATTTGACGATTTGTGTGACAATGAGCTTAGCGGCATGAAGAGCCCATAAACAGGAGTATCGTTGATATTCCGTGTGTCTCTGAGAAGCAGTGAAAGGATATTTTTAGATCCCCCTCCTGCCGATGTAAGAAGGGTTCTTTAGGTATAAAACAACATGTTTTCACCCTGACACAGTGAGTAACTCGTATGCCTTTTAAGTAAACAGCTTTCTAGTCTCCTGTGTCCCGTCATTTACGGGGTCACGAAACGAGTCTCCCTTTCTGCTTGAAGACGCGTGGTGTGACGACCCAAGATCGTTGCGTACGTTACATTCGTCACGCAATACCTGACGCCTCTACATGAGAGAAGCGTAGAGGGCGTTCTAAATAGAGCTCTGATGGCGACGGAAACTCTTAAATTCGCAGTTAAGTCTTTCTAAATAGAGAACAGTGCGATTAACGGGCTCGTTAGGAGACATGCCCTCACCAAGTAATCAGCTCTTGGCTTGAAAGTTGGCTTAGAGATACATTGAGTCTTTTACAAAAAGGTAAAGCGACTTACTTCAGTGGCTCAAGTGGAGGCAGAGTTGTTGGTGGAATCGGCGTTTTCATGGAGTCACTTCCACCACAAGACGTTGATTTTTCAGCGTCAAACATCAAACCACAAATAAACTGTTGAGCATTTTGCGGCTCAAGTGGCTTCATTTCTGGTGGACAGAGCAACACAAAGTTGACTTTATCCTCTGTGTAACGAATAACACGGACAGTGCAGGAGCCGTAATCTAGGTTTCTAACGCCAGCCCTTCGCAGTCTCCTGCCAGTGACACTCTGAGAGAAAAAATCAAGCAAATAGTTGTAATAATTATTGATAGTCAATAATAGAAGAATTGTAATAATTATGAATAATTAATATTAATAACTTCATCGTAATTTCACTGTGATTTCACGTAATTTCACTGTGATTTCAGTGAAAGGTTTTCTTACCGAATTGGCGTTGTTTGGAGCAGACTTGATTAAATTCTCTATTTCCGTTTCCAGATCAAACACACTGCGACGCTTGTCTCCAGCCAACACCATGGACATCTCAAGTTTATTGTCTACACACTGAAATCCGTTAGGCGATCTCTCAGACAGAGCACAGATTTCTGAGCTTTTGCACGTGCTGTTATCGCACGTTGATTTCTCTAGTTCACATTTCTTTCCTGTCTTGGAGTTTATGCAGTTACATTTGTACGAACCAGCTGTGTTGCTACATGAGCCATTATAAAAGCAAGGATCTGCCACAAAAATGCACAAGGATTAGTTCACCCAATTGTTATGATATTGTGTATACTCTATTTGTACGAACGTCTAGCTAAGTTTTGGACTGAGGTTGAACGTTCTTACGTTTTATACCCAATTTTAACCTGTTAAGAAGTTCTTAAGTTACCATTTCCAATCGTTTTTCAGTTTTTGCTAGACATAACTTCCAATAGTCCTGAATGAAAAAAATATCACACAACCATACAACCGAAAATGTTCTAGAATTGACCATGCAAGAAAGACTATGGTTTATGTTCAAGTTCATGATGTCCCTAACCGATTTTATATAATTGTTCTCGCGTTTTGATCGGCTGTTACTTATGTTCTATTGGAGGAGAGACGCATAGATGATGTCATTAACATTATTTTTGTTTCTTAATAATATATAACAAGAAGATTCCATATCGCCGTGCGTCTGTTCAGCAATAGATCACAGAAGACGTCAAGAAATGTGTCACTGATGTTCTTACCACATTTTGACGTCATCTGAGATCTATTACTGAACAGACGCCCAGCAACATGGAATCCGTTTGTTAATTAGTTATCAGACTGCAAGCACTCATGATCAAGTTTTACATTTTGCCGGAGTTCACGCTGTTCTTTCAAAACGTTGTCAAAATAAACTTCCTCTAATGACCCTAATCCCCTGATGTACTCTTTATACGCTCTTAACCTCAGCCTCAACATTCTTATAATCAAAGGCTCAGATTTCAAAAGAAAGAGTGCAGTTTGAGCTCTTTTGTAGTTCATGAAAATGAATTTTGCTAAAGTAACGAATACCCACCTCCATTACATTCATCTTCATCCAGTTCGCAGTGGTCTCCAAACCATCCCGGTTTACACAAGCAATCGTATTGGGAACCCTCTTTGGAGCAGACAGCGCCATTTTTGCACGGATTTGAATTACACGGGTGTTCTTCACACCTCTGGGGAGCCGAGAAACCAGTTATCTCCACGTTAGCGTTTAATGCTCTGCTTAGGAGTTTCTGGTAATGGAACAAATGGCAGCCAAGTAAGTGACAACGAATCTTAATTAGCCTAGCTTTGTCTGGAGGCTCAGTTGTACTAGTAACACTTCTTGCTTACTTTAAACTCTTTGATGTCGAAGATATGACATGTTCCTTCTTGATTTGGTTTTGTCACAGACAGCGTCATGGAAACCAGCGCCTCTTTGCCTGAAAACGCACAAAAAGAAAGGCAATCAGGGAAGATAATTCACATTATGTTAACCGAGCCTTCCTCGTTCCCCTTCATCTCTGCCAAAAATCCGGCTAGGATTTCAGGCTAGCGTTACTTGATTTCACTTGGCAAGGAACGATGCAATTGCACAAATAGCCTGAGTAACAGGCGTTTATTTCCAAAAATAATCTAACGGGACGAAACTGCGGGAGAGTGCGAAAAATAACGAGTAGAGCAAGGAGGAGTGGCCATAATGAATTCTCCGTACCCCCTCCCTCTTCTCCTCCTTTTTTTTCGCTCACTCCATCCCCACTTCTCCCCCATTTGTTGCTCACCAGAGGAGCGCTAGTTTGCTCGGTCTCTTTCCCCCCTGGAAATGAGCAGGAAATGTCTGCTACGAAGGCTATAGCAAAAAAATAAATGTCTTCCTACTCACCAAACACTTTGAGTGAAGCCGAGCTGGATCTCACTGTACCAGCCACATTGGTAGCTTCACAGGAATACCAAGCTTCGTCCTGAGCGAGGGCGTCTTTCAGAACAAGCTCCGGTAGAAAAGGGTTGATGTCGTCCGTTTCGACCATCGGGATGCTATCCTTGTACCATTTAAACGTCGGCAGCGGGTCTCCAGATGCGTTGCACGCCAGCGTCACCTCGCCACCGAGTTCCACACTATTGTTACTTGGGTGAGTCACGATCTTGGGCGGATCTATAACGTAAGACAAGAATACACCCGCTAAGTACAGTGCGGTGCGGTGAGTGCGTTGGTCTTTGCACGCCATACGGTCCTACAATGGTTTGTATCACGCGGATACTTCACTGTAAGTCAAAGTCAGTACATTGTTAAGGAAGCAAGAGTTGAGACTAAACAAAGTATTGACTTTATTATGTTCTATCAAATTCTCCGAACAAACATGGCTGTAAATGTAGGCTGAACGCAAAGAGAATTAAGGTTTTGATGTGGGGGGAGGGGGTTTAAGACGAGATTAAGATTTAAGATTAAGGGAGATTAAGACCAATTCCGTCAGGAAATCGAGCAATTTCAGTTTTTAACACCAAAAACAATTTACCATGGAAACTCGAGAAAATAAATTTCAAAGTTCAGAGAAATTGTGGAAACACAGGTAAAATTTCATCATTAGTTTCATTTGGTTTTGTTAGAGATGAGCTACCTTTCTTGAGAAGATATTTATCATTGTCACACAAAAGTTTGCAAAATGATGCAAATAGCTCAGTACAAAGTTTATGTTCACCTGATGTTCGAAATTCTGGTGGATTCATTCTTAATAATCATTGATTGATTTATTGATGACTTCACTAAATAATTGACAGACTGACTGAGTGCCGGATTCGTTCAATCTAATGAAACTCTTCTTACCATTCACTGTCATGTAAGCCACACTAGACTGTAACAGACCAGCTGAACTTGAAGCCAGGCACGAATAGCCACCTTGGTCTTCCTCGGTCACGTGTTCCATGACGTAATCGCCGAAATCATTCCAGTTGGACACAAAGCGACCGTCTTTCATCCAGCGATATTGAGCTTTCGTGTTACCCTTGGCAGAACATTTCAGCTGTGAAAACAAGTTTACAGTAAACACATTTGCCCATGAAAATCGGCAAACAAAAGTTGAATAAAGTTCTCACTTGATATTTGTCACCGACAAGATGGGTTGCTCCTCTCGGCAATTCTACGAAATTACACAAAGTGTCCGCCGTTATAAAACCATCTTCAGTGATGTTAAACACCATAGCCTCACAAGTTATCCTGAAAACAGAAACAATAGTACAAAGAATGATACAATGGACAAGCTACAGACGGGTTCGCCGTACTTGTTTACATCCTTGTTTCCACCCTCTTCAGATCACGCGATGATTCATTTGGAAGGTAACAATTGTTCTATTTGTACAAAATGGCACAACTGTAACCTGGCAACAAGGATGTAAACACGTTAGCCGAATCCGTCTATTGAACGAGCTGAGGTTAGGCGAACATGGGGTAATTTTGTCCGGCTCTTTTAGACTGACTGATTTTGCATTTTTGTTTGGCCATAGGGCTCGTTGCTTGCGACGGTTTTGATACCATATTGATAAAGAAGAGCATGCCATGTACTAGGAAAAAAAGACGGAAAGTTTGATGTTGTCCATGGCTTTGCATGGCTACGGAACTTTAAAATCACAAAGAAAGACTAACACAATTTTCTGCATACCTCGATGCGATGATGACGTCAATTGTGCTGTTAAGACTTGGAGTACCTAAGTCGTAAGCTTGTACAGTCACTTTCCACTTTTTCGCAACCTGCAGTGAGAACAAACGGACTTCGATTCATTCACGCGAGGACTGTCACGTTAGAAGGTCAAGTCACGCTGGGTCACGCTAGTCTAGCACAATTCAAAATAGAGGTTTTCTTTGTTTGCAAATCAGTACCTTGAATACTTTTAATGAGTTTCCATTCATTGTGTTATAATTTTTACTTCATAACATTACAAAAAAATAGAAAAAGACCCGTTGCTACGAAACTTGCCAATTATATTCAGTGTTTAGAAAATAATTAATAAAAAACGCTATTAGCATTACCAAATATTAAGCAGAAAATTTCTCACCTCAGTCTGTCCAAGAAGTCGGAATTTCACGATTCCACCCGAGCCTAAATCGTCATCGATCGCTGTGACTTGGCCGATGTCGGTGTCGTTGAGACCATCGAGCTCGAATTCATACGAAGAATACACAAAGCGAGGAGGGTTATCGTTTTCATCGGTCACTATAAGGTTGACGATAGCAGTGGAAGCCAATTTGTCCTCGGATCCTCCTTCGGCTGCCAAGAAACAAACAAACAAACAATGTCACTAATGCAGCGTCCACTCTACGTCGATAAAACTTTGAAAACTCAGTTTTATTTCTACTGTTTGGCCTACCGTCCACACTAGTCCGTCATGGAAACGGAGCTTTTCGAAAACGCTCTTCAAACCGAGAGAAATCGAAAACGCCGGCTTTTCATTTTAGTGTGGATGGAAAACATTTTGAAAACGGAGCTTTTCAAAAGCAATGAAGCCACGATTATCATTTTATTTCCCTCAGTGTCCGAGTTTTCCCGCGCAAACACAATCCAAAATGATAGGAGACTGCATGTTGCGTTTTTAAATTCTCCCGGCGTAGTATGGACTGGGCAGAATTCATTTCATCTGGCTACTTGTTTAGATGGTAGTAGGGGTTACCCATTGACTGATGAATCGATCTTTAAATGAATCGATCTTTAGTATCGAGTTACAGAGATTTGTCCTTCGTGTCAGAGTACTAGTGGGTACTGATTGTTTATCTGGGCAACCTCACGGAATCCTGGATTGAAACGAAAAGGTGCATGGATCCCGGTGGGGGAGAAAGCGATGGTTTGACATTTCCCTCATGGGATTCAACCGAATGAACCTGTCCATAATCAATTTCTTGCTCCAAAAACACAACCCTTGAGATCCAGAATCAATAAATAAAATACAGTAATAAATTACAATATTTAGATGGGAAGCCACATCAGCCTTGGTTGGTTTTCAAGCGGTTCCTCTATCCTGGTCGAATGGGGGTTTGGAGATGTTGGTTTTTGTGGAGGAACGAAAACCGGGGAAACCGGAGAAAAACCATCGGAGCAAAGCGAGCTAACCAACGACAAATCCAACCTATATATGACACCGGGAAGGAATCGAACCCAGGCTCATAAATGGGAGGCAAGCACTTTCGCCAGTAGAGCCATCCCTGCCCCTAACAGCCCAACAGAGAACTGAGCAATCCTAATCCCAAAAGGAATGAAGCTTTTTTTTTTTCATTTAAAAAAACAAACTAGAAATTACGCCGCCATAGCCCAAGTTTTCAATATGTGATGCTTTTTCCCTGTCTTACCCTGATTGCCGTCTCCATCTGTGTTGTTTACACCACAGTCTTGTCGACCTGCTCGGACCACAAGTCGGAAAGTATCGGTCACTTCTCGGTCAACTCCGGCCGAGCTTACCCTTACGAAACCTGTAACAAAGACAGAGCCATCTCGTTGTTATTAACCTTAAACAGATTTTAATGTTTTTGATGGACGAGGTAGAAAAGAACGGGGACACATTGTGGTTTAAATACCATGGAGATGAAGAGACAAGAAAGAAAGACTCCATGACCAGGGTAATAGATGTTCGAGGCATACGTGTGATGGAAAAGTCCGACAAGATAGCCGGTTTACATCGTAAAAATGTTCAAATGATGAATGTTGAGTGTTTATAGTGGTTGATGCGCTTAGCTACAACTAACTAGTTCTCGGGTATGCCGCCAATGTAGCTGAAAGAAAGCTGATATTTCAAACGAACAAAATAGGCTTATCAATCCCAACTGGCGGGTGGCAGACCAGTTGGCTGTTTACAAGCATGACCGAGGAGTTGAATTTGGG
>OZ026609.1:6388273-6415773 GCA_964020085.1 Micromussa lordhowensis
AGATCAGTTTGTTTATTTGTTGTGATGGGTAAATAGTTTCCACTGATCTTATTGAGAGCTGTCAACGGGACCTCTAAGGCTACCATGATCTCCGTTACAATAAATTGGCACAAACAAATGTCATACCTGATGGAAGGTTTTCCATGATGTCCTTGGAATAACTCGCTTGTGTGAATTCCGGTGCATTATCATTTACGTCAATCACCTGGATAGTTGCATTGTGGGTAACGGATTTAAAGCTCGTATCGGTAGCTTTCACGGCCAAAATGTACTTTTCAATCGTTTCACGATCAAGCTTTGCCGCAACCGTTATGAGTCCGCTTTTGTTATGAATTTCAAAAGCGCCACCCTTGTTTCCGCTTGATATCTCAAACTTTAGTTCATTTCCATCGGCGTCTGTCGCGTTCAGACGCACAACGCGTGTTCCCACGGCAACGTCTTCGCGGATCTTCGACGCTTGTGAGGAGGTCTGGAAAACAGGAACGTTGTCGTCCACGTTTAAGACAGTGATGTTGACTTGCGCAGATGCCGAGTTTGCTGGAGATCCACCATCCGTTGCGGTAACATTGAGGATGTAAGAGCTCGTCGTTTCGTAGTCCAAGGCTGTGGCGGTGTGAATGAAACCACGTGAATCGATGGTGAAATTATCTCTGCCTTTTCCTTGGAGATCAAACTGCAGCTGGCCATTGGTGCCTTCGTCGGCATCCTTTGCTTCCACCTACGAAAGAAATGATATCTCTATTAGATTTTTTTCAGTCGTAGAATACTTTACACCCAATACACCACAGTCACAAAAAGTTTCATTTCCATCGTCACTTTTCATAGTGTTAAAAAAAGTGTTACGTGAACGGTCCTTCTCAGTGGCTTTCATTTGCATGGTCACACACTAATGTATTTTCCACCAACTTGAAAAGTTAGAACCACCTTGAACAGTGTAGTGCAACACGGTGCCACATACGAGTACTGGTCAATAGCTTTCATTTGAATGATCACACACTAGGATTTCATTCCCAGACTTACAGTTAGAACCACCATGTTCAGCATAATAAACAGTACCACATGAAAGTACTGCTCAGTAGCTTTCATTTGAATGGTCACACACTAGGATTCATCCACAAAGTTAAGAGTTTTAACCACATTTGGGTTAATTGGTCTATTTTGATATCTTAGGTATTCCAACAGTTCTCACTCTTTTCAGTGAACTGCTTACCTTAAGGACCGTAGAGCCAGATGAGGCGTCCTCTCTTATGCTGCCATAAAACATCTGCTGACTGAACACGGGCGCGTTATCATTAACGTCACCAATTATCACTCTCACAACGACGCTGGCTGACAACGAGGGCATCCCAGAGTCCTTTGCTACCACTGTAAGCGAGAACTCGGCCTGGACTTCACGGTCCAGTGCTGATTTAACCGTAATGACACCGGACAAAGGGTCGATCTTAAAACTGGCAAGAAGAAAATAATAACAAAGTCAAGAGGGAAACAGGGGTGTTTGGTGGCAAATGCTTCTTCTTTTTGCTTCTTCTCGACCTTCAATTTTATCTCCACACAGCTAATGTACGGCCTTAAAACTGATGAAGTTGGCTGCGATGAACTTTGTTTATGACATCTACGCACGCTCAGCCTGACCGTTATATAATTTGGAATGTATGAAAACATAAAATAAAAGGGTCATTGAGAAGATGTATTCCAAAAATGGTGTGTTTATATATAGCCTGTTTCGTACCCTCAGAAGCAAAATGAACTAGTGAGCGCACACACACAAAAAAAACGGTAGAATACCCAAGTAATACATACATACATACATACACTTTATTTATACACGGTAGAAACATCAGTTACAAGATAATTTTTAAAAAATAAAACTGTTTTACATGTTTGCCGTGTGGGAGTACGAGGTGGACAGTTGGTGATCTATCTTATTTCTGAAATTAGTATAGGATCTAATGGCTCTGACGTCAGATGGAAGGCTATTCCACGAATGTGCTCCACTATAGGAGAAGCTACGTTTCAAAAAATCGGTACGGGGCTTAGGTAGAGCCAATTTGTTATCACTATTCCTAAGGCTATAGCCCGTGCTGAAGGGCTGAAATAGGCCTTTCAGGTACTCTGGAGACTGATCATTTAAAATTTTAAACATCAATTTCAAGTTTTGCTTTTTTCTTCTGGTACAGAGATTATCCCATCCCAACTTATCGCGAAGGGCGGTAGCACTAGAATAGTAATCAGACTTTGTTATAACCCGAATGGCGCGATTTTGTAGTTTTTGTAATTTGTCGGCTAACTCATTGCTGAGACCGTCCCACACAGGGGAGCAATAATCAAAATATGGCTCAATAAGAGCTCTATATAGCAATATTGCTGTATCTTCGCAAATGAATGGCCTTAATCTTTTAAGTGCACCTATGCCAGAGGAGACAGTCTTGGCAGTCTCATTAACATGTTTGGACCAGGAAAGATTTTGATCGATGTAAAGTCCTAAGGATTTGGTATAGGGCACTCTATCAATTTCGTGACCTTCAATTTGTACTGTAAGTGAGTGGCCAATTGTAGTAGCAAGTCTCTGCCGTGAGCCTATTAACATTAATTCAGTTTTGGCAATATTCAGGCTGAGCTTATTTACATTAAGCCATTCATGAAGGTTAGCTAGTTCAGTATTTAATGCTAATTCAAGTTCCGGTAAGCTACTAGCGGCGATGCTGATACTTGTATCGTCGGCGTACATTCGTGGTAAGGATTTACTTAGACAGTTCGGCAAGTCGTTAATATAGATCAGGAAGAGAAGGGGACCAATGAGACTTCCCTGTGGGACACCACAGGTAACAGCACGCGCACCAGACAGCTCACCGTTGACTACACATTTTTGTTGACGATCGCTTAGATAGGATTCAAACCACTTTAGGGCCCTATGATCAATGCCATAACTAGTTAGCTTTCGTAAGAGGATCTTGTGGTCAATAGTGTCAAAAGCCTTTTTTAAGTCTATGAAGATTACACCATTTATAAGACCGTTGTCAATATTGACAGACCAACTGTAATCGAACATGGAAGGAGGGCGGCGCTTTTTTAAACTAGCTGTCTCGTCCTTTATCGGGGCTTTCATTTTAGTTTCCCCGTTTCTCAACGTTTTGTGTGCCTGCGATTTAAGTGTGTAAACCTCAAATGCTTGAAACAGTTCGTTCACGAAATGTGAGATTAAAACCAACTTAAAAAATTACTTTCATCTTTACTGTACTTGGGCCAAGTCTAAACGTCCCCATATAAAGGGCTAACCCATATACGACCGCTCTCATGTGGCTTTGATAGCTCAGTTAGGAGAGCACTGCACCGGCATCGCAGAGGTCGTGGGTTCGAATCCTGCTCAGAGCCTGAAAATTTTTTCAGGTCTCTGTTCAGGTAGTGTTACGGCCGCACTTGCATTAATCACCGTTATTACTCAGTTGCTACTATGGGACAAATTACTTTCATATTTAAAACTACGGTTTATGCATAACGAAGTCAAGATTTAGAGAATGAGATAAAGGGCGAAGGGGAAATTCTATGAGGTTGAAAATCACTGCTTCAATCTTACCTGTCACGGGAATTTCCGGCAGAAATCCGATAAGTTACCATTCCGTTAGGTCCGGCATCTTCATCTGTCGCTGTCACTGAACCAACCACATGTAACTTCGCTGCGTTTTCGAGGACGTGAAATGTGTACAAGGACTGGTTGAATATTGGTCCGTTATCATTTTCGTCCAAAATATAGACGACCACGGACGTTGTAGCACTCAGTGAAGCCTTGTAAGCTTGTGACAGCCCGTCCTGTGCCTTAACTGTTAAGTTGTACACAGAAATCCTCTCTCTGTCCAATGTACGGTCAGTGGTTATTTCTCCCGTGCCCTGAGGAGAGACAGTTTTGAAGTATTAATTTATTGGCAAGGAATAATAATTTAAGAAGAAAAGAAAAACAGCAAATGACGAATAACAAGGAATCAAGAAACGACGGAAAACGGACAGTGAATGAACGAGTAACGAACAAAAGAACAACGACCGACGAATGCTAACGAACAAACACGACGAACAAGAAGGAACAAACTTTTGACGAATGACAACTGACGACAACTGATTTAAAAAGCTAGAGGCACCTTAAAAAAGTATAGTGCAGCAGTACCACATTGACGAACTTATCGGCAAGCTTGATGCTGGGGGTAATCCTGCGATGGACTAGCATCCCATCCAGGGGGGAGTGGAAATATTCCTAGTCGCGTCATGATACTGACGCCGGGATAACCTCCGGCCTGATGGCCTCTTGGCTCGTATGCAGACTTTACCTTTACCATATTGCCGACGAACGACGAGCGATAAACGACGAATGACGAACGACGACCGATGACAAACGACCAAATTTGCAGCGAACAAGCAAACAAGCAAGCGACGAACAATTAACAAGGAAGAATTTAGTGAATCACGAACCATGAATGATGTACATGTTGCAAGTGGAATAATGCAGGAGTTAAATTCGGGTTTTTGAAATGCTAACTTTTAAAGTTTTAAAGTTTGAATAAATATTTCGCGTCAAAAAAGGGAATTCTGACTACAAATCAGATGATATCTAGAAGAACCCTTTTAGATGTTACGTTGAAATCTCGTTTAATTTTCTTTCAAAATAGTACTTTACTAAAATAGAGAAACACCAAACAGATAATATTAAACCACAAAAGAACATAAACGTTGCACTTGTTAAACTTAGGCTAAACTATTCAAGATGCACAAAGCTTGACGTAACTAGCTCCCTTAACTCACCGTATTTATCGTGAAAGCTTTGCCAGTGTCGCCTGTTATTATAGAGTAAAACAGCTGACCATTCGCACCAGAGTCTGGATCACTAGCGGTGACGTAACACACAGCAACACCGCTGGCCAAGTTTTCAGCAACAGTGCAGTTATACAGTGACTTTGGAAACGACGGCGGGTTGTCATTGACGTCATTGACTGTCACCATGACATCAACCGATGACGTCAAAGAAGGGCTTCCGTGATCACTTGCGGTCACAATGAGAGCGTAAGAAGCCTTCGTCTCGTGATCAATGGTCTGATTAAGTGTAATTTCACCGGTCTTTCCATTCAGCTTAAACTTGCCTTCTTCATTTCCGGTCTGGATATTATAAGTTATCTCCTTATTTTTGCCCATGTCGTTGTCTGTAGCAAACACTTTTTCCACAGAGGTGCCTGGAGAAGCGTCTTCGTCAATAGACGCACTGTAGCCGCTCGGCTTGTCAAAGAGAGGTTTGTTGTCGTTGACATCTGTAATCGTTATTTTAACATCGACGACAGAAACTTTTGATGGGTTTCCACCATCGCGAGCTTCCACCTTCAGAGTATAGAGATCCTTGCTTTCCCTATCGAGTTTTGATTGGACACTGATGACGCCTGAGAGGAAGTGAAGACCAAAAAAAAAACAATCATAAAAAGCAGCGATCAATTTAAGCCTAGAATCACAGAACTTGCAAACACTTTTTAACGAATTCTTGCGATCGACAGCATGTATCCTGGTTTTATCCACAGTAAGGCTGTCCACAGACCCACTACTTTGTCTTGATCTCGTCGAGATCTCAAGCTTGGCGAAATATTAACCCGACGCGTGGGGATACACGCACTAAAACACAAGGGGGTGGGGGTGGGGAAAGATCGCAACAAAGAGAGAATAAAGGTCTGTGGAGAGACTAGTCCACAGTTCACTCCACTACTATTAGTATAGGTAATCGTGTGAATGCAAGCGCAATTACGAATTTACACCACGAGTAATGTTTGAAAATTCTCTCAAAATTGCAGGAGTCCTTGGGATATTTGAAATTATTAAAAACTGTATCATTAGATAATGCAATTCGTGGGTTTTCATTGGCTTAGCCATCGTGGGCTATGAGCCATTATACCATGCTCTACGAATATGGTAAGCGTACGCGTGATTTTGAGGCGTTTTTATTTTTTTTAAAGTTTAGTTTGCTATATTTTTGGGGCGTTTTTAATAAAACAATTATTCCACTCGCCCTTGTTGGATATGAGATGATTATAGCAATCTCGGCGCTATGCGCCATCTCATATCTAACGCGCGCTTTTGGAATAATTTTTAAATAGTGCATGCGGCTCTTCTGTCACTGAATACTTCATGTAAACCTGACTGGGAGTTCTCTACTGTGTTTAAAAGTCTGCATACGAGCCTAGTGGCTCATCAGGCCGGACCTTATCCCGGTTTCAGTAGCATGAAGCGACTAGGAGTATTTCTACTCCCCCCTGGATGGGATGCTAGTCCATCGCAGGGTTACCCCCAGCATTAAATTCACCGGTACCCATTTATACACCTGGGTGGAGAGAGGCACTGTGAGAGTGAAGTGTCTTGCCTAAGAACACAACACAATGTCCCCGGCCAGGGCTCGAACCCGGAGCGCTCGCTCCGGAGTCGAGCGCACTAATCATGAGGCCACCGCGCCCTCACTTCTACTGTGTATACTGACCTGTATTTCCGTCAAGGGCGAATGCTTTGCCGAGATTTCCATCTGTGATGGAGTACACCACTCTGCCTCTGGGTCCCGAGTCCAGATCTGTCGCAAACACTTCCCCAACCCTCCCCCGCAAAGCAGCTCCTTCGCTGACAGTAAAGCTGTAGCTGGACTGATTGAACGTGGGCTCGTGGTCATTCATGTCTTCAATTGTGACCTTCACTGGCGCTAAAGCTGATTGTGAGGGTTTTCCGTTGTCCGCTGCTTTCACAATCAAGTCGTATTGTGCCTTGCTTTCAAAGTCAGGCGAGTTTTTTATCAGCAGGTTACCTAGAGAAAATAACCATACTTACTTAATTTTATTCACATCCGGCGCGCGCAGGGGGGGGGGGAGAGGTGGGCGCGCAGGGGAGGATAGGTGGGAGTCAACTGGTGCAAAAAGCAATACATAGATTTGTCACGAGATCCTAATGAAATAGAGCGTCTTCACTCACGTGGCCAGCACACATGCAAATTTATTGGAACAAAAGAAAGTATTTGTATGAGAAAAGAGTGCAACTTCCACAAGATTGGTTTGGTACACCAACATGACCGCCGTTTCATTGCTTTGGAACACCAAACGTTATGCCGTGACGTCATGCGAAAACGCTCTATTAACGCGAGAGGAAAGAGAATTTACATCTTTATCACAAAAATAAACGAGAGATTTTCCTTCACTTTCTCGCAGGGCTTTCTAACACAAATGAACGCTATGTTGGATTGGGGGGAGGGGGCAAACTCGCAAGGCAAACTATCCCTCAATGACACATAAAAGGGAGGATTTAATATGATTACCTTTTCCATCGATTTCAAACGCATCTCCAGTGTTGCCTTTGGTGATACTGTATGAAATTTCTCCGTTTGATCCAGAATCTAAATCTGTAGCTGTTACCTGAAACAGAATGTTTGCTCGTTCGGCTAAAATTATTTCGACCAAGCAATCCACCTAAAACGACATATACTATTAAACAAATCATTACATGGACAAAATTGCCTACGAACTACGAAGTAGAGAGTACTTTCTGCTCGAAGCTGAAGATGACTGTAGTAATTTTAGTTTTTAAATATGGCTACTCCAAGGTGGCCGTTATACAGAGGTTCGACTGCACTGTAAATTTTATATCTTGGCTTTCAAGCACTTCTTAGGTCCTCCAAACTTCAAGAAACAAGCCAGCACATACTGTTCCGCTATAGACTTAGAGAAAAACTTCTCTTCTCCAGTTCCCGAACGAAAACGAAATACGAGAGCTAACGAAATTAAAAATTTCTCTTGTCGCATACAACCGTTTCCCTCGCCTGGAGAGCTGTCTCGGTCATTGGTTGCTACTCGATTTTGAATTTTCGCGCGCAACTAACAACCAATCAGAAACTCTCAGTTGGGCTACGTCATCAGTTCTAGAATTTTTCAGCTCAAATTCAAGAGGTCCCTTAAGCGGAGGAAGAATGAAGCGCCCAAAAAATACCCCTGTTTACTTAGGCTAGTCGGAGCTTGGATCCCTTATACCTTAAAGAAAGATTTTCCTTTTGCTGTATTTTCTTGTACTGTCGCTCGGTATGACGGCATGCTGAACACTGGCTTATTGTCGTTCTCGTCTTGGACTTGGATTTGGAGCTGTTCAGAGGACGACAGGGGCGGATTACCTCTGTCTGTTACCCGGATGTTGAGTGTATAACTCGTCCTGTAGGGAAAGCAATACAGAGTGTTAGAAAATAGTTCAAATAAAACACGCGCGCTGATTGGTTTAAAATCTTGTTTCTATTAAACGATTAGATTATGAGCTCGAGATTTCTACTGCGCCCTCGCGAACTATCACGCGATAGAAATCGAGAGCGAATAATCTAATTGTTTTAGTATAAGTCTATTAGTCGTTCAAAACTTTATCTAAATCCTCTTCAAAGGTACCTTGAAAACGCGAAGAAGCGGCCGTCAAACAGAGAAATAGCACGAGCTGTTGACGTAATGATGGAGGGAGCAAAGATAATTAACATTTTCATGATCAAAATGAACATGTACAGCCTTACCGTGTTTCATAATCCAGTTTGCGGGCGAGCGTTAAAACGCCTGTTTTTGCCCCAAGACTGAACGAATTCTGTTCATTCCCTGTGTCTATGTAATATCGTAGAGCAGCATTGACACCTGTAAGACACAAAATGAATCTCTGTCAGTGACGAAGACTTACCAAAAACGCAAGACAAATTAAACAAAAAGTTAAAACTGAAAAAAGGCGGATTAGTCAAGAGGTAGCAAACGAATGTGTGATTTTACAGAACCTAATGTAATCACGTGAGAACCCTGATGTAATCACGTGAGAACCCTGATTTAATCACGTGAGGACCCTGATTTAATCACGTGAGGACCCTGATGTAATCACGTGAGAACCCTAATGTAATCACGTGAGAGTAAATTTAATACGGCACGGTGATCTCAAAAATCGTGGGTTGGACGCTTATGGAAACTAAAACAAACTCTTCGCCGGATTAAGAAACTTTTCAAAGTACCTCAGTACCACATTGCACATAAAAGTATTGTTTACTAACCCAGATCCTTATCGGACGCAGAAACAGTGAATAAAGTATCCCCAACATTCTTTCCTTCAGTCACTTGTTCTATTGCCGGTAAGTTGTTGATTTCGGGGCTGTTATCGTTGATATCTAAGATTGTAATATCCACTGTGGTTGTGTCGTGAAGCGGGCTTGGTCCATGATCAATGACACGCACGGTCAGGCTGTACGATGCCTTGGTCTCTCTGTCAAACTTTTTTTTACTCGAGATAGTTCCAGTCTTTTGATCGATAGAAAATGAGTTCACGTCGCCAGATTCTAAGCTGTACGACAGCTCGGAGTTAGTTCCTGCGTCGGCATCTGAAAGAAACAGTCGACATTACAAGAAATTCGTATGCGGTAATAATTACGGTCGTTCGTGAGTAAAGCATTGCTTCAAACTGCCCAAAACTAATGTGGAGTAAGGCGCGTCCCTAGCATAACAGCAACAAACAAACAAAATAAATGGGTCGATGAAAAAATGAAACAAGGAGCAGTAAAATACTTGAGTAAACAAGAGACTCACCAGAAGCGGAGACTTGCAGGACAGTGCTTCCCACAGCAATGTTTTCGTGCACAGAAATCTTGTATGACTGGAACGCGAATCTTGGGTTCTCGTCATTAATATCAAGAACCTCGACTTGTATTCGTGTCGATACCTTTAGCGCAGGCTTCCCACAGTCCTGAACCGTGATAACTGCAGTGTAATGCGATTTAAATTCACGGTCCAATTTTGAAAGAACCGTGATTTGGCCACTGTTACTAATGGCGAAAACTTTCGTGTTCTGCGACTGTTCTGTGGTGATCTTGTAAGTTAAAGAGCTACAGCTCGTATCAGGATCTTGGGCTCGTATCACGCCCAGCTGGGCGTTACGGTTGTTATTTTCCGCCACCGTGAACTTACAAGTGTTGTTACGTGCGCAGGGTTTCACAAAGTATGGTGGCTCATTCACATCTTGTACGATGACTGTAAGTGTCGCACTGTCGCTCTTACGAGGCTGTCCGCCATCTTGAACTTTAATTCCCAGAGTGTATTTACTTTTGTCTTCAAAGTTCAATACCCGAGTAGTTCTGACTTCTCCTTTGCTGTCAATGATGAACCTGTTACCGTCATTTCCTGACGTAATGCTATAACTAAGCTGAGCATTCGTGCCGGTATCTTTGTCAGTGGCAGTAACCATGACAACAAAGGTACCGCTGGGTTTTTCTTCTATTACAGTTGCAGAGTACTGGGCGAGGTCGAAGGCGGGCTCATTGTCATTTATGTCGTCTACGTCGACCAGAACAACAGCACGACCCTTGTGGCAGCTGTTTTGCGTGTTCTGCCCAAGAACAGTCAAGCGGTACGATTCCCGTGTCTCACGGTCTAATTTCTTTGCTGTGTAAATTCGTCCGGTGTCTGGGTTAATTGTAAAACATCCCGGGTTCCCCTCGACAATGCTGTACTTGAGCCTTATTAGAATAAGTAAGAAATTTGAATATGTCAGTTAGTATTATATATGGTTTATAAATAAAGAAGGCAAATCCAGGTATTATACTATCAGGTATAAGTAAAATTCTACTCGTATACTAATGCAAATGCTGCAATCTGATTGGCTAAGACATCGTGCAGTATCAGCTATTGGAGTGCAGTGGCTCTACGTCGTCTAAGAAATGGCAAAGTTTTCTCAGTTTTCCAACATTTCGGAGGATCATTTGAAAACAAATGGGTAAGATAATTTTCTGAGAGGAATGAAAAAAAGACAATCAAAATTTTATTGACTTTTAAAATTATTAAAAGAAACTGATACGAGCGCGCGTACAAATTTCAAATGGCAATTTACTGCGCATATTTTTTTGTTGAATATTTAAGCTCATAATCTGATTGTTAAATGTACTCTGTAGACCCGCTTTATTAGCAAGGAGCATTTTCTTCAGTGTTGAGCTTATAACAAACGACAACCACGAATCATGAAGGCGCGCTTAGCTGTCCCATTGTCGTAACATTATTAATCATGCGTACTTATAAGAGTATGGCGTGAGGTTCGTATCCAGCACCGTGACAGGCGCAGACTGTTCTTCCGTGACACGTGTCACGTAAGTGTCTTGGGTAAAGAAAGCATCCCACATGGACAGCTTGAATTTATTGCTTTGCTGTTGGCCTTGGACAGCGACATACACGATCTGTGAAGAAACAAAATATAGATTTCCAACTAAACAAAATTCAAGTTCAACTATTTTTGTTGCTGGCAAATTAGTTTGCAGGTATGAAGTAGACCAAAACACAGCAGCAAAAACACAACAACTTTATATACGTGCTTTAAAGTCTTGTGCAAGACATTTTACTCTCACAGTGCGTCTCTCTACCCAGGTGTATAAACGGGTACCGGGGAATTTAATGCTGGGGGTAACCCTGCGATGGACTAGCATCTCGTGCAGGGGGAGTAGAAATATTCCTAGTCACTTCATGCTACAGAAACCGGGATAAGCTCCGGCCTGATGGGCCACTTGGCTCGTATGCAGACCCAGTTACTTTTATCCACCTTTCTTAACTTTTACAATCACAGAGGCCTGGTTTCTATTAACAAGCTGCAGGTAATGAGTCGAGTTGTATTATTCGAGCTTCAGTAAAATTCTGTACCTCTTTCATTCCGTGACTCACCTTGTTCGATGTCGATAGCGAGAGGAAAATGGCGCGAGGAGAGACGTTGCTTTCATTCTTGGACGAGGCAGGATCCATGGGACCTGGGTTGGTGCTGGTTAGCGATGCATAGAGATGAGAGATTCCTACAAAAAAGTAAAAAAAATTACTACCAAGTTTAACACTTCTTAAAATCAAAGTTTGCTTGTAAATAAATCCTGTCTAAAGCTTCGGCGCCAAAGCCTGAGAAAAGGCGGCTGAAAGCTATATATCAAGTAATTACGGGTCAAAATGTAACTGACAAATCATTTTCTGACCACGAACAATTGAAAAAAGACTAATTAAAATAATTAGCTGCATTACGTGTCTCATGGACTTCTGTCCACCATTGAGGTTAGAGTTTGATGCACTTGTGATAAATAACTCACCTTCGATGTCTCTGACTTCAACGGATATTCTGTTTTTCGCCACTGTAGTGAACTGAGTTCTGAAATATTTAAACGTGTCGCTCTCAACAGTTGTAATTGTATCGTCACAGGAAGAGATGGACGCACCCTCTGAGATAGATAGGACAAGGCTAAAATTAGTATTTTTGATGTTTATAAGAATGAAAACTTATGTTAATTATGGGATTATGGCATGGAGATGTACTGAGGCAACGAAACTAAAGAAAACACCACAGGATCGCCATCCATACTAGACTGAATTTTTGTTTCAGAGGTACATTTTAAATGCTATCCGTGACGTTGGTCCTCTAGAGAATTCACAAAAATAACATTGAAACCCACGGAAACCTGAGAAAACTAGAAAATTAAAGTAGGATAAGGCAGAAAAATAGCAAAGAAGTACTTGAAATTGAAACGGATTGCAATCGACGTTACGAAGGCAATGGCAACGAGAACGCCACCAAGCAAAAGGTTTAATGAGCAGAACAATGACTGTGCACTTGCGTTATAAATCTTTAATTTTAATTTGTGCACGTGCGTTATAAATCTTTTTTCTTTGACGTCCTCTGTAAGACAACAATGTGGAATGACTAATTAAGTTCTTCGTATTTTGGAGAACGGGAACCACGGCGGCCAATTTTTCGTAAGTTCTGAGACCAATAGCTCACTGAACAGATCTAGAGATTTACGAAATTCCAAGATAAAATTTAAATTATTTTTTACTAGGCGTTGTCCTCGGGCGTCATTGCCCAAGCTCTCTACTTACCATCGCACGAGACAGCACTGAGCTTGTCCACCCAGCCAGCCAAGTCATTAAAACTGCTCATTCGAAACACGTGTGTGCTATCAGGATCCGAGGCTATGACCTTCAGTTCTGAAGGATTAACGTAATAACCAACACCAATGGAAAAGATATTCACGCCCAGCTTACGCAGCTGATTGGCGGACCAGGTCACGTCGCGACCATTAGAGTAGCCGTCAGTGAGTAAGACAGTCACCTTGGGAATTCCTTGATCTGGACGCATGCCCTGCGAGAGCAAACAAAAACACAACTGTCAGTGATGGACTAGCAGAGCACACGTGATAACGGCACCTCTTAACCAGACCCCTCGCCGCCGGATCGCTTCGCGCGCGTGGACTCGCTCTTCGCTGTTCCTCGCCTGTGCCGCCTACGTCGACTAAACTCTTTGTTAACATGCTCGTCTTGTTTTAACACTTACAAAACATCTGTTTGTAATTAGACGAATTCAGATCTTGTTGTGTGAACTACATATCGCTTTACTTGCAATTTTTTTCCACCCGGTGTACTTATGTGGGTAACATGAAATGACACGTATTTTCTTTAATGACGGTATTAGCCTACTCCCCAAAAAGCTAACCTCCGAAAAAGGTTTTAAGCATAAGAATTAAGCACAGTAAACGTTTCCGATATTTTGCAAAAGAAACGCTCATCCTCGGTGTAAGAACCTGTGTCACTAGTGACGTAAAACAAAGAAGTCAAGATAATAGACCCTAACCCTAACAATAGCTACAAAGCAAACAAAAACTTCACAGGTTTTTACACCGAGGTAACCCAAAAGAAATACTTGAGACATTGTTCTTAAAAAAATGTATAAGAACGATACCCCCCCCGGAAAAATTGGCACCAAAAGCTGAGAACGCTTGATATTTTGAATGATCATGCCAGGATCAGGGGGGGAGGTGAATCATTGTATTTCAAGGTTCACTCAATGGGTCGTGTAGCTGATTGCTAATAAGCGTTGTCCCGACTTACCTGAGATTTACTGAAAACGTTTCTGCGCGTAAAATCCAAGGCATCCGCTGTATAAGTCCACCCCCCTCTGTATCTAATGTAACTAACTGCATTCTTGATCGATGACTTGGTGTAATGCGCTTTCAAATTGAACTCCAGCCTTGAGTATGTTGAATACGTCACGACGGCCACGTGGGTCCCGGATGAACCAATGTTGAAGAAGTCCACGACATTCTTGACAAAGTTCTTCACTTGGTTGAAGTTATAGCTTCCGACACTGCCTGAACTGTCCAGTATAAAGGCCAAATCAACTGATGTTTGACAAACTGGGACGAAAACAGAGAGAGAAAAATATTAACACTGCTACTGTATTCTGCAACGCGTTTTGGTAGCGGGCTTTGTTGGTGTTTCCACAGAGTAGAAAATTTTATCATAGGAAAAGAACTTATTTCCCAAGCAAGCAAGTAATGTGACAGACAAGTTTAATTTCCTCGCGTGTACGAATCGCCAACAAATTAAATGCAAAATCGATGAAGTTTTGGAATTCTAAATTGTATCCAAAAGTACTTCGTCTTCAAAGAAAAACTTAAGAAAGAACATTTGTTTGGTCGCTTACGACACAAATTCTTGAACGACTTCTAAGACGAAAACTATCTGACTGAATTAAACTTCGAACTAGCAGCAAAACTGAAAACGCACTTTAAGTCGGAATAAAACGATAAAACAACTGTAATACTTAGATAAGTTCCAGCGAAAGAAAACTGAAGGGGTAATAAAAATAAAATAAGAATCACAGGGTAACTTTTTGGCTAAGGGTAGCTGAACCGAGGGAACTCCAGCTCGCCTTTTTGGATTCCACGATTTGTGAGTTCATATAAATAAAATGTAACTTACCATCTCGTATGACACTGGCATGGATGTATGAACTTGTTGCATAGTGAACCCAGTCAAATCCTGCCTGTACAGCCAGGCCTGCTAGAGTGGACAGCTTTTTTCTGTCGCCGTCAGAAGTCTGGAGACGAAGTGCTCGCCCTGAAACCAAAAACGTCAATAATCAGTCATGAATTGAATTGGTTACTGATATAAGAGACAGTACGTTGTATTATAACAGTGTTACCTCACTTGTGCTCTTACATGACTTACATGACGGTATTCAGGGCGTTACGTAAGTTTATTGGTCCGTCAAACAAAGCTAGATTCACCTCTCGATAGTCACGCAATCCCTGTTATGGTGCACAAAACGACGAGGCAATTAACTCTCTCCCAGGCTCCTCGCACCTTCGCCGCTTTCTTAGAGCGCTCAAACTGCTCAAACCGCCTAGCTACGAGGGCTAGAAAAATTCAGATTTGCATTTTTTTTAGTCGGCAAACTTGTTTTTAAAACAAAGCGAATCAGGCAAGTTTTGATTTCAAATATTGAGTTTTATTTTAAGCTCAAGTGTTAAGTTTTGAACACATTTTTAAAGAAAACATAAGTTTCAAGATTGACCTGCTTATTCTCCTTACTGGTTTCTTAAGATTTCTTCAGCGTCAATTGTGAGAATTTAGTTAAAGATAGAGAAAATACTCTTTAAAAAATGAAAGCCAAGAATAACGGAATCTAAACAACGAAGTTTGTAGCTTGCGCAACTAATGAAACACCTTGCCTTTATGCAAGTTTTTTTTCCTGATTGCGATCTTCAATGATCTTTCATAGGTCAAGCCGTTGCACAATCTTGAGAAGACCTCCCAATTCGTTTAGTCGAAATTGAAACTGTACGTGGGCTATGTTTAACCTGTTGACCTTTTCACGAAATTGAGAAATAGGACAGAGGATAGTCGACAGCTTCCTAGAGGACTTAAATACGATTATATGAACGTAAAATAATAACAGTAGTAAAAATAAGGTACACCGCACTTAGAAGATGCTGAAAGCTAATAAAATTTGTCGGACTTGGCTAAGTTATAGCATTAATGTACAAATTTTATAATTGTTAATTAATAAAATAACTTTTAAATGAGTAACAATGAATGAACTGAACCAAATGCCTTGTGTTTTTTACTAACCTTCGTAATGTAGTGATGTCGGCACCTGAGGAATTATTTGATCTGTCCAAGCTAACAACACTTTCAGTTTTACATTACTCCATTGTCGTTGAACTCTAGAACCTAGCACATCCAACTTGCTCTTAGCTCGGGCCGTCATTCGTCGACAATCGTCACTGGCAAACACGATTTCGCTGTTGGTATTACGCACAAGAATTTTCCTAAAGCGAGCTGAATTTCTTCTGATAATGTCTCTGATATTTCCACACGTATCTATCTCTTTAGCGTTTGGATAAGTCTGTCCTAGACCGATCGATCGAAGTGCACCGCAGACAAATATTTCTTCGCTGATAAATCCCAACAGAAGAAGTTTAAAAATCGCCGTTGCCATGTTGTACAGCTTGACTATACAAACAGTATTAAAGCTGAATTGACTTCGATCCAATGGGAAGGTCAAATGTCCAATTTATGGTGAAGCGCAGAGCTCTGTAAAATTTTTAAAGAAGGAAGATTGGTTTCGTTAAAGTTGAGGAACTATAGTGTAGGTACCAAGGATCTGCCCCCAATTTGTAACACTATAGGTATTTATATCCATGCAAACAATTGGCGACCAACTGCGGTCATTCGTACAGTTTCTGGTTTCATGCGTCAGCGAAATTCCTTTTATGGACAATAGGCTTCCGCTACAGTGCTTGTACTCGTGTGACACTCTTGTCTTAGTTTGAAAACGAAAGAACATAAACTTATAGCTGAAGAAAAGAGTTGTATGAGTGAAACGAAACTAGCAGTATGCCAGATCTGTTTCGAAATGTATTCAACTCGCAAGCGATTCTCCAAATATGGTTCCTAGGTCTGTGTTGTTTCTAAATCTCGTGATAATTCACGGCTGCAGGTTGCGACACGAATTGAACGCCCTCATCCGGTAACAACCACTTGTCTTCATAGACGGAACTGTCAACAATCCGAAATTAAGGAAAACAATGGACCTGGTTTGGAAGTCACGAAGTGATTACTCAGTCATTTATAATTATAGACTCTATCGTGACGATTTCAGTTTTAACCCAAAAGTTAAACACTGAGGATATGTCCATTTCGGGAATATCTTTCAGTTAATAACAGGTTTAAAAACCAAATTTCTAAATCTTGCTGATTTCTAGAAGTAAAACATGTCATCCCGGCAGGTAACGTCAGAAATTTCCCGTTTGTCTGATAAGTCAAATCAAGGCGGCAACTATTGAAATTTAGGCTAATGCTATGCCAAAATAAAATAAGCTGGCAACCTGCTGTTGAGGAAACGAGATGGGAAAAAAGATCATTACAAACAGTTTCGAAAAGGGAGACCTGGTCACTCGCGTTTTAGAATTTGACCTGCGAAAAAGAAAAGTTATGTGCGCTAGCAAGGGCGTTCGAGTCAGCCTCGTTCCCAGGCTTGGTGAAGAGAACAATTTCTCTCATTGCGACGGCAAGAAGTTTTTTTTTTTAAACTCTAATCAAAGTTAAATCGAGTCCAACGAAATCGAGCTGGGTCATTTCGATCGAACCGACACTCACAGAACAGTTTCGGGAAATGTAGCCCGAGATTAACATTCGAGTTTGAAAATCTAACGGTTCGGAACTAAAGCCTTTATCTCTAAACTCACTTTCTAATGGCACACCCAAAAGTTTGAGGCTTTTCTTTGTTTTTCGAAATCATTGTTTTAGAATTACGAGATTCCGTCCGAATTTGACCATTGGTTAAGCCGGAGAGATTATGAATATTCTTCGCTACTCATTTCCCAGGCATTCTGTGTTCGCTCATTGCCGGCACCTATTCGGGAAACAGCTGGCAATAAACAACGGAAAGAAAATTGGAATTTTCAAAAAAAATGTCGAAAAAAATAGGCGAGGAAAATCCAATAGCAATGTGAACGGAATTTCACACGTCCAGACCGTATCGGAAGAAAAAGAATAGCAAATGACTAAGACGTTTTTTGCTTAGAATCCTTCTTTTAGGATTTTCCCCCCACTGCCAAAATTAAGATCCCCTCGAGGGACTACCTGTCGTGTGGGATAGTGGGGTGTTTGATGATAGGTCTAGTCGAAGCTCAACTTAGTCAAAAGTAATAACCTTATGTAGGCCGGCTCACGGCTCCATTTGAATCAAGTCTCTGCTGGGTTGGTTAAACTGAACCTTTAGCTTCCGATATCCTTTGTTTGAATGCGAAATACCGAACCGAGCCCTGATGCAACGCTAGCCTGAAAATCTCATTGATTGACGGCGTTGATCGAAAAGAGTTCTTTACATATTACACATGTAGTGTAAATGAAATCCGGGTGTTTTTCTAAAAATTTATATTGAAAAATTGGTGTTAAAAGATTGAGATCAATACGAAGAAGTTGCGAATTCTTCAGGTCAAATATGATCTGTAAACGGGAGGGTTTCATCAAACTTGGATAAGAAATATCGAAAACAATTTTCATTACATGTACTATCGTCAACATCCTAACCTCACCGGCCATTCCATTTCTCGCTATAATATTAACAGCGTAATTGCTGCCCAAATCGATCGAAATTGACAGATTTCGTTAGCATGATCCCACAAGAAAAACAGGGCAATACTTTACGTTTGGGAAAAGGGCGGGTAAAATCCATAGACGAAATTAACGGAAATTCGTCATTATCGGGTTGGTCGACAGCAGACTGTATCGCAGCAAATTAGTTACACATGATCTAGGCAATTACTGTCTTCACGGTCGTTTTCCGGGTTTCTGCTCCCAATGCTGACAACTCCCCATGGGTGGGGAACGGTTCACGGGCGTGAAAGAGCGAGTCTAATGTCTGGTGTGAGAGCTTTTTTCTCCATTTGAAAAGAACGTTAACCTTTTATGGTCTGTCAGATTATGTAAACAATTGGGCTGCTACATCTGTAGGGAACAATCTTCAGGGAGAATTATTCTAGATCTGTTAGGAAACATGATGTACTCCATCCCAATCCATTTTATTCGTTCCATGTTCTCTTGTCTCGTATCTATGTACAATGTACAACCTCCAATTTGCAATTTGCAGCATCATTGAATTGCGTGACAGTGGGATATTTTTGGCTTCTTAATTCTTATCCCACTCTTCCGCCGGTATTAAATTATTTTGGGATCGTCCTAGCCAGGATTTACGCGTGTCCGCGTAATAGATATTTGCGCATTTCTGGTGCAGACACTAGTTTTCAATTCACAATGATTTGCTTATTGTTTGTTTGAAAACACTATACTTTTATAATTCGATTTTCTAAAATAGTATAAGACAATGAAGTTATCAAAGGGTCAGCAAAATCATTTTGCAATCGATTCCAGTCCATTTGATAGTTTTCCAGTTTCTATTTCAATCAGGTTTATGTGAAAGTTTAAGCACGAAAAAGGCAACGATTTCATAGGAAACTTTATGGGAATTTATGCAATTTATGCGAATTTCTTGACTATTTATCAACTTTTTGAAGTTGGAACAAATAACCTGTCTCTTGAAAACGGTCGGAAAGACGTCAGATGAACCGTGCGTTTTGTTCCTTTAGACTTAAGAGTGTCCTTAATTTCGCCCATATTTGCGAGCAACTCTAAGTTTCGAGCTATTTTCCTTGACCGATGTTACTGAATTATTGTGAAGAACGAAAACTAAAGGTTTCAATTGACATCTATATTAAAATATAAATAAATTTAGCTAGCAACTTTTAAAATTGAGGTAGCAACTTATTAAGTTTTTGGCAAATTTTTAACAAGGTTTTGGCATTCTAGTGAGCACCTTTCCAGCATTTTACGAGCACAATCGAGACAGGCCTAGTTGTAGATAGTAAGTAGCCTAGCTGTGTCCGCTTGTTAACAAAATGACGGCCGCTTCTTGGTGTTTTCAAAGTGTCTGTCTGTCTGTGGAGTGCGGAGTGCCCATAGGAAGAAAAAATGAAAAAACCGTTCATATCGCTACGAATTTTCGAGGAAAAGAGAGTATACGCCTCTCCTTTTATAAGCCCATCTAAAAAACGGATACTTCATCCGGGGGCTTCATTCCTCGCCAGTTATCAACCGATAGGTATTTCAAGCTCGCAATTCGTGGTGAATTGATTTCTTTTAAATTTCTTCAAAAGTTCTGTTTAAGCTACAACTGTTTTCTTCAACACTGAATTCCTTGAGCTAATTATAATTACACCAAAACATTCATCATTTACCGCTGAAAGGTATGCCTAGCATTAAGAGCCATGTAAACCACGCGGCAGTTATGAAAGCAGTGGTAAAAATAGATTTGTAACAACATTTATTGTTGAAACCATTCTAGAAAAACTACAGAAAGTTAAAAAACATGAAAATAAAAACCAGTCAATCACTCTACCTACAAGTCAGTTATTCAAGTAATCAACAAATCAATCAGTCAATCAACCAACCAATCAAACACGTCCTGCGTGCTAAGTTGATACAAGACAATGATAAATGATACAACTGCACTGCAGTCAAATCTTCACAGAGTCATATCTGTTTGAGCGGTTTTTAAACGAGTGTCGTAGAACCGAAACCACAGTAATCACAAAAGATCGACACAGACAATAGAGTGAGCCAATAGAAACTCGACTGAATGATTACATGTAGCTGACGGAAAGCGCGGGAAAAGGTGCGCGAGTGACTCGCGGTTGGTTTTGGTTTTACTCCTGATTGGATAAAAAAGTGGCGCCATTTTTTTAAGCCAATCGGGAATCGTAGTTAATGTAGAACCAATTTCTTTCCGACACTCAAATGAAAACCGCTCCATAGGAAATAAAATGCCTTATATACCTTAAAATCCCGATTCAAATAAGACGGCTAAAGCGTTACATTCTTATATATATTCTCTTAAAAAAATTCTTACGGATCATGAATAATAAATTTTGAAGGTGATGGATTTATTTATTCAGTATGGAACTAATTAAAAACAATTTACATTAAAGTACTTGATAATTTTTTCTCTGATTAATTCAGTTTCGTCACCGGGAATGTTCTAACATGAAAGCTATAAAATGATACTAAAAACTTTCTTCTTTTTTACAGATCGAGACAGTTCAAAGTTGACAGCTCGCATATTTTACCAATTAAGTTTCATGTATGTAGAAATTTTAAAATCGTATCTCATTAATTGAGAGGTTGATTTGATCTCATTTAATCAAAATAGAGAATAAAAAAGTGGTTTTCACAGAAATTGTATATTGATTCGTATTCATTAAATTTGTTTCTTTCACGCCGGTTTGATCTCTAGCATTGTAAAGAATCTGACTGATGTGAGCATAACATACAATGTTCGTTTCAATCAGCTAATTACATCCAAAACAAATGAAGAGTAAATCATTGAATCAGTTTCACGTCTGATCAAGAGGCAGCTTCCAAAGCCGATATTAAAATTCCTCCGCATTTTCATGTTTACATCTCTCTAAGAAGCTTCAACGACGCTTGGTTTTCTATTCTTCATGACGATATCGCCAAACCTGTAGATAAGCTTTTGTCCTTCCTCATGGAACATGATTTGACGGTCGTAGTAATAACGCAGCGCCCGACTCAACTTCTCGTAAGTCATATTTCGTTTGTTTTTCCGCTGACCCCACAGTTTTGCTGCAAGCTTGGAGTCGACGAATCTAAAAGTTCCTTCCTCTCTTGAAACCCAGCTAACACAGTTGTTTTCGTTCTTGTCAAGAAGCTCCTCGAGGAATTTCCAAAGCACAACTTGTTTTCTCACTTGGAAAATGAAAAATGATATTTTACTACAATTTACAAAAACATCGAGCAGCGCTTTCACTTGGTACTGTTTGTTCTGTTGTGCAAGGTGATTCTAACTTTTAAGTCTGTGGATGAAAACCTAGTGTGTGACCATTCAAATGAAAGCTATTGAGCAGTACTTTCATGTGGTACTGTTTATTATGCTGTACAAGGTGATTCTAACTTTAAGTCTGTGAATGAAAATCTAGTGTGTGACCATTCAAATGAAAGCTATTGAGCAAAACTTTCATTTGGTACTATTTATTATGCTGTACAAGGTGGTTCTAACTTTAAGTCTGTGGATGAAAACCTAGTGTGTGACCATTCAAATGAAAGCTATTGCGCAAAACTTTCATGTCGTACTGTTTATCATGCTGTTAAAGGTGGTTCTAACTTTAAGTCTGCGGATGAAAATCTAGTGTGTGACCATTCAAATGAAAGCTATTAAGCTGTACTTTCAAGCGGTGAAAATTAGAGAAGGGGACGTCACAAATGACGGTCGTGTTAGATGTCTAAGGAATTTCTCATACCTGTTGGCCGGCACTGCTTTGCTGATGTTCCCGTGGTAGGGCGGAATTGATAGCGAGAATGGCAGCGACGAGTAGGGCGTTCTTCTACAAAAAAACAACAACTGGCAATTACCGTAGGAAGTGCTTTAAACTCATGAGTATGTCCGGGTGTGTGTAGTCCTGACTCTGAAGATGATTTTAGTCAGTCAGTCAGTCAGTGGGTCAGCGGTCTTTCAGTCGGTCGGTAAGTCAGTTAGTCGGTTAGTTACTAAGTTAAACCTCTGTTGATGTCGAAACATCTCATTTAACTTCAAAGATTAGAGAAACAAATATTACACTCCCCTTTGCAATGTTGATACATTGTCAAACTTAAAGGGGGGGCGGGGGGGGGGGGGGGTTAGAGCCTGTCATTTTAAAGCCAATTTGGTAGATATATTGTCAGTCTTTTAAGCGCTGATGAAAATAGCTCTATTGATATCGGCGCTATACAAGTTTTATTATTATTATTATTATTATTATTATTATTATTATTATTATTATTATTATTATATTCCACCAGATTCCAATGGCGTATTATTAAAAAGCATGTGAATCAGTAGGGAGAATTTACATTTAATGTCAACTTACCACCCTTTTCCAATGTTTCATCGTCTTTTGAATGAGATTCTAATTGATCATTTTCGTCGTTTTCCATCTTTGTCTTGTTTTCTGAAAGACAATTTGAAAACGTGACTGACTATTACTCGAATAATCATATAAATTACAATTTCGTCGATTGTGATTGGTTTAAAAAACTCCTATTCTCCGCTAATTCACTTGCCAAGTTGTTATTGGACAGTTCGTTATTGGACAGTAATCAAAGAGCCAATCACATTCAAAGTTGTAGTTTAAATCAACCAATCTCAATTTGAGAGCGACAGGAAACAATTTACGCCTCCTTTGTCAGTCTTTTAATGCAAATTTTCCCTTTCCTTTACAACTTGGCTATTCTTCTTTTCTCGGAAATTGTAGTTTTTATGATTACTTGATACTAAGACGTCGTGTCGTCCAATTCGGTCTGTAAACGATACTCGTCAGTGATAAACAAGTCGCACTCCCGCTGCGCGAGTCGTCCGATTTTGTTATCAATCGTAGGATTACAGACCGAATTGGACTCCACTCAGTCTTCAGTATTACCATTACATATCTTCCAAATGAAGTACCTTTCCAATAATTAAACTCCTGGCCCCAGTTGTTCGAAAGGTGGATAACACTATCCACCGGATAAATCACTATCCAGCGGATAGCGCGGCTTGTTTTATTAACACTTATCCGCTGGATAGTGATTTATCCGGCGGATAGCGTTATCCACCTTTCGAACAACCGAGGCCAGGTCCTAGTTGTCTAAATAACGGATAACGCTATTTATTGAATAAATTTCTATTCTCGACAAAACAAACTACACAGCCGATAGCAATTTACCTGGCCCCAGTTGTTCAAAGGCTGGATAACGGTATCTGGCGGATAAATCGCTATCCAGTGGATAAGTGTTAACAAAACAAACCACGCTATCTGCTGGATAGTGATTTATCCGGTGGATAGCGTTATCCACCTTTTGCCGGAGGAACAACCCGGCCCTGGTGGATAGACTTATCCAGCCTTTGAACAACAAGGGCCAGAGTTTTTAGGTGAGTTGATGTAACATTTCTGTTCTATCTTTCTTTTCTTGGGGTCTTTGGCTTTGTTTAAAATAAAATGGGGACAAAAATAAAGAAATATATGATTTCGTTATTTATTTGGCTTCAAAACTCCTCTACGAGCTCCAGGTTCTAGACTACGAACAGACGTAATTAAAATCCTAGAAACCTGGTCCAAACCGCCAAATTAAACGAAAAGCGCCAGATTAATATTAATCAATGAGAAAAAAGGGTAGTAACTTCTTTTTGAAAGAAAAAATTCTCGCCAACCTTGGAATTGCTGTTGCTGTTGTTGGTGTTGCTGCTGTGGCATTTCTTCGGGGCTCACCAGTTCGTTCTTCTCGTATGTCAGCTTCTCATCTTCTTCAATGCCAAATCTGTCAGCTTCGTTGCTTGTTTCTTGTTTGATCCCGGTTTCGATCACTTCTAGTTTCGGTGTAGGACTTGGCTCAGGCTCTGGGGTCGGCGGCGTCTGAAAGGGACTGGGTTCTATTACGTTAAGATCTGTATTCTCGAGGTATTGTTCAACACCATTTGTCATCGGAATGTCAACTATAGCCGAGAAATCAGGAAGAGGTTCATCATATAACCAGTATTGCTCTAATAAACTAGTTGTCTCCGTGTCATCGGGAGCGAAGATATTATTTGGAAGAAGCCAGAGCGGCGGAGTTAAAGGAGGAAATGTTGCCATGGCAGCCATCGAAGAACTTGCCTAGAAAAGTCAAAACAAAATAACGAGTTTTTAAGTTTGATTAAGTCAATATAACGTTTTCTCAGAATGGAATCAGGGAGCTTTGCCTTCAGTTCCAGAGTAGATATTTGGATCACAGTGACATTTTTCTGAAAGAAGCAAGGTCTAAATTTTACGCAGTTTCAACTAATAATGATAATAATAATAATAATAATAATAGTAATAGTAATAGTAATAGTAATAGTAATAGTAATAGTAATAGTAATAGTAATAGTAATAGTAATAGTAATAGTAATAGTAATAGTAATAGTAATAGTAATAGTAATAGTAATAGTAATAGTAATAGTAATAGTAATAGTAATAGTAATAGTAATAGTAATAGTAATAGTAATAGTAATAGTAATAGTAATAGTAATAGTAATAGTAATAGTAATAGTAATAGTAATAGTAATAGTAATAGTAATAGTAATAGTAATAGTAATAGTAATAGTAATAGTAATAGTAATAGTAATAGTAATAGTAATAGTAATAATAATTATAATAATAATAATAAGCTCCATCACTAAGAGTGGTTTACATAGAGGTCCTAACACTACATATATATTATATAATGATACAATTAACGTAATAAAAAATAGAGCTAAAATCGAAATATATGTAAATTAATTATAAAAAGCAGAAGAAAGACACTTATTAAAAATTGGCAAACTTGCTGAATTTCTCACACAGTTCTCCGTAACTCATTAAACAGTGATACCGTGAACGATGTTTTCCTCAATTGTATTTGATTTAGGGGAGTTTTATAGTCACTCCGACCGACTGGTTACAGATTTTACTGAAGTTTTACAACAACGGCAAAATGCTGTACAAGAACTTTAAAAAGCCACGAGAAGCCGATCGGTTCGATGACCTCATGTGTTAGAGAGCGATTTAAATATGAAAACAAAACTGGTCATCGAATTATAAAACAATTATTGAACTCGGTTATCGCAAAAATATCGTGATTAGTCAAATCACGATATTTTGCTCAATCTCGTCCAATAATTGTTAATTATTATACATTGTAGTTACCATCTGTCTTCTCATTGGCTAAAAGCCTACTGTTAATTCTGGGGAACAGCGCAACCTACAGATTATTCACTAATCTGTACCTACAGATTAGTGAATAATCTGTAGGTTGCGCGCGCAATGCATGATTTCCAAGGGTAATCATGTCAACTTCGTGCGATTCGTGTTGCTTGCCGTCAGTGAAGAAGCAGAAACATGACTTCCAAGTTTTTGCGTTCGTTCAATGTATAATAAAACAATTATTAGATTCGGTTTTTGTGATATCCAGAATAATCAAGGTCTCGGTAAGGGTTATCAGCCTCAGCCTTCGGCTTCGGCTGATAACTCTTACCTCGACCTTGATTATTCTGGATATCACAAAAACCTCATCCAATAATTGTTTATTGTTGGGCAAAATTGGCAATTAAGATTATTTAAAGCGGATTGTATTCGGGTAAATTTGAAAAACGTCGGTCGACTTCAGTTTCAAGCTTATTTGGTTTGTGTGAAAGTGTTACAAAGTGTTACAATGAAATCAAGACTGTTGCTCTACCAGTTTGAAGTTTAGTGACAAAAATTAACAAAAATATAGGATACCGAAACCTAACCCATTACTGCGCTTTTCAACAACATGCGGACTCTTAAAGTGCCACTATGATCAAAATTTTGCATTGCCTTTTCTTTTTACTTTTGGAAACTAGAAGTACGAAACACTTACCATGCCAAGTTTTATCGCGATATTCGCACAGGAAGTTTGATTATTTTAGCCTTGTTTTTCGGTTTTCGTAGCCCGCCATTACTCGATTCAAAAATGACCGAGTGCGGCCAAAAGAGTTGGCACTAGATCGAGCCTTTCGGAAGTGACGTCATATGCACAACAACACCGCAACATTCGACTGATTCTTCATTAAAACTGTCTTCGAGAACTGGAAGAAGAATTCGAGCTAGAAGACATCTTAAAAGACGGCCAGGACTCACAAAGCTTCACGAAGCACAATGCAAAAGTGCGCATATGACGTCACAAGCCAACTCATGTGTAAAACCGCTTTTCAGTGCAGTCGCTGGCTCGCGGTTGCGATTGGAGTAATTGCGGACGGGTTTTTCGCGAATTTCGGCCAGCTATTTCAACGCGCATTTCGCTTCCATCGTCCTAAAAACCATCGCATAGTACAACTGTAGAAATATTAACTTAATCGACGCTAAAAAATGTCGAAACGAGAGACCAAAATTTTCGTCGTAGTGGCACTTGAAATTCAAAGATCAACCGACAAATGCGTTTTTCGTTATCGTGAATCAAATGTTCGACGGCTCCTCCCTGCTTCCGACTATGTTGTCTGAACTGTGCTCAACGATTTGATTTGATTTGATTACCGCGCGTTCGGGAGCAGTCGGAAGCGGCGAGTAGCTAGCCGCGACCATTTGATCATGGTAGTGCAAAATGCATTTGTCTGTTGAGCTTTGAATTTTAGAATCCGCATGTTATTGAAAGGCGCAGTAAAACGTGCTTGTTGGTTTGAATATACTTCCAATTGCATTGCTGGTGTTGATATAAACAGAGACAGCAAGCTCTGAATTGTTATGACACGTGACTCTTCGGCGTGCCTTGTACAATCTACTTCCTCAGCGGAAGGGAAAAAGCACTATTGAACACGGAATAAATTTGCAGTTTCCAGCCTACAGGAACACTTCAAAAGACTTTTGACTGTACTACTGAGTCTATGTGTGTGGCTATGGTGTGCTTTTGATTACATGCATAGAAAGCTGTAGCGATGCTGATTTAATCATACTAACGTTAATGAACCTTACCCATAGACCCTTTTCGAGAAGAGTAAATTCTCCGGAGTCTGGGGTTTCGCCTGAAAGAATTTGTTTTGACAAACGTGGTGATTAATTGTATCCTCTAGATAACTATGATATCAGCGACTCTTAACAG
>OZ026609.1:6420773-6433273 GCA_964020085.1 Micromussa lordhowensis
GACATTCAAATGGAAGTTATGGAGCAGTTCTCTCATGTAATACTCTCATATTTTATTTTATTATCATTATTTAATTGTTAAAACTATTTATTATGGTGTACACGATGAAACCCTGCTGTGTGACTATGCAAATGACACAAAACATTTGGTCGTCGTATCATGCTTGACGAATTTCCTTAATTGATGTTAAATAACTTAGAAGAAGTAATTACGGGTTTAACCATGTCTATAACAACTGAAATTCTCGTTTCTGATTGGTTGCCACGCGCCTGTTTGTCACGTAATTGGTGTGCAAATACGCGGGTGTCCAATTACAACTTGTATCCAGTTATAACTTTTTGCAATTATGGTTGATATTTAAGTTCATCGTCGATAATTAATCCCATAGCAAATTTGTGTATTTCAATCTCCGGCTATACAATGATTTTTTTTTTATTTCTTGGTCTGAAAAATCATGAAGTCAGATTTTTTTTTAATTTTAAAGAAAGTTTATCCTTGCAGATAGCCACGTTGGAAAATTATCGGGATTTTGATCGACGGTGTTGTATATATTTTGTATATTTTCATTACCGTAAAAACAAATTTGTATCTTATCCACCAAAAGATTGAAAGCTCCGGCAAATGCCATGCATCAATTTATCTGAATCGATTGGCTTGTACTTAATAAGTTCTTTTCAAGGAACGTTACAGTTGTCTCGTAAATTAGCTTCGCCAACACTTTACTAAGGCATGGAAGAATGGTTATTTTATCCATTTTAGCGATGGATAAAATGGAAAGAAAAATAATGACAACTAGGATATAATATATGGTCTCAACTACTTTTGTATAAACTTTTCATTTCTTCCATATTAATCATAAAAAAATTACAATTACCTCGATTGTGATTTGTTTAAAAATACTCCTATTTTCCACAAAATCACTTGCCAAGTTGTTATCGGACAGTTCAATAAGCCTATCACATTCTCAATTTTAGAGCGACAGGAAACAATTTACACCTCCTTTGTCAATATTTCAATGCAAATGTCCCCTTTCTTTCATTACTTGGCTATTCTTCTTTTCTCGGAAATTGTAATTTTTATGGTAAAATTGATAACAAGACTTCGTGTCGTTCAATTCGGTCTGTAATCATACCCGTGATAAACAAATCGGACTCCCGCTGCGTGGTCGTCCGATTTCGTTATCACTCGTATGATTACTGACCGAATTGGACTTCACTCAGTCCTGTTACCAATGCTAATCCATCAAAGGTCATAGCCTGACAACCGAAAGTTCGATATGGCCAGTGAACGTTTTTGCGTATTTTTACGTTTATATTATCCACAAATGGTGTACTTGAGTATGAGCGAATTAAAATGGTTTCCATGGTCTGGCTAAGCTTACATTGATGACGATTCCAAGATAATTCCGGCTTAAGATTTAATTTTTTTAAATTCTCATTGTGTCATATTGCGAAATAGCATGACAAAATCTGTATCGTGTCTTGATTGGGCCTGGTAAATGACTTTCACACAATCGTTATGACGATATTGAAGTCAAAAGTCAACATTATCTTCAAGAAATTAACAAATAAATAAATACATTTTACCTTTGAAAGTGTTATTTTTGGTTGATGGTATCTGAAAGCGATGTCTGTGAAGTCTTTCTTCGACTTTTTAAAGTTTGTGTTTGAGAAAATCGTGCAAAAATCTAGAATGAATATTGGATGCCTTGCATAACTCTACAGGCGGAATTTCGAATCGAGAATAGTCGACCATTTCTTGCTGCGCGTGGCAGCAAACATTGTACAGTTAAGTGAGAAGTTGTAATCACAACTTGAGGAAAATGATAAGCAAAAAGTGAATAATTATCAAAAAGGTAAATAATAATTATAATAAGCGAGAAATAGTAATCCTAATTAAGAGCAAGGATCCAATTCGAAGTCCACTAGTCAAACAGCAAATACCACAGATGCTATACAACTCATGGGATTAAAATAATAATAACAATAATATTAATAAGAAGAATCACAGTATCGATTTCGCTAAAATTTGGCTCGTGACAGACTAACTATACAGCTTAACAGACGGACAATTCAGTCATGCGGAGGTTACGAAAAGAATTCAGTTGTCGAAGCTCGGTCTGAAAGAGTGAATTTCGACAATTCTTTCATCACGCGTCTCTATAGAAATTATCAAGCCAAAAATTATTTCTGGTCTTAGTCAACCTCCTCAGTAAATGCATTAGTCACACTGCATGTCTTTATAAAATATAAACCACGAATTAAAATATTTCTAACTCGGACGTCATGACGTTGTTCATAACGGCGTTTCGATTGGTTTATCCTTCATCAAGTGAGCGAATTGTGTTTTTTAAGGAAGTAATTGCAAATAAATGGATGGGTGGTCGCTTGCGACACGAGATGTGCTATCAAAACAGTTATCAGGGCTACGGTTTTCAATCCCAAACACGTTCAGGCATATACGGTGACCCCTGAGCCGCAAAACACTTTCACTATTGTTGCAATATATATACTTCTACTAACTTGCAAAACTCTACAAAAAAAAGTTGCACTAGCGAATAAATCCGGCATATTAAAGCATCAAGAACTGTTGTGATTTTAACGATAAGACTTCTGGAGATTGTTTTATAGATTGACCTGCCGGTTAGATACTCAATGTTAAGACTTAATTACAAGTCGTAGTTATAAGACGTAATAAGAGAGACGAACCGTAGACTCTGAAGAACAGCGTGCAGTTGTTTGGAAATTGAATCTTAGGTCAGTGCAAACAAAAATATACAACTCACCCAATGTTTGCGATACAACACAAGTTCTTGTAACAGTTGTACCAGATGAAGAGATGAACGACTGAGTTTGGCGCAGCCCTCGCGGTCCAGTAATCACAGACAGCTCTTTAGACTGTTCCAGAGTGGACTGTTCAATTTAAAGGCCGTCTTAATTAAGTTGCAGAGCAGGTGGTTTGGAATAACGAATTAACAAGAAGCCATAGAGCAAGCGAAAAGAGCAGGAAGTGTTACTTTGAAGCAGTAACGTTGCAGTAACGCTGAAATTCTTTTGGGGCTGCAGTGTATGGTCACGCCAAAATTAACACGCAACTTAAAGGTCAAGTTATTTGAAAAACAACAATTGTTACGTCAGTTTTTCATCTTTGATTTATTAATAATTGTCTCGGTTAATTGAAGTTTTGGAATTTGTGGTACAGTCTTTAATCACAGGCACAATATATCTAGTTTACCAGTCTATATCGTTCGAGAAATCCTTGGGAAAGGATTATTTTCGTTTGCTCTGCATGCACATCAATGCTTGTGCAAAGCAAGGAGCATTCGTTCAAAATGCCACCTCGGTACAACCTTGTCTAACAGCAGGGCATAGTATATGCATGACAGTTTCTTATCACGTAGCAAGACACTACAAAGTGAATGGACACTGGCGACCGTGACCTAGGTGCACCAAACACCCCGGGGGGGAGGGGAAGGTACTCCCAGAAAAATTGGGTCGGGGTGTGCGGCCCTCTTCCCAAAACCTTTACCTTATTTATGACCAAAATCTGCGATTTTTCCTACCCTATTTATGACTTGACCAAAAATTTGATGTCCTATCTATGACCGTTGCGGCTGGCACAGTTGCCCTAAACGTAATTCATGATGGGCTTTGGTTGATGATCTTATCGATAATGATGAAAAAGTAGCTTCTTCTAAAGAAAAAAACATACCCAGTTCAAGACGAGAGCAAAAAGCATACCCTATTTATGACCAAAATGGCCAAAATCGATGCCCTATTTATGACCAAAACGGTTGAAGAACCATACCTCTTGGGGTCGCACATACCTACATGGCCCATATAAGGGAGTACAATCCCCCTCCCCCCCCCCCACCGACCAAAACCTTGGTCGTAGTTCCGCTTTCTACTGGCTCAGCCACTCACAGCATGTGGCTGACACACTTGTGACAGTTTCTTCCGGTGTTCAAAGTAGAAAACAAACAGAACTGGCGATTATTAGACGCATTCCTTGCCAGATAATAGGCGATTCAGCGGAGTCTTAGCGCTCTGCTTGACTCCGTAGCCTGTCATGCTTGTCGACTGAAACAAAGACCCTAACAGCACAGCACAACTTTGCCAATGAATTTTTCTCCTTTTCCCAACAAATTAACACTTTAAAGTCCACCTAACCTACGGGGAAGTCATACTCATGGCCGAGACACACTTGCCTAATGTAACAGAGTTTTTCGTGTCTCTGTGATGATTTTTAATAGTGCACATTCTTTAGAAATATTCGTCATTGCGGTTGCCGCAAGGTTAAACTTTGACCTGGTTTCAGCCCTTTTCAGTACAGCACTTAATTCATCTTTCAAATCTTAATTTTCCTGCGTTAGCACTTTTCAAAATAGTTCAGTTGCTCCTAGACTTCACTTTGGTCGCAGTTCAGTACACTGTTTCCTTGAATTCAAACATCTTTGGTTCATTATATTTCAAAGACACACAAGGTGATGAGTAGTTAAGTTCTTAATGTGCCGGATGGCTGATTAACTATTGAACTACGTAATATGCAGTATTGAAATATTTTCGGCGAATTGTTCAAAGCCTATCCACGTTCGAACACTGTTAAGAGATTCGTTTGTTGCAATATAAAACTAGATGGCAATAATGGAGTTGTCCAAGAGTTTATGACCAGTTTAACGTTTAGGAAACTAGCGAATTTTTTCTGTTGCTTGTGACCGAATCGTTCTGTGCGATTAAGGAATTTGACGTTAACCTTTCAAGCCTTGATTTAGCGAAATATAAATATACAAGACATCAATGCCGCGGAAGTATCACCGGGTTTAACGTGTCTGAGAGATTGAATCTGAGTTGTAAGCTATATAAAGACAGGGCTCTGTCTGTTTGTATAAAGATTTTCAATTAAACTGCAATTGAAATCACCAGAAGAGTGTCTGAATGAAACCTTTTAGCTGTTGCTGAGATTCTCCATCTTTCAACTGAGCGAGATTCTGACTGATTATCAGCTTAAGACGAATTTACGGTGCGGATATGTACAAAACTTGGACCCTTCACTCTGGATCCCCTTTTTCCTATCTTTTTTTTATTTTTTCAGTTTTTTTTTCTTGAACGACGGTTGAGTCTACTTAATCAGTGAAGTGCAGGAAAAATGTGAAGAATCAAATTTTTTCCTCCAGAAAATACGGGCTCCTGATTTAAAAATTTAAACTTAGAACATAACACGATGAAGTCTATTTAATCAGTGGGCGAAAATTGAAGGAATTAAATTGTAGAATAGTATATGGCGATGGCCGCACTAAGAGACTTAACTGTTTTTTTTTTGGGGGGGGGGGTGGGTGGGGGTTAGGGTTAAAATTGCCAAACAACTCAATTCGGTTTAAGGTTGGTTATGACGAAACGACGGGGCTATATTTTATGAGCGGCGGCACTAAAATAGGTTATAAATTTGGAGAACTACCCAGGCTTTTATAACGGGCAGCTCCGAATAAACATTTTTTTTTTAAAATCATCGAGTCTTTTCACTGTAGAACTTTGCGTATTCTTGCATTTATGACAAAAGGAAACACTCGCTTCCCAGCATCTTTATCGATACAGAAGTGAGAATTCAGTCTTGTATCCAGGAACTGGGGAATGCTATCGGTCCAAAGCTGCCGGTTACGTTAGGAAAATTGCACTTCACTTAAATTGTTCGTGAATTCATTCATTCATCTGCATTTCTTGCCATTTGAACGAACTGCCCTTCCCTTTCCCTTTCACAACCGTGTTTACATACTCTCATCTAAACACACCTATCGACCAATGAAAGCGTGCGTAGTGGCTCAGTTATTTTATCAAACTCAGTAGCTTCTATTACAGGTAAATTCCGCCATCTTGGAATTTATATGAAATGTGAAAACAAACAATAGGGCAAAATGCTGAACTTGTTTCAGGGATTCAAAATCAATTACTGCGAATTCTAAAAGCTGGATGACATATGGCAGTAACAATCGAGATATTACTCTTTAATTGTTCATTGCACAAGGCATGAAACTAAATCCAGATGTCCTTTCTAAGGCTCGGGTCGACACAGGACACATTTTGGCAAAAGGGGTTACAATTCAACATAATCCGTCATTGGATGTTTTCAATTTGTTCAAAACAGTTTCCTAAGCTAGTTGCCAAAACGAAAATTTTAAAACAATTCTCTGATTGATTTTGAAGACTACTTGATTCAGTATCAGGATAAAATTTGAGAACTCGACAATTTGCGCCTATCTATCTCTTTGTAACTTGTATTATGATTCTAATAACATATATAATGTCAAGATATATTCACTGGCAAACGTTTCTGCAGCTACTGTTCTTTCGCCAATTCGTTTCTAGTTCTGGTTGTTACCATACTTTGTTACTAAAATTGGTTTCCAATATGACTCTTTGTTGAAACTCTCGATTTTAAAATCAGTAAGTTCCTTGAGTAAATCCTAGTTTAAAAGCGGCTTCCTGTAGCGGGTAAGGCCACATATAGTTAAATTAAGTTGAAGTTTGTTTATTCTACAAAACCAGCTTCTTTTACAATTGACTCAGCGATATTCGATTCGAGTACCATTTTATCAGACACGATAAGGATCAGGCTGATGACCTTACAAAAATCCTGAAATTCCAAGGCACTCTTTAAAAATTGCTTGAATCCCAAACGGTAACTGAAAAAGCTAGATTCACTTGTACCTCGCCATTTATGTTGATATATCAATCATCACACTTCAAATTTGAAGCACAGCTATTTGGTTTAGTAAGCTTGACGCCAAAGACGGTCTTGAAATGAAAATAAGACTCATCTGCTTTAACAAATGCAGATCTGTCTGCATCTGCAATTGGGAACTATCTCTTATTACGCGGAAATGAAAATGAAACTATTCAAGTATAGTAAATAAAAACACTGATATATGAAAACTTCATTGTTACTGTTAAAGATGAAATTAAATTCACTTTGGTATCGGTTACAAAATCACTTTTCCGCTGATGTAACGCTAACATTTAAGAATGATGTGGTCATGGCTAATTTAGTTTGGATCTGTTACAAAAAGTCAAGCTATGCTTATCTTGTCCCGAGATCCACTCGATTTTCTTAGTCGAAAGGGCCTCGGCAGTTAAAACTCGAGGATGCCAAATATGGAATACAAAATCAGTACTACTTCCCAGTACTTCACGAGAAAGTAGTTTCTCTCCAGCTCCGTTGCTTGCAACGCTAAAAACGCGAGCTTGCATCAAATTATTGATTTAAATAATCCATCTTTAAGCCATCTTGTCTAGTCATCTCCATCGCGTCTTGTGCTTTAAGATCAGCTTACAGCTTTTGCTTATGAAACTCTTCAAAGTGTTTAATTAGGTCAAGATTTACAAATGCGAACAATATTGATGGTAGCATTTGTTGGCCGATTGGCGGCTACAACGTTTTAGCAATCCGGTTCCTGAGTTCGCTTGTAGGCGATCTAAAGATAAAACTGGTTTTAACAGAATGAGTGAATATGCCGAGCAAATCGTTCTGAATTCAACTCTGAATGTTTTACTACATTTCACAAGATAAACTGACTTCAACTTAGAAGTGGCAATGGATCGGAAATCACGACTATTTTTCCTATACCATCTTGACAACGTTGTTGAAACAGCCATTTGAGTCAGTGACGATGAGTAGAGAAAAAACAGGACATGGATATACTTATACATTGCTTGTTTATGTGTATCGCTTTGGTGATTTGAACAGACAATAAATTTCATCACACGACTGGAATGATTCACTGAACTGATTTTAAGGGGGCGTAAACTCGTTCATCTTGAAATGGACTACCGTTGAAAAGGAAGAATCCCTTGAAAAAGCTGCAATCGGCAGAAGGTAATGATTCGGTCACATTCTTGTAACCGAAGTTCTAGCTGTTCTTTCGCCTACTTAACAAGGCTTACCTTAGCTAAGTTATCAGTCTCTTCAGTTCCTTCTTCCTCGTCGACTCCTGCACACTCTGCAGCCAGCAAACCAAACAGGTTTGAAAGAGACAGAAAGGATACGTTTACTTAACCTGTAGAAAAGATTTTTTAGATTCTCTACGCTAGAGTTAATTCCCAAGACACTTTATAAGGGATGGATAAAGATCAGTTTAGACCAATCAGAGAGACAGAAAGGATGGTTTTTAAACCAGTGGTTAGAGCATGTTCCTGCATGTATATCTTGAATTCAGTCGGGAGACGGAAGTTTCCTTTGAAAATTGTTTTTCCTTTTCCAAGAAGCTTCCTTACTGCTACGTAATAGTCAATTTTGGTGAATTGTTTATTTCAGGTTTGATAAAAAGTGACAGTTCTGCAGCGTTAAAAATTGCAATGCTTCGTGCCAAGGGACAGTTGCATGCAAGATGCTTTTTATAGAGCCAGGGAAAGAGCATTATCAGTTCTGGGGCTAAATTGTTTAAATGAATGAAATGTTCGTCCTATCAGGTTAATTAACCCGTCAAGTTGGGATTTAATATCTCAGTAAATAACTTGTTTTAGGATCGTGTAACAGATTGCTTTTAATTGAATTATAATGAACTTCGGTGAAAATCAAAAGTGGAGGGCGTCACAACTTGGAAATCACTGCCCCCTTGTTCTTATGATAGAAGCACGTCACGAAACTGAACAAACTGCTTTCGTGAAAAAAGTGACAGTTAGCAGTTTGAATCATACTAGGGGGTTCAAAGGGTTATTCTGAATAAAGTACATATGTTAAAACTGACAGAAATCCCAGCTCGAATACCGCCGTGAAGGTAAGAGAAGGGAAAAAAGAAAAAAACGAGTGTAACGAAATGATGAAGGAATTAAGGTGGCAGAATCCAGAGGCGACGAATATACGTTACAAAGTCCTCGTGATTAACTTGAATAAAATTTAGGTAAAGAGATAAACTGGTCATTCGATTACAGTAAAAGCTCTGTAAAGCCCTTGATGAGTTGATGTCGTTTTCAATTGACTTAGACCTAGCTCTCGAGAGGGATTGATGTTATCTTAATTATGTGGTAAATGCTCGGTATTTTGCAGCTACTAGTTGATTCAGTTCTCAGCACATTTTACGGATCTCAACTATCATTTGTTAAAGACATGAGTCGTCAGCTGTGAGTTGAAGTTTTGACCAATTCTCATGAGCCATGAGTTGGACCCCTCTTTCTAGGTAGAGGGGTGGGCGTGGTGGACTTTGGGTGGGGTAATACTAAAGAGTAAGATGGTGTTTTAGGGGAAGGGGTATACCAAATTGTAAAGGCACAAGGTCTAAATATTTAACGACGCTTTACAAAATAAAGAGAGTTGTGAATTAATAAATGTTACTGAGGAAAAACTCATAACATAGCAAACATGACAACTAGCTGACTGAGGAAGGGATGAAGTCAGTAGCTTAACAGAAAACGGTTCTTATTACCTCAAAGTCCAGGCCATGCAGTTGGAGTAAATTTCGTTTTCTTTTCTCAAGAAAACCATTGATATACACCTGGGTGGTGAGAGGTGCTGCATGAGTAATTACGCGAGAACAAAACACAATGACATCACCCTGGGAGGGCTTGAACCCAGACCACTCGATCCGAAGGCCAACGCGCGAATTATTAGGCCTATATTAGGGTTCCCTGTTCCCTGGGAACTAAGTCGGAGAGTTAAAAGAACGTATTGTTGATCAAAATAATGCAAGGCTAAGGCAACAGAAGGTTTTAGAGACCTAAGTTTCAAGTACTCTATCAAACTATTTCAGGGAAAAGGTGGCTTACTTTAGTTTACTTTCGCAGGTCATATCAACTTGTTGTAAAACGTTTTTGACGTGTTCCTACACGTCCTGTAGACTTGAAAAATAAAAATGGAAAGACTAAAAAAAGAAAGAACTTACCTTTAGCAAGAGAGGATCACTCTTGACCGCAGGTATTACGCCTATATTTCTCCACGAATACGTTATTCTCGTCCCCAGAATTAGAACCACTGTCATTGTTGGCCGGCGGGGCCTTGGCACGAGGAAAAGATTTGGCGGCGTTTAAATGTTATTCAACCGCGTGTGAGCACAAACGTAAACACAGCAATCAGAACAATTTTGGCACTCGTTTTAAAGTGTTTAAAACGGATGTCTGCGTTGCTGTTGAAAATCAACCTGATAGCAGGGCAACCAGAGTTTCCTTCGTACTGGCAGCAATATAAACTCACTTTATGACATAAGTAGCCTTGAAAGATTACCCTTGAACTGACAATTCTTTTTATCTATGGCGTTTTATCGTTTCATATTTCTTCACTTCAAAATTTCAAAGCATCTGGAAGTATCTGCATTCGTTTAACTTCAGATAGTTCGCAAGAAAGATGGTTGGTTTGTTTTGCAAATCGAACAAAAGACACAATATTTATCGATAATTTTGTTTTGCTAAAACGGACTTATCACGCGCGCTTCGGCGCAATTCAGTAGATTTCCTGTTTTCGCTAAGGTCACGTTGTTTATCATAATCCTTTTATCTTGAAATAATCCTGTCAAGGCAATCGTAACAAATAGAAATAACCAATTTATTATGGCTCCTTTCTAAAACCAAATCCTCTACTGTGATTGGCTAGCTAATGACGGGTTTATCTTTCCTGCTCGAGTTGCGCGCTGTGGCGCAACAAAGAAAATTTTTTTTTATGCCCTGCATTGAATCTTTTATTGAACAAGCTTGTGCTTTCAATTGCTTGATATTAGCCTCGTTTTTTTTTTCTTTTTTTGGCGTGATTACAGACCCCGACAGCGTCTCGGTCTAAAATACGCAAAAACAAATTAATAATAACAAAAAATAACAAGCGTTCTTGACCCCTTGTTTGGTAAAAAATCCATAACTGTCATTATTTTTCTCTCGCTCCACTGGGCGGGAAGAAGAGAGACCCTGGGGACGAAGTTGACAGGCCTACTTTTCAAGCCGGTGTGGTCGACAGATCGAAAAAAAATCGTCGTTATTTTCGTAGCTCATTTGCGGGGCTTGAGTTTCCCTCGATGTAGTTCACAAGTGGATTAGGGCAACATTTCTACATCTTGACCTCACAGCTAGTCATAGCAACTTCGATTGTTTTCACCATATTAGGAAAGGGAAACATCCGCACGTGACGCTCGCGTGTTACGCTGTAGTATCCTTGTATAACCGGTAAAACTTGACGTGCATGCGCGCTAGGTGCGAGGGTTGTCAAAGACGGAATGAATGAAATTTGGAGTTTTTATTATGTATCCTTGTCGATCTAGGCGGAAAAGCTCTAAGAATAGAAGGAAGATAGACTTTACGCGCCGCCGTCTCTTAAATTCCACCGTATTGAAAGCAGCGCAAACTACCGTATTGAAAGCAGCGCAAACTTATCGCGACACAATGACTTGGTATAGCATAGGATTTCGATGTTAAACAACTTCCATAAAATTGAATTTCTGGTTTATTGATTGATCACAAACTTATAGATTTTAGGAAATGATGGGAATTAATAACGTGTAAATTAAGACTCCTTTCGCGGGTCCACTGGCCAGATATTTGCAAATGGCCCATCTCTTCTTGTCGGCCATAGTCCGTTTTCCATTTCATGGCAGTCGGGTCACCCGACTTCGTCGTTCGCTCTCGCGACTTCGTCGGCTATGTTCGGAAGGCGTAGCCGCTATAATTTATAATGGGGGTCATAAGGGTTGTAATATGGCCGCAAACAAAACTTCAACGCTAAAAAAGCCGTTTTCAGATCGTTCTGAAACTCAAATCTCTTTATTTTGACATCGCGGAGTGAAACCTTCCATAAATCAAATTATTTGAGCCTACAAAACCACCGGAAAAGGGACAACAATAACAAAACAAAACAAAATAAAATACTATAATATATTTTTTCTAACCAAAACATTTACATTAAAAAATATAATCTCCTACTATTTATAACGACTAATCCGGCCTTTATGAGGGCGGTAATTCCTCAAACCCACTGCAACTCTACTGATACAAAAACGAAATATAACAATAATTTTATGTTTTTCTCTTTCAAAATTTTAACTCCATATATTTTGTCTCTTAAATAATCTAGCTAGAAAATAGATGTCCAAATTAGACATCAGGCCAAATCGTAGAACAGTTTACATGTAAGTATCATACTTCTATTGTGGGCTTTCGTCTTATGGCTGGCGGGCGTTCTAATGCTTCGTGGAAATCTGAAATCTGAATACTGAATATTATTCGGCATAGAATCCTGGCAGTCGTGTTCCAGATAACGACAAGTTATTGCAAAGAATTGTGGTGTGCAGTACGTTATTCACGCAACGAACACTTTGAAACCAAGCGTGGCTGGAATCAGGGCTATTCACACATACAACTGCAGCTAAATTTTCTGCGAAAGGAAATCAAGTACATAGCTGGATAAACAGCAAGGCAAGCGTCTCACGTTTGAAAGGGAATCGTGTAAATGAAAAAGACGCCTTGTTAGGAAGCATTTGTTTGTGAATGCAACATTTTATAGCACTAATTAATCAGTATTTCCTCCAGCTGTATGTA
>OZ026609.1:6438273-6440773 GCA_964020085.1 Micromussa lordhowensis
ACAATAATTATTTGTACTTGCTATTGATAAGTAATTTAATTTTTTAGTTTTTAGCTGGTTATTTCTATTGAACCTACCATTGTCGTACAAATTCTTGTGATATAAGTTTTTCTGGATCACCAAACACATCATGTTCCACCCTGAACAAAACAAGGTGTACAGTGCAGAAAAAGAAAAATTAGATACAAAACATTGCACACAAAATGATAAAAAGAAAAAAAAAAAGAAAACAAGGATTAAATATTTAACCTCAGGGTCCGAAATTAACTTTTCCTAAGGGAGCCAATTGGCGATTAACCTAAACAATTTGGTCGCCAAATGGAAGGGTTTGGTCGCCAATGACAAGTGTTATGTTTTTTGGTTTGGTTGTATTAATTTTTCGTTTTACTCCAATAGTTTTAATTTATGTTAATTTATAGTAAAAGCACAAAATTTAAACTTTCCTTCACTATAATTAAACAACATGTTTCTATTTAACACAATATTATTACATACAGCTATTAAAGGAGAGACTCACAACAGCCGTGTAACGATAACTCAATGAGCGCGTTTGTCATTGTTCATGCGAAGGCTTCGGATTTCTTTTTCTTATTATTTCCATTTGGCGAGGAACTATACTGGTCTCCTGTAAAGTTCTGTGTCCTAGACATATGGGGGCCCTATTTCAATACTTAGATTTAATCAAGTGTGCAACTCAAGTATCTGTTCTTCACCGAAACGCAACGAAAATGCAACCAAGCCAACTCGATTGCTCAGAAGCAGCTCTTGGCTTCTGGTTAGATAATGACTCCACGACAGACTGTTCATTAGTTAAAAGTGGCCATACTTTTGGGCCTCTTGTTTTGTTACTGGCATTTACTCTGTTTACTGGTATTTAGGTAAAGTATTAAAAGATTAATTAGGCGCGCTTTAGTCGTCATGATTTTCGCCACAGCATGTTTTTGCCCGCGATATCAGAATTGCGAGAAGCCGCTGAAACAATACGGTGCCGGGTAATTATGGCAATCATAAGATCGTCGCTTTGTTTTACTACAATTCTCCACGGCAGCTTTATGCTTTCTTTTAAAAAAAGCCCATTTACCTTGGAATTTCAAATGCCGAGGGGACAAAAGGTTATTCGCCTGCTGGCGACCAGTTCTAAATTTCTGGTCGCCAACGCTCAATTTTTGGTCGCATTGGCCACCAGTCAGTCGCAATCTCGGACCCTGAACCTTAAAACTACATGTACAGCAATGCTGTGGTACTTGAGTAAAAAAAATCAAGATTTAAGGCGCTATAATTAATAAATTAATGTGCTTATATGTATAAATCTCTAATAGTATCTGTACATGCCAGAATTTGCTATGGTCTAAAAAATAATAATTCTAATGTAGAACAACAGCCATTTAGTTGAGTTTAGTTCAATATGTTATCATTCAAGTAACTAACAAGTTTGGATTGATCATCTTCACTTGAGTAATATATTTACATGTACCTTGGTTCAACGCCAAGCTTCTTTAGCGCATGCCACAACAATGCTGTACATACAAACAAATAAATATCTTAGCATGTAGAATTTTATAAATTTTGCAAAAACACAATCAGTCTGAAGGCTTTTACAAAATACACTGTAATATAATTATGGCTTCAAGGTTTCATTTCATTTCTGACATTATTTGACAGGAAGACCTTCAAACAAAAAAAAGTTAGGCCATGCAAAACAAAACATGGCCAATCTTAGATACATGTAATACACGTACACACACACACACACAGAAATTTAAAACTGTTTGGATATTCACATCTGTTAAACTTATCATCCAGCCAAACAAACCCTCTTTTGTGAGAATAATAATTTGTACTTACATTCAGTAATCACACGGTCAGACATGAAAATCAAGCTTAACACAACCATCAGAAGACCCATTTTGGGAAGATCATCTCCCCTGTAACAACAAACGCAAAGAGCAGAATAAATAATGATAAGAATGGAAAACACATATATGTATTAAGTACAAGTACTGTATAAACTACTTGTACACAGATTAAAGGTTGGCAATTTATGAATTGGTGTGCGAAATATTCTATTTTGTTTTGAAAAAATTTTGTTCTACATACAATGCAATTTAGTTGTTGATAAACCACAACAAAAAGCTGCATGTACCATTGTTTACAGCGAAGACAAATAGTTTAATTTTTGTTTCAATTCACTTATTTTCCGTTAAACTTAGGTTCAGAAGTGTAGCACCTCTCGCAAGCTTGTAATTATAGTTGTCACTAAAGTATGGCAGTATGGAATTGTTTTGGGACTAGCCTAGGGGCATTGTTACTATTGTCTGGTTTATTGTTCTCTCTAAGAGTATTGAGCCATTCATGTGGGACCTTGTCATTCTTGTCCCCAGAGGACGTGCTCCTTTTGTTCAGCACCAAGAATTGCAGCCTCTGGCAGGACCCGATTTTGTGAGCATAAGCAGAGTTTTTGTTTTGTACTCTCAGCCAATCAGATTTGTTAGATTTGACA
>OZ026609.1:6445773-6460773 GCA_964020085.1 Micromussa lordhowensis
GCCTCGTTGGCTATCTATCATCTCATATCCAACGCGCGCTCATGGAATAATTGTTAAATATACCTGGCTCGTGGCCTTTGAGATTGACTGGGCTCATCTTCCTGAAAAATAATGCAAGTTATTGAACATTTTACCACTCGATCGCTACAAATACTGCTTATTACAAACCTCCAGCTCTTCCAGTCTTCTCCTTTTGGTCTTGTCTTTCGCTTTTGGCATTACGCATGTATGAAAATGACGCTTAATTTGCAGAAAAACGACAGAACGTCACATCAACCTCTCACATTGATTTCATGTCGATTTCGCGCCTCTTTCGCGCCAAACTCTTCGCTTGCTCAGGCGCATATATTTCTACGATACACCGCTGACAAGAGCCTGTTTTAATTTGCGCCCAGTGCCCTAGGAGGCGGAACGACTTACTCGAGTGGTTTTGGAAGTGGTTGTTCATCCGTTTCAGCTGTTTTTCTATTAGTTTCAATCACCATTTCCCTAGAAATGGCTTATGTACCTAAAGACAAGAAAATTGTCAATGACACTACCCCAATGATGTGCACCATCGAGGGAATTGCCAAGAAGGATCATGTTGTAAGAAGGAAACTTGTATACTGTGCGAATGTAAGCTTAATATGCTCCGAACTGCTGCAAATTATGTTTCTCGTTCGGTTATGTCGCAGGATTACATTATGAAAGTGCAACGGGGAATCAATCATGATGATTCATGGCAGGTTAGTCCAACCGCATATAAGTGTATAAACTTTCATTATAGCGTAGAACTATTCATTTTGCGCTAAATAAGCTTATTGCTCCGGGGCCGGTGTACATGTAATTAATCTTATGTCATTCGGATGGGCGACAATTAGCTTCAAAGCCCCTGGGGATTTGTTAAGGTCATTTACATAGTTTATGTAGTCGTCATAATTAAAACAAAAAACAAAAAGAAAAAACAGATTTTGAAGCATTGGTGGGATCAGTAGCAAATTCGGATATTTGCTAAATTATTGAAATCATATGACAATCACAACTGCAATCAAAATGCTTGCATGTATGTTTCAATTTGTACATGCTTTGTCATGTGAGCAATTAGAATTAAATTGGAACGCTGGTTTCAAAATTGTTACTATGGCACCCCATTTTCTCTAACCCATCTCCCGTCCAATAAATAGTGTACTTTAAAACATCTAGAGTGGTATGCTGTGCATCAGATCAACAAGAGTTTCAATCTGATCTTGATAACATCTTGATGGACTTTAATGTGAAGAAATGTAAATTACTGCGTATTACAAAGAAAAGGATGCCATTTCATGCTGACCTTAAGTTGTAACTCATTTTATGTCAGTTTCTTTGCGTAAATCGCGCTCGAGATTCGACTTTTTAGTTTGAAATGCAATAATTCCGCTAATACGAGACATATGCAAATTTCCTCACACCCTTTTAGGTCTTTTATCTGTCAATCGGATGCAATAAAAAGGAAGTGAATATTTAACAATGCGAAAGGGCTGGAGCTTCAGAAGTAAACTCGATACCTCCGAGTTTGAGAGCAAAAAACTTAAGCGCCTTTTAACATTCGATAAAATAAAATCTTTTATACATGTAAGGTAGTTTAGTCTTTTAGCTTTAATTTGATATATAACTTGCCTTTGTAGCGAAAATACTCGCAGAACTAGAATTTTTTTCCGTGGGCATCTTGTTTTCCTTTATCGAGACCTTAAGTACCAAATAAAACAGCTCTGTGAACATACATGTAGCTCAGAAAACAGAAGATGGGAATAGGTGTTTGATGGTGGAGGTGGGGGGAGGGGGGGGGGGGGGTTGGAAAGCAGATGATTTCAGACAAAAGGACATATACAGATTCATGTACATGTAGTCCTCACCAAACTCAAAATTTTCAATACTGCACTCAGCTTCGCTTCGTGCAGTATTGAAAATTTCTCATTCATTGTACAGTAAGCGCGTGCGTGTATTTGAAAACAAAACACTCACAACAGTCTCTCAACCCGTAATTAAATAATAAATTAAATCATTATAATTCTTTTCCAAGGTTGTACATCGTTACAGTGATTTTGTAACTCTACAATCAAGTCTTGAGGTATTGAACAGTTCCCTGTGTACTTTACTGAACGCAGTTTTAGCTCTCAGTGTAACTCATATTTTACCTATGTTTTGTCACAGTGTCCAAAATTTTTGGCTGAAATTTGTCTAAAATGAAATATAAAGTCTTATTAGTAAGGGTTTCTTAAAACTTTTAACGATAAAAATTAACGGTAAACCACGACGTTTTGACTGTGCTTCGGTCATTATCAAGTGAATGGTAAAAACAAGTAAATAAAGTGTCCATAAATTAAACGTCCAAAATAAAAATAAATGTCCAAAATGTTTGTTAGTGAAGTATAGGTTTTCTGTTGAAAGTTATTTACATGTAGATCCTTTTTCTGCTAAAATACAGTCACTGTGTTACTCAAATATTTTCATGTACTGTATGTAACTTGCTTATTACAAATTTTTTTCTTGATTCAGGTATCAGGTATTGATCTTCCCCTACCACCAAAAAAGGTATTCGGTAATATGGATGCTACATTTATTGCTGAACGGCAGCAAGGCCTTCAGGTATGCTAACAGGGAGAGCAATGGTTGAATTTAATATGTTTAGCATGTTACAGGTGTCTGATAACATAGTTTTTTTTTTTTTTAAATTTGTACAATTTTGTTAATAATATAGTACAATTCCATGGATAAATAATAAACTACATGTACAATACATTATTAAAAAAAACTTCTCACTTCCAATGCATATATTTTCAAATTAATACAATATTTACAATAAACTAACTTACAATATATGTAACTATGTTAATTACAATGTTACATTTATTAGTGATTACATAGTTAATACATATATGTATATTTATTACAATAACTGACAAGATTGTACATGATTAATTATGTATTTTGTATTATTAATAACTTAATCATTGGATAATGCAATTCAAGAGTTTTCATTGGCTTAGCCATCATGGGTTATGTAAAGGAAATCGTATGAACGTGAGTGCAGTTCGTGATTTATGGGCACGAGTGATGTTTTGAAAGTTCTCAAAATTATACGAGCCGTAGGCGAGTGCAATTTGAGAACTTTCAAAACATCACAAGTGACCATAAATCACGAAATGCATGCGCAGGTTCATACAATGTTTTATTTATTATATTCTCAACAAAATTACTCAAACGCGCTACTTTGTATGCGTTACGTACTACATTAAATGCTTCAATGGTTTCCAATATGAAGTATAATGTTTTGACAGGCAAATAATGCGTGAAGCTTTTGAAGGATTTTGAAAAAATTCAGAAAATATCTCAGAAAATATATAGAAAATTTGGCGCTTTCCCAGTGTTTCCATAGCAACTTCTGGATTGCACCCTATAACCTGGATTGCACTCTATAACGTATTTATGCATTCGCCATTGGCCAATCAGAAACAAGATATTTTGTTGAGTGTGTAATAAGATCAATTACATGATTGTATTTACCATGCTCTATAAATAAGGCAAGTGTGTGCATGATTTTTTTGTGGTGTTTTTATTGTTTTTTGTAGTTTAGTTTTCTATATTTTGGGGGCATTTTGTAGTGTACAAAATCTATACATGTACCTTCCAAATTTGTGCTCAAAAATTAAGATGAGGTACTGAAATATACATGTACAATATTATGCTTTTTGCTCATGGCAAAGTTAAATGTTTTACATGTAGTTTATGGCCCTGACTGATACTGATAATGACGAACTATTTCGCTGACACCAGAATTCACTGTACAGCTCTGTTCACTGTATGAATGAGAGCTTCCCAGAATTTTCCAAAATTTAATTTTTTTGAAGTCATATCAAGACCTTGGGTTCAGACAGTTTGTTACTCCACATGAGCAACTATTTTTTTTTTCAGAATTACATAAACTTCATCCTGGCCCATCCAATTTTAGCTCGGCATATTTCTGTAAAGAAGTTCCTTGACCCAGCCAACTACGCATGTGACTTTCAAGGCAAGTTCCCTATGAATTAAATGTCTTGACATGTGTGTATCAGTGCTGTATAATGTCAAACATTTCAACAGGCAAGATCATTGAGTATACAGAAATGTTTGAAAGATTTTCAGTTAGTGCAGACTAGGCAAGTGCCATGATGGAATATCTACATGTATGTATTACTAGTTAAAAAAGAAATGATAGAACAGTCGTGTGAATTGTAGCTTAGGGAACTGACTATTAATGATGTATTAACTGCAAAATTAAAGATAGCTGAGAGAAGCCGGAAATATTACAGTTTTTGATCTAAAAGCTACAAGTGACTACGAAATGTACATGTAGACATGAGCATGATAACTAATAAGTTAAGGTTACATGGAAACACACTGTCTTTTAATTACAGTTTTAGCTATTATTTTGTTTGGTAAATACACGTACAGTATGTTGAGCTGTGTATTGAATTATTTAATGGACGTATGATTTCTCATGCCACAGAGATAGCCATGCAAAATGTAGCCATGTTCTTGAGATCAGTTCGAAACTGGGAAATAGTCGAACCATTGCCTGACGTAGGTAAATTAAAGATATCTTACTGTGTACCAGTAATTGAACTTTCCCTGTGCACCTCCTTTGTTTTACAAACTGGGTGATCAGTTATGGGGTGTTTAACTCTTCATACATTGTATGCATACAATTTTAATTACTGTTCTCAGTAGCAGTAATGTTAGTATTGTAATTACAGATGAAAACATTGTTATTGGGAACTTAATTATTAAATAAGACTACATGTACTCAGCCAGCTTCAAACCGCTATCACTGTTAGACTAAGTATGATCAAAACCAATTCAAAGCAAGCCTGATTATGTTTGATACACTCACACACTCATACCCTTTACGCCTAACTGGCATGTAGGGCAGCAACATGGTCCCTCCACGTCTGGCGATCCCTTGCCATGAACTTGATGCCCTCCCAGGTCTTCCCCATCTCCTTTATTTCCTTCTCAACTGTCCGACGCCATGTGATCTTGGGGTGACCCCTCTTGCGTTTCCCTTCTGGCGTCCAATGCATAGCAGTTTTTGCATTGGAAGCTTCTTGGCGGGCGACGTGGCCAATCCACCTCCAGCATCTCCTCATCAGGATGGTAGCCATTGGTTCGGTTCCACACTGATTATGTTTGATACTCAATTTAAAACCGCTCTATCCAGGCTTTTACATGATATGTCCTTGATTTTCAAATTATTTGTATTATTTTGTTGAAATTTTATTTATAAATGTAACAACAAATTACAAATGAATGCACAGAAGATTAATAAATAATACCATAATGATAGGGATAATTGTTAACTTTTTGTATTATGTTTCAGGGTGGCGGCTAAGAAAGCAGTTCTTCTTAATAAAACCTACAGATCCTACCAAGAAAGATATCAGAAGTGTTCTTACATGGGTATGAATTGATTTCTGAAAAAAATTCAAATATAGTTGTTGTTTTTTTTGGCTTGAGGGGAGAGGTTGGATAATTTAGATCTCTTGAAAAATGTCTGCATTACATACAGTCATAAAATTATTATTAATAATTATAAATAAATTATAGCAAAATTTTGTTGTTTTCCTCTTTTAGACAGACTATGGTATGGATTTTCTTTTGGATGAGAAAGACATCGAAGCTATGTTAAAACTAATGACCTCTCTACAGGTAAATGATAAGAAATATATTTTGTGCTACATTACACATAGCAGCGGAGCTCTGCCGACCCAAAGGGCCGCTAAGCGGAGGCCCATACCCATATAGGAAAGAAAGCGAAACACATGAATTGATTTTCCCATGGTTATCATAGCTAGCGGTATTGCTCTCGGGTGCGTGATGGTGACGACGGCAAAGGAGACGCGCAAGATAGAGGCCAGAGAATGCACCCTTGGTTTATAGGGTTCTTCAGTCTTTGATATTGGACATCCATGTTACGGTCAATTGACACCTGTGAAAACAAGGTATCTGCTGACCATATCGCAGGCTCAAGTTCAGAGCTCATTGAGGTCACATAGTATTTTTAAGTTGACTGCTGACCAAGTGCTGGTTTTCGAGTGGATTGTGGGCTCATGTCAAGTTAACTTGTTGTAAACAGTGCTGGGTTGTTCAGAAGCCAGTTAACGCTAACCCAGGAGTAAAAGTTAACCGAAATATAACTTTTTCTTCTATACGAATCAAATGTTTTCACTGCTTTGTTTTGTTTATTTTGTGATTATTAAAACTCAAAACAGAAGGCCAAACAATATACAGAAAACCTCACCGTAAAGTTGCAAAACTCAAGTCAAAATTCTAGCTTATCCTGGGTTAACTTAATCGGCCTCTGAACAACCCGGCCCAGGAGCTGTGCTTTTAGGCTGGCCTAAATCTATATATTACAGTCAACTCTCTGCATACGGACACTGTTTTCAATTTCCCCTCCTACCCTTTCCCTATTTTTAATTTGGGATTAATTCTTGTAAGCAGACAGCTCTACTAACGGACACTTTTTCCAATTCTCAAGGGTGTCCACTTCCAAGACTATACACGATGTTATTGAGAGCTGTGCCACCATGAAAGACCCAATGTATCAAGCGCCACATTCCATTAAGTATATTTTACTGCTGTGATAGCTATCACAGCAGTAAAATATTATTTGAAAATCTGATTTTGCAATTCATAGGTACTTTAATGTTTGATTACCCGCCAAATTTACGAGATGTGATTGGAGAAACTTAACCCACCTTTGTTGACAACATCATTTTTAATATTTTTAGGCTGGTAAAGACACTGTGCTACCCAAGGAGCCCACCCGTCATCAGTGCCAATTTAGCCTGTGCAAACAGCAAAAGGTAAGATAACTTTTTGTGACCCTTTTCAGAAAACAAAAATATTGAAATTATATAATTATGCAAGAAATAGCCTACCCCACTCCAAGGAAATTTAGCGGAAATTATGAACTGAGAAAAAAGAAAAGAAAAGTACAGTGTGGCAAATCGAATTTCCTGATGGAAGTGGTAGGGTTCAAATCAAAAAAACCCACTGTGGGAGTGTATGGATGCTTTCTGAATTGACACAATGCAATGAGATGTTAATTTATCACGCAAGGGAGATGATCATGCATGCAGTTTCTTCAATGTGCCCTATGTAAATTTCATTGAATCATAAATTATCCTCATGATAATGGTGTTGAGTAAGAGGCTCTGGCAAAGCTCAGATTTCAGTGTAGCCAAGTAAAATCTCATTTGTTAAGGTATCAGTGTACCCCAAAATTGACAATTTTGTCAAATTTTAGTTTTTGATATTCCCAAGTACATCTCATTGAGTTCTTTCAACTGCAAAAGGTTCAGCGAAAAAAGGTTTCATTTACACAATGTTATAATGAAAAAACGATTTTATGAATAAATTATCTCTACTTGGAAGCTGTCAACAAGTTGTTATGATCAATTAAAGTGCCATTAAAAGTCACGTAAAGAAGCCAAACCTTCGGATTGTCTCAAATACTCACGGAAAAACCATTCGACTGCTAACCGTTCCATTTACACTTGTCCTATATTCCCAAAGAAACGCTTTCGTGTTTTCTAAACAATTTTTAGTCGCCGCCGCTCCGTTTAAGTGTAGTTCGCCTTCGATACTCCCAGTTTTCACAAGATATATCCCAGGTCTCCCAGCATTTTGCGGCGAAATGTCAAATATAGAAGATTCACCGTAGTTATTTACTTGTCCTCATATGAGGAAGGTTCAGGAACCACTGAGCCTTGCCGCCTTTACGAGTGGAAAACTGTTACAATGTTCTTTTTGACTCTTTGTAGATACACGGTCAATTGTTCGGCCGAGGTTACCCACGCACTTCGCTGGCATTCTGATTAGCCAACTAATGTATACAGTACAACTACTAATGATAAAAGGCGGTCTTACCTTGATACTCTCATTTCCGAAAGCATGGTTTCTTTTGCGGATTCGCCGTTCAAATTTCTGTTGCTTCCTCCATCGCGCTTTTTAGATCCCTATTGCATACAGTGCGTCCAAAACGGCGAGTATAGCGGCGGAACCGAGAGCTTTTTTGGTAATTCCCGCCAGAAACAGCATTTGAGACCTCTTTGCGGGACGATTTGTAAATGCGAGCTCTATTGTCTAAGCAAGCGGAGCCGTCACTTTATTGATCAACAGGTAATTACTTTTCACACGTTTTGAGATCTAATCTCCCTACACCGGAAAAACGCCCTAAAGTACATTTTGCTTTATTTCTCAAAACTAGAATTTCAACGAATGAGGCACACGTTTCCAGTTCGATTACAGCGAGTTTTCATCTTTTTTCGCTGAAATTTGGCAAGAATGTTGCCCAATAATGTGGCAAAAAAACGGTGTCGGGGAATTGTTATTTTTTGCCTCCTTCGAAAGTAATGAGTATTTAAGCAAAGGTAATGCATGTTTTATAAAACTTAAAAGTTTAACAGGGTATTAAAAACAAACCAGACAAGTAATCAAAATTCCCCGACACCGTTTTTTAGATCAAGGTGTGAAGAACACGTAGCGATGTCGCTCGCTTTCTCCCGTTAAATTCTGACCGGAAACGAACTCAATTTGTGAAACCACATACTTTTGGGAAATGATCGCTATTTTAGGAAAGGGTTTTATTTCTTGCCTTATATCAAGTAGTAATCGGAATCTGCAATTATTAAGCTGTCAGAAAATATATACTTTATTGGGGGTTTTATGAAACGTCTGACCATGAAGCAGCGACTACGCGAGGTTGTCATTTGGGGTACACTGATACCTTAAGTCCTCCGTTAACTGTACATTGTAGTTAAATATAATTTGCACTCAACATTATTATTTGTTCATTTTCATTTCAGGATTTTTTCTCGGCTAGCCATAATTATATTTGAAAGGCCAAACCCACAACACTCAAGCCAGATCATGGCAGTCAAAAAGGCTAATCTCGATCTGGCTGCCAAACAGGCCAGCACAGGGTTCTTGGAAGCCCTGTGCTTGGTAGAAAAATTCCTTGACCCTTCTTCTGAGGAAGAAAGAGCTTTGATTGCTACCAAAGTAGAAGGAATGTTCCCACAGAGGATTTGCAGTCCTGCAATGTATTCTAAAGTAATGTGGTTCACCTCGGAGGTAAGTGCTCAAGACAAGTCTGTGGTTATCATTAGAACAGGCTACACTTATTACACTTTATGATATCTTGACAACTGCAATATGACATGATGCAGAGAAAAACCTGATTCTACAGTGGAAGAGCTCAACATTGCAACTCACTGATGACTAATTGCTCTGCATCCTTTGCACTGAACAAAATACTTTTGCTGGGAACTGGGGCAATCCAAACCTGCAAATGTCAAATCCCAAAAGATATGTTTATTTGATCAAGTGAAAACCTATTATAATTGCATTGACATCTAACACAGTTCATAATCTTAGATCTCCTTTGGTTTCAAGAGTGACTTTTGATGCTAATGCAAATTGGTGCAGTGGTGAGAGCGCTCACCTTAGAACTACCAATGTGGCCCAGGTTTGACTCTTGGACCCAGCATCATCAGTGGGTTGAGTTTGGGGGTTTGATCTGTACTCTGCTCTGAGAGGATTTTCTCTGTGTAAACTGGCTATCCCCTCCCCCTAAAAAACAACGTTTGATTAGATTTGAATGTGGTTGATTTAATTTAGTCTCCCCAATTAGTCAAAGTACCTGTGCAATGTTTGATTTAAGTGTGATGGCTTTATCATAATTTTGTATCATGCCAAGAAATAAACATAACCCCACTTCAGTTAATACATCAGGGCTGAAAATAACGGTCGCCTAGTCGCCGGTCAAGATGACAGACCGAACCAATTTTAGCTCGGACATACCTCGATCGTTTCTGGCCGGTCAAATCATAACACAAAAGTTTCTTTTAATACAGTAATTTAGCCCCTTGCCCCTATGCCTGAGAGTAAGAAGATACGCCAACTCATTTAATAAATATGTAACAGCATTTGCTGTGGAAAAAATTTCAAATCTGACTCCTTATTTTGGCAATTCTTAGTTAAGTAACTGAATTGATCATTAAAATGATAGTGCTTACCACTTGTTTATCGCAGAGCGCTAACAAAGGTCAAGTCTTCTTGACACAAACGATCCACAGTTGCTACAGTAATGTGCATAGAATTCAATCACACAATGATCTTGAAATTCGAATACTTGTTTAGCAAATAAGATCTGTTTGTCAGTACTGAAGATGGAAAAGAGAGCAGGAAGAGGAAGAGGAAGCGGAAGTTGAATTTTAATCTTTTTTGGGATAGTTTACCGACTTTTTGTCCATGACAATAACTTTCAAGGGCTAAAATGAGGACTTTCCAACTCATGTAAGTAATCGAGGACGTTCTTAAAACGTACGTGGTTCCAAAACCTCTTGTTTATCTCTCGTACTCATCCGGGCTTTTCTTGTTCAAAGGACTGGGACTGAGAAAACAGGGACCTTATGAAAAGGCTACTAAAATCACTGTTTTTCCTTCTTAGCCACGTAGACAACAGCTGTTATTGGCAGGTAGCATTGCTTATGAGTGAAAAGTAAACTTTAACATTTTTCAGCTTATGAAAAAACAAACTCGTTTCATTTAATTAATGCTGTTTAAACAATCGTGTTGTAGTGCGTATCACGGCCACTCTAGAAAAAAAAAACAGTGAAATGACTCTGCAAATAAAACACTTATAAACATTCTTAAGTAGACTTAGACTTAATGTTATTCTCAATTTTGGGGTGAAATTGAGGGCAGAATGAAATGAGCAATTTGACAATTATGAAAGACGCAGAGAAAGACCAGAAGTTTGATAAGCTGGCGTGACGGCAATGTCTGTTTTTTTTTGGAAATGTTGGGATTTTACGTGTCATTGTAAAATGTAAACAATAGTTGCAGTTCATTGGAACTCACATTTCTGGAATCAGGGAATCAGCAACTGGGCATATTTATAGTAAATAAGTGAATAACACGGATTGTTTTTATATTTAAATTATTTTATTATATTCAATTTTGACCGGTCAACATGACCGGCAAGTCAAACGTTTGACCGGTCTAAAATTTCATTTCATAGGCACTTAAATGTTAATTTCTTACCATGGAAATGGTTCCTCGATAAATGAGAAATAAAGGAGTTTGCAATGATATATTGCTTCTCACAACAAATAACTTTAAATCCATGATGTTGCAGAAATCGGTGTGATATGAATTTTCGCCACGAAAATTCTTCTGCATTTTTCTTGGCAATCCTACCATTCGCCGCACGCTTTTGTTTTGAAAACCGGGGATTGCATCTCCTTTTCACTTCTATCAAAAAGTTTAACTGCTCCCCTTCGTGTTCTTCCTCCAACTGAAAGAAAATAAAATAAAATCTTTGTTGACCTGCTACTTAACATCCTGGAGGTCTACATACTGTAATAATATAGTTTTAAATCTTTTTGTCTTGGTTGTAAATGCGTAATGACCGCCAAATTGAAATTGGTAAAATCCGGTACCAGTGTCAACTTTCTTACTCTGATCCTGTGTAGTTTGGTTTGACAATAGTTGTTATTCTTAACAAAATATGTTCTTCCTCGTCAAATTAAACCTACAACCTTCGCAAGTTTGCATTTGACTATTTTCCAACAATGAAAGGGGCAATGGGGTTGCTGGCACGTATTCAATAGGAATTAGGGTTATGCGTTCCTGTTTTTTGCCATTTTCCAACACAATTTGTCCACTGTTGTAGAATGTCTTAGAAGAGGCCAAAACAACTTCAGCATCGTCTTTACTTTTGGTAGCTGCAAAGACAAAGACTTATTGAGTCACTTTGGTGGGACAACTCGGCTTTGACTGCCGCTCGTACTACATACGTAGCCACCGTATGCAAGGTGGGCCAATCAGATTAAAGCCCACACCCCTCCCTACAGACAAGGACACTCAAGTTTATTCGCACACCTGCTTATGGGCGTCAAGCTCCTCCGCCGTCGGGGCTCCCTTTCCTTCATCATCTTCGTCCGCCTCCTCCTGCATTTCGCCGTCATCTGGAGGGTCGGGTGTGTTGTCTGAGTGCATGTCTGTCCACTGGTGAATGGATATTAAAAGCACATTCAATCAGGATAGAATGCCATCAAATCTGTCATCAAGTTTAAAACCCATAACGCCTAATAACAATCATATCATGGAATAAGTTGTGCAGAAGTGCGGAACTCCTAACAGGCTATTTTTGTCTCGCTCTGGAAAATTGGTTCAAAGTTCACTTATCCGAACCTTGTTTTCTTCTCGGTGTAAAAGTTCGTTTGGTATGCACTGCTCGTCGTCTTCTTCGATTGGTTCAAGACGGGGTCTCTTCATGGATTGCATCAGTAATTCGATGCTGCTATCCCACTTTTTTTTGACAGCGGTGACGTCCATTTTTATGCCTTCCCTGCAAAAGTCGCGTGCATTATTTCCATGCTTAGTTTCTCACTTACAATTTACACCATAAGTACAAGAGCTGTTTAGTTGATTAGTAGAATTTTTATGCTAGTATCGCAAAGGTCAGGAATTTGAATGCCGTTAATTCTGTTTTGGATTAATAAAGCTTTTGAATTACAGCTGCCAGTTATTTCATAAGCTCAGATTTTTACCTTTTTCAGTAGTTCACTTAAAATGATTCTAGATGTAGCTGTATGATTTCACTATATCAGCCGTATGCTCGTCGCATACGTCTAGTCATATTTATACATATGACACGCAGCGTTGTTGCCGATAAGTTACGTAAATAAGGCTTCATGTAAGAACCAGTCGCTACGGGAAAAAATAACTTAAGGCTACCGCACACTAGCCGATTTTTTGTCGGCCGACAGAAAAATCTTTACTTATCGCCTAGTGTGCGGTGAATTCCGACAAGCCTGCGACAAAATCGGGGCTCGTCGGGCGATATCTGACAGTGATAGATCTCAAAACGTCTTGTCGGGCCTTGTCTGCTAGTGTACGGTGGACCAAGACAATTTGTCGGGGCTCGCGCGTACCTCAACCAATGAGGAATTGTCATGAGAGTCACGTGAAGAAGCCTCTTTTCAAGCATGGCGGATTTCAACTTGGCCCTAAGACTAAACCCGGTTTGTCGCGACAAAAAAATCGGCTAGTGTGCGGCAAGCTAATGTCCCGACAAATTTTAACCAGATTTGACCCCGACAGAAAATTTGCAGTTCTACGACAAAAATTCGGCTAGTGTGCGGCAGCCTTTAAAGTGTGCCCATCTTACAACAGAGAAACGGAATGAGGGCGAACTTTCCAAGCCAATAGAGTTAAACTGTGGAACAGCATCTCTATAGACATTCGCAAGAAAGACTCCATTGGCTCTTTTAAATCCTCTGTTTGAAAATGTTTTTTAGCTAAGAACTCTAAGCTTAGTTTTTAGTTTAGCATACCTAGATTTTTAAAAATTCTTAATTTTAAGTTGTATTTTATTGTTGTAATTTATCATTATCTCGCATGTGTAATTAGTAATTTAACTCTTAACTTAGGATAGGGGGCCACTTGTTTGTCAGTTTTTAACTGTCATGTGTTACCCTCTATAGATAAAGTTGCTACCGCTACTGCTGCTGAGAAAGTCCACAATTGGTCAGTGGATTATTTCATTTCTTTGCCTAATGGTAAGGTTAGCAATCGACGTCCCATCTACTGAACTCAAGAACTCCAGGTGAACTACGATTTGATGACCTTTGGTGACACGTTGCGTTAAGTCACTTTAACAGCAGGTAATGTTTAAGCATAAAGGGCAACTTTTTAAAACAAACGAATACTTGTGTTACATCAAGTATTCTAAGCTGGAAGCACACATATCAGTTAACATCTGTAATATTTGCACTCGCGTATCGGTTCATTCATGGTTTTTCGCAGACAAACTCTGTGCGACTGGCAAATAATGTTTGTTTGAAATAGTCAGCATTTTCCTGTTCCTTAGTTCCGGCTTACTTTAATAGGTCTTGGCTTCAGAGTTCCTTTCCATCGATTCAATTTTGACTTTCGCGAGATACATACTGAACTTTTTGTGGCCACTAAAACTATTTAAGTCAGCAAATGTTATGAAATTGTAGCCAATGAAAAATGGCTTTTCCCACTGTTAATTCAGCTCAGCAGTGCTAAGGCGATTCAAAGTTGTGCCCGTGAACAGAATAAATAATTGTTGTCCCAGTTATTATGCACTAAAAGCACTTCATCTCACATCCTGACCAAACAGGCAACGCACGGTCCAGAGTCTAAACTACTACAAACGAGCAATCGTGAACGATCGAAAATGCAAATCGTCTCATATACACGTGCTGGGGAAAATAACACGTGCTTTTCGATGACTGATGTCATGAGTTCTTTTTCGCCTGAAGTCAAGAAATCTCACTCCAGTCTGCACTGGGACTGCATTCCCTTTTTTGTCGAATGCAGTCAGAGTGACTAGTTCAAAGCCCCTGAAAAAAAAATAGAGGGGCGGCCAATTTGCAGCCTTCTCAAAAAAAATCTGGATTTCTTGCGCCTGGAAACGAAATTAGGATGCGTTCTCTCGTTCCTCGAGAACGCAACTACTAATATCGCCTTACCTGCAGGCATTCTCAAAGGAGACCAGCTGCTTTTCTATCCCTTGAAACACTTTCTCTAGTGCCGTCACTTTTGATGTCTGCATCTTGAGCTTCTCTTCGATCAGTTTTTCTTGCAAAACTTTAACCAAGTCCATTACTTGCTGTGAACACCGAAAAAGAAGGAAAGTGAAATATGGCGGTGACAACACGGACAATGGCGCAATGCACACTAGGGTACGTGTTGAAGTTGTCGCCAATAAAACTGCTCTGAGTATAAAATACCTCCCGTACATCAAACAGAAGCTCTCGAAATCAAATTAACCAATAGAATTGTCCTGCACACGGCTGGTGCACCTGAAATTTGAATTGATCAATCAGGATTCCAGTTATGTTCAGGATTGAATGCTAATGAGATTCAAATTCCTTATTCCAGGTCTTTCTCTGCAATTCC